>JAGFPH010000248.1:623152-680657 GCA_018207615.1 Philaenus spumarius | reverse complement strand
ATTCCTGGAGATATGCCAAAACTACTCCCACATATCAAATTTCATCAAAATCGGACCAATGGTATGGTCTCCAGCTCTGTACACATCCTTACAGACACACGGACAGACATCACCAAAAAAACACCTTTTTGGGTCCAGGGAGCAACAAAACAAAATATTTCACTAAAAATATTTTTGAGTTCAGGGAGCACCAACACAGATAATTCCACTAAACATTTTTTGGGGGTTCAGGGAGCACCAAAACAGTTAATTTCACTAAATATTCAAATGCGAAAATTTGGACGAAAACAATGCTTTCTCCATATACTACGTATAGGGTGGAGAAAGTAAAAGTTAGAAAATGTTATTTTTATTTCAGCGTTATATTTATAAGAGCACTGAAAATATAACGGTTTTTTGGTTTTAGACTACATCCCTATTACTGGAGACTACAGAGCCGATTGTCATGCGATTTGTTTTAAATGAAAGAAAATGTAATTATTATCAAAAAATTATGAAATTTAATTTATTTCATCAGTACATTTATAAGGACCTTTAGGGGATTTAGGTTACATTTCTGGAGATTCATTTTGCCGTAGGACTTTTTTCAGCAGACCTCAGGAGGCTTTTTCACCTAGTCTTTTTTATATAATCCAACAACTCATAAGAAGTGATTCAGACATACTAAAGTAATCGGCAAACTTATTGTCGACTGCACAGTGCACACAGGTCATCAAATAATGTGTAATATAAACCTGTAGTCAGCCTAAGGACTAGCATTGGACGTTTACGCATTTTCCAAACCCTTCGTCTTTTCTCTTTAATTAGCAAAGATAGGAGAAGTTTTTCAACTGAGCTGTTTTCAGTACTTTTCAAAAGTGATGCAACCAGTGACTTATCTTCATAACAGCTAGTCACCGGTGGTGTCACTGGTTACAAGTAACTTTTGCCCTCGGCTAATAGATGCTTAAAATGTTTATCAACCACTCCAAGTCTAAAGCTGGAAAACTAATACCAATGGGCAGAAATGATCTTAGGCGGATTATAGGTCTTCTGGCTGGTACAACAAAATGGTTTCAAATGACTCCTGTCAGTTCTGCTCTCTCCGGTTCAACAATTGCTGTGCGAGTGTGAGGATCTCGATCACAGGAGATTCACATAACTCAAAAGAGCGTTTGTTAGCCCACCTTGGCTTCAGACATGGCCTGGGTACGATCTGGGACGAAGCTACAGGGACTGTCCTTCACAATAGATAGATTCACTTGAATTGTAGCTCTTGGACTTCCTTATAAAATACCATCATACAAAATAAATAAAAATAGCATATACAAATGATACCTCAGACAAAGTATCAACAAATACTAATTTATTTAAGCATAAAACTATGACCGCACCCAGCGAAAAAAAATTATTGTAAAATACTTTTCAGTTTTATTTATTAGAGTTCCTTCAGGTTAGCATGCCAGCAGCATTGCAATAGTTTGCTAAGCAATGATATTAATTTCTAGCTATTTTACTTAACCTTATATAAAAAAAATACAAATTAATGTTTCAAGAGTAAATGCTAATACAAGCAAACATTTGCTTGTGCTTATCGTTTGTGGCTTAATAGTTTGCCTAGCTCAACCAGGTTTCCATTTATTTTAATTTGTTACAAAATTAACATTGTAATACAATTAAATTTAAAGAATAACTCCAATGAAAATATTTTAAAACTTGAAAAATAAAATAAACACAGAGCCAAAAATATGCAGCTGTGTATTAGGTTCTAATAAACAGCTGAGAAACAGTAAAATTAATTCACTCTGCTAGATGACACAGCTTACTAATTTAAGTTATCATCAACTGTATTTCTTGTCTTACTTAGTTCTTACTTGTTCTAAATAAATTCTTTACCTGTACAAATGTAACAGCATTGGTCCCTCCCTCTTCTTCTTGAACAAGGACCTTGCCTTTTTCCCTGAGATATTGGCTGACACATTGGGATACAGTTTTCAATCCGTCCGCAACTCTGCTGAATAATTTATACATACATGCCAAGTCGTCGGTCTTCTGATTTTTTAACATGTGGACTACACCTGAGTTTTCCATCTAGAAAGTAAAAAAATTATCTTGTACAACTTTGTTTCAATAAAATTCAATTTCCTGAAACTGGTTAAATTTAACAACCAATTATTACAATCATAGTGAATATATCACCTAAATTTAACCTTTTGGAGATTGCATTACTCTACCATTAATTGCAGAGAAAATGTATGCCTATTTACGAGAGTCAAATGACTTTTACCAAAAACATGTAACTTCTAAATAGATGCAGATATCCTGAAAATTTTTGTTTTGTTTAGTTACAAATAATGTTTACTTTTGAACAAAAACCGACTCGCAACAACAAAATAGCATATATATGAGAATCACGTGAATAATTTACATGTGAAAATATTGAAAGAGTAGATTCATAGATTTCAATACAGAAAAATATGGAATTGATCTATGCAATACTATAGGCTGAAGAAGTGCTTACGTTTTCACAAAATAAGCATATTTTGCTTCCTACCAGCCGTTTTTGAATAGCTGAATAATTATACTGGCTGGGCCGTATAAATACATTTTAGAAACTATATTATATATAATGCAAAAACTGGAAATTAAATCCGCCCTAGGGTGATTTTCTTCTGGATTAGTTTTTGGTGAAATGAGAGATTTAAATATCCGTAATCTATATGTAAAGAATTTTTATTTATTTTCAAGAACTCTAGTACTTTTAAGCGTTTTATTGGACAGGCACCTATAGAACAACCCAGTTTTATCTGCAGTAAATAATTCTTCTGCAGAATAACCTTCAAATAAAGTGGGTAACTTGCCTTTCCGGTCATGACACAACTCTTGATCTAGCCCTGCACTTTCCCCACAAATAGTTTTAGCATTTATACCAGAGGTAGTCTCAACCTGTCCCTACCACCCACTAGTGGGCGCTCCAGCTTTCATGGTGGGCGGTAGAGATTTCTGAGAACATTTTCAAAAGGTTATTATAAAATTCCCCGTGACAATTTAAATACCAGAATATACACTATTTGCATCGTCTGCTCATTAGTTTAGTTAATGTTACGAAAGTGCTTGCAAACAAAAGAGTCTCTTCCATTCTCCCTCATCTCCCCACACAAAACCCATCTATAACAGACTAGCAGAGCTGGTAGTCGGCGCCCCCAAACCCAATCCATGATGCATGAGACGTATGTACAGACGACCATTCATGGCGCAGGCTCTTTTGTTGCCGTTAGAATTGTGAGAGTGAGCTTGTGTCTACAGCTTCAAAACAAAATACTGTGAGCCCATGTCATACGCTCAAGGCTATTTGCGAGAGTATCTGAAGATGGGTTTCATAGAATCTGTTGTAAATAAACAACATCCGATGTGTTTATTGTGTCATAAAACATTATCCAATGAAGCAATGAAGCCAAGTCGATTGCGTGATCATCTTTCTACTACAAAGCATCTAATGATAAATTTTATATAGTAAAGTGACTTTCCAACTTTCACCATTACTGTGGAACCGGTGGGCGGTTAAAGAATTTTACTACTAACAGAAATACAAAAGTGAGCGGTATGTATAAAAAGGTTGACTACGCCTGATTTATACCATATCTTTTTTTTAAATATGCTTGAGTAGAACTTAGTGTCTCCAAATGACGTTGCAAAAGCGAGAACTTTTTCTTTCAGCAACGCTCCACTGGATTGGGATGAACTAAACAAAAACTGAACGGACAATATGATTCTTCATAGAATGTTGGGTAAATGAAATAACATTGGGATCATTGTTTAAATTGAGTTTCACAAATCCTGACCAGACGGTATCTCCCTCCACATTCATTCACAATGTTATATAGCGGTACTTGTCCCCATAATTGAAGGGTTAAGTGGATAAAGGTGGTAAGGCCTGTATTACACTATCAAAGTTCTTTGTCAAAGATCTTTGATCAAATGTTCTCTCTTAGAGAACCTTTGACAAAAGAAATTTGACGGGCTAACTTTGATAAAAGATTACCTATTACACTATCAAATAACGCATCAAAGAAGTTTGATTAAAGATCTTTGACAAAAAATTTGATAGTGTAATACAGGCCTAAGTAACATTTTGTGAGTTTTGAGAAAAATGGATCTAAAGTTTTAGGCTGTAACTTTACACGTTAATGATTTTTCTTAACTTAATGACTTTAGAAAGGACTGGAAAGTACAGTTTTATGCAAAACATCTGGTAAGATGATATAATCTATCCAGGCTAGCTCATTTTATGTTGTGTTATCACTTATCTCCTTTATCCACTGGAATTTTTTATCTTCAAATTGGAATAGGGTGTTAAGTGATATCTACAATTTGAAAAAATATATATTAATAGGCCTAAACCTGTACAATGTTCAAGAAAAAAGCAAGGACTTATCTCAATGGTAAAAAACTATTTTATGTTTACTATGTAAGACTCATTGAAATTATTACAGGTATTAAGAGTAGAAACTGATATAAAAACTAAAGAAACTTTATGTTAACTTTTTAAGCATTACAACTAAAGAAAATTAGAAACTTGTTTAATGTTAAAATAAAAAAATCAGTCTTTGTGTTAAGTTTTTAAATATTTGTGTCTTCACATTTTCTTGTTGCTCATGTTCACGAAACACATTTTCATAAACCATCGATGTTCTTCCTTATCAAATTTTATTTGGTCTTTCAGGCAGCTTATTTTTTCTCTGTTCACAGTTCCATGTGGTTTTTGCATTCTTTCAATTCGTGCATTTTTTCGAGGATGGGCACACTTTTGATGACCATTATCGTTTTTCTCTGGATAAGTCTTCATGGCTTCGTTCTTTTTCTTGGAAACTTTATTTTTAGCTCCTGGTTGCTTTGTTAAGGAAACTTTCTTGAGAAGTGTATTCATCATAAGTTTCTTTAAATAAATAGCTCCCATATTCCTCTTCTCTAATCCACTTGATCCCATCACGGAATCTAACATTTTCTTTCAGTAAGTCATTCTTACTGTGTTTGAGATCTAGTTTATCTTTTATATTTTCAAAATCACGAAAGTGAGATGTCATGTCAAATACCAAGTTTGTTTATACTTGTTTTAGAAATAATATCTCTGTACTGATGATGAGGCACATAAACATTTTCATGTTTTCTAAGGTCTTCTTCTATATGACCGAAATCGCGGTCAGAATCTAGAGAGCTATGACCTACAACTGGGAATTTATGGTCAATTATTTTGAACATTTTTTTAGTTATTAGGTACTGGTAGAGAAGTATCAAGCAGAAGTTCTTATTTTGGCCTGAACATGAGTCAGACCATATTATTAATCGATCTGTATTCATGTTTAAAGTTGGGTCAAATTCAAATAATATGAGCAACGAACTAGTTACCTCACTGCTGCCTCTATTTGCAATGTCTTAAGTACAAAAGTACTCCAAGTACAAAAGTACGCTTTTTCAATGTCTTTTGAAATAATGTTCACTCCTAGGTTATAAAACCAAAGTTACCTGAGGTGAAATGCCTTTGATGTTGCTAATCTCGGAAGCACATAGTTTGTCGAAGATCTACAAAGTATAAGAGACTTTGTTTGTAGGTTGAGCTTTTACTCTGCCTCTTATTTGATGAGAGATCGCCTCTTTGTAGGTGATTTTGTACTCTTCAGTATTCTCTCCAGCATCACACATAGAACAAGTATCACTACGGGATGACTAAATGACAAATTAAATACTTTCCGGTAGGAACATTCTTTTATTTTGAACTCTGAAGATTTGTTTTCATCTCAGGAACATCAAGTAATGGAGAAAGATAGTTTTTATAACGGTAAACATTTTGGGAATAGTGTGAAGTTTCAGCTGGGAATGACTGTATGTGTTCTTGTATATATTTCTTAACTACATGTGGTATTTTGTGAGGTCTTGAATCAGAAGGAGTTGCACTAGCTCCGTCTACCATTTTAGCTTGTAATATATCAATTTTCTTTACACCTATTTTTCCTACATAGAATTGGTAGGACTGACTTATATTTTTCGGGACATGGTTTTTGACTATCTCAACTTTCACAGGTGCAATAGATCTGAACAATAAATTGTTTTTTGAGTTAACGGCTAACTTATAATTCTTTGTTGTAGAGTAAAGTTCTCAATACATTTAAATCTGCACTTTTCATTACATAATAACCCTTCATTAACCACCTTTTCACTCATGATTATCCCTTTCTGGGATGTGTATGCTTTTCCCTGCTCTCTGAGAACTTTTGCTTTATTTTTTTCCAAGTATCAGGATTACAAACTATTTTCCTTGACTTTGCTCTGCGAGACATGGCTATAGTTTGACTTTAAATTTGGAATTAGAATAATTTTTACGGAGCAAAAACACACAACCAAGATAAACATCAACACCTGGGTTTACTGGTTCACTGGATGAGGAGGACAAGTATACATAGATTAATGGATGAAGGGGACAAGTGCACACAGAGTAATGGATAAAGGCAATAGGTGCACATCGAGAAAATGGATAAACACGGTAAGTGTAACATTTAGTGGATGGAAGTGGTAAGTGCTTCAACTTACCACCTTCATCCATTCCATTTGTTTCAGTTACCTGCACATAACCCCTAAATGTAAAAACTATCTCAGCCATTGTTGGCTCTAGGGGCTTAGGAACCAGTGTCCCTAATAGAGCACCACTTATAGCCTTCATCCAAGCGGCTAACTCATTTTTCACAAAATTTTTACTTACCACCTTCATCCACTTAACCCTTCAATTGCGATTGAGGTTCCTGAAAAATAGTTTGTTAAATGTATACATTCAAAATTCATTGGGAAAGGACTTTGGTTCGTTTGATTATGAAATTGGTTAAATCGAGATCGGGCACATAAAACGGGACATTGTTCAAAGATGAAACAGCATCCAGATAGTAAATAAAACGCCAGTAACTTTACTGGAAAATATACAACTGGATTGAATATTCTAATTTTAGCAGACTTAGCAATACAACTTACAGACAAACAACTTACCTCTACAATTGTCTTCATGTGTTTTTTAATTAATTCTTCTTCTACTACTTCCACAATTCTAGGTTCTGTTGATTCATCTAAATAATGTTTTGCTCTTTCAGCTTCCTCATTAATACGAGTTTCTACTTTTCTTATATATACAGAGGCGCTATTCTCGGCAAGGAACTTTTGACTTTCCATCTAGTAAACATAAATCAATTAGTTGTAAAATTAGTACAGTAATGAAATCTGTTGAGGGAGAGATCAACCTAATCAGAACATTGTTTAGACTGCTCTAATAGTAGAACTTGCAATTTTTATTAAACCCTGTACATGGAAAAAATATAGTAACTGGGATGAAGTATAAACAAAATTTCAACAAAAAGGTTGATTTTCCTAGTTCGACTAGCTAGTGGAGCGATCAAAACTGTTTTTCTATATTGGAAATTTCACAGATATGGAAATATGGCCCCATTCGCGCTTTAGTGGTGAAACGGTTAGTCTTACAAAAAACCGTTTTGTATAAGAAATATAGGCAATTTTGTCTACTTTAACTTTGTATGGTTTGTCGAAAAACGCTTCCTTTTTGAGATATAAGCACAAAAACTGAAAAAAGTGTCAAAATTTGGTCAAAAAGTGCCCAAAAAACAAGGCTCCGGCCAAAACTTTTGCCAGCAAACTTCAAATTCGTGTTCAGCGACCCAAAAAAACATAATTGGTTTTGAAGCGAAGAATAAACTCCTAAAGTTTTAGAATGATTTTTAGAAATATTCTGTATATTTAACTTTGTCTTGTCAAAGGATTTCGATTTCATTTGATTTCCTTTAGAACTAATTTTCGTAAGAATGTGAAACAAATTTTAATTTTTTGTTAGATGAAATAGCAGAGATGCCATCCACCATATGGTTATATCATGTACCCTAGAACTAGAGGTGGGTCAAAGTATTTGTCACTGACATTTTGTATCTGTTACTTGACTCTGGACGAAATCATAGATACTCAAATCTAAATATATGTAAAAATATATGTTTCATGTATCGATTTAAATATCAGTTTTAGTATCAGTATTTTTTGCATATACAAAAACAGGATTTTGTGCTAAATAAATATAAATCTTTAGATTTAATCACAGTTTTAATTGAATTTAACCAACATTTCTTTTAATTATTATTAATTAAGTTGAGTTAGTTCAATTTATTACTTAACTAACTTTAAGTTTTAAATGTAATATCTTTAATTATCACGTACCATTTAATTGTCACAATACAATGTACAATACATATCATGAATGTACATGATACATATCAACAATACATATCATGAAACACAGTACATAAATACTTAAACCGATACTCAATAAAACTGTACAATTGTTGCACACTGTCTTGTAATGACGATAGAGAGTATCCATGTTGAAAAGTATTCTTAATAACAATTTGTTCTTAACCAGTACTTAAACAGATATTTGAAAGTATCTGATACTAGAAACTATTCCTTCAACCACCACTACCAAACACACCCGGAGTACCAAGATACCTCACTATCAAAACAGTGTGATCTGTTTAGGCTCTAAGACAAAACATCCGCACATAAACATACACATATACATAAAGATGTAACTTATAAACCCAAATTACAATAATTTTATTACAACTTATCACAAAGAAATGTTAATATTTAGGCTAATTCATTTATCCAAATATAAATACAGTTTTTAATTCTAACCACAAATTTTGACAGTACCCACATTTTGTTTTGTAGGCACAGCATTGCTTTAAATGGCTTTAACGCCAAATCTAAACAAATTAATTGAAATACGCACCCTATAAAATTCCGCTGATTGGTGTAAAAACGGCCGCTCAAAATCTTCTTCATAAACAGCACGGCTGTTGATACCGAGAACCATTAACATCTGGCTGGCGTTCTTGATGGCAATTCGGTCGACTACTTCACCTCTACGCTCTCGTGACACTAAACCTAGAAGAGTTTCTCGTAGATGATCTCTAATACAACCATATCTAACTACCTGTAACAACAAATATATCTCTGTTAATAAGAAGGTACTTTCAAAAGTGTTTAATCGTGGATATCTATATTATATAATGTTTTTGCTGTGATTTAGCACTTATCTAGTTTTGATCAAACTTTTACCAATAAGTCACCTTGTATGAACTATGTTTTGGCATGATTTTTTAAAATTGGACCAAACAATTATTGGAACGGAAAAGAAAATAACCTGCCATTTAGGTGCCTTTTAACATTTTCTCTGGTTACATACCGTAAGATAAACCAAATAAGTAAGCAGAAAAAATGACGGTGAAAAGATCTAAATGAAAAGCTGACAGAATAATATGTCTATTATAGTTTTCTTACATAAACCTCTTTGTTGAACCATTTATAATAATTTGAAAACTACAAACCATCAAATAAGGTAAATTATACACACACATTTAAATATACAATATAAATGTATGTTATTTCATTTGAATAGAAATGAATATATATATGA
This sequence comes from Philaenus spumarius, assembly GCA_018207615.1. Classification (NCBI taxonomy): domain Eukaryota; kingdom Metazoa; phylum Arthropoda; class Insecta; order Hemiptera; family Aphrophoridae; genus Philaenus; species Philaenus spumarius. Next base: position 671,158 of record JAGFPH010000248.1, on the reverse strand, counting down.
CTACATCAGATGTCAATAAAAAATGCCTTTATTTTACAATTTCAATTATTACATAAAACAGGTATGCCTCAGAATGTGAAGTGAGAAAAATCTAAATCTTTGACCACTCCTACACGGTCAAGATCTATAGTCTCCACGAGGCACGAGATGCTGGACGTGAACCAGGTAAAAGCATACAAGAATGGTATACGGATGAATCCAAAATGACCCGCGCTGTTAGAGCAGGAGTTTATGGTCCTAGGTCCTAATTTTGAAGAATTTATGGGAGCTAGTATTGATACAATTTCTGATAGCCAAGGGACTTGAATCATTCACCTTTGAATCTAGATTAGTTTGGGACAGCTTGAAAGTAATGAATGAAATGATAGACTCAATGATGTTATTCATAAATGGGTGCCTGGCCATAATGGTTTATGAGGGGGCAGATCACATTGCTAGAGTTGTAGGGCCAAAAGCTCTTCATTGACCCAGATCCTTTCTGTGGGCCCAAGTGCTACCTAAGAAATGTTGTTGAAATCTAGATGAAGAAAAGTTGGTCCTCACATTGGAACGATGCTCCTAGGTTTAGGCAGGCAAAAATGTTCATCTGCCACTCTAAGTCGAAAGCTCTAAAGCTGCAATTGATGGGCTTTTAGACAATCTTAGAAGGATTGTAGGAATTTTTACTGGACACCTCAAATAAAAGGGTCTGGTTTCGGAAAACTCCTGTCGATTCACCTCCCTTGAGATTGAATCGGATCAACACCTGCTGTGCGAGTGCGAGGCTCTCGCGAGTAGGAGATTCATGGAAGTGCTATGTAAGCCCGGAAGAGGTTCGTGGTATTGATCCTAAGACCCTCCTTGGTTTCATAAGAGACCTGGGAGGTATCTGGGATAATCATTAAAGGGAAAATCATACCAGATTAGATCCTAGTGGGTCACAATGGTGGGGAGGCCTTGGACTCATCTATCCCATTTTTACAAGTAATTTGTTTTATTGACACATTATTATGCTGGCCACTGCCAAAAAATATTTAATATTTACTGCTATGTACTGCAACATCTAATAATAATTTTATTCCTTTTAACAAAGTAGCTTATACGTGTCATGAATTTAGCCGTAATAAAAGAAAAAATGTACAGCCTATTTGATATTTTTACTGTAGACTTATTATGGTATATAAATACTTACTGTAATTTGTACACACATATATTTTTTTAAATTTATTGTTATCTTTTTCGTGTTTATGAAGTTGTTATATATATGAATAAAAATAATTCCATTTAAATTATAATTTACATTTTATTATATCAACAACCAAAACAAATAATAAAAAAATAAGAAATAGTTTTATATAAAATATGTATTCATTTAACATTATAATTGGAATCAGAAAATTGTTGAAATTATTAAATATTTAAACTAATAATAATGAGTAAAACTATTGAAATGATTTCAGTTTGATTTGTTAAATATTATTTTATACATAATATCACCTTTATCCTTTTAAAGTTATAAATTTTGTATCTAACAAAATTTTATGTCTAGTATTTTGTACGTAAAAAAAAGTAAAAGTTATTTTGAAAGGTATAAATAAATAATTTGACAAATAATTGTCGACCTACAATATATAGTCATGCCGTAAGTATCATTAAGTCGATTAATGAACAATATTCATTGGATTTTATAAAGTAAGGGAGTCGGATATAAAGCAGGATTGGTAATAGGCTGTAGGTAGACAGTTAAGACCACATCAGTTTGGCGAACTAGGAACAGTGGAGTAGGATCACACAAAGTCTAACTACACTAGTTGGGCACTAGCCAAATGGGTATTGCTCCACATATGGTTTGTGCATGATCAGATAATAGACAATCCCATTATAAGAGGTACCGCTTTATGCAATTTCGCTTTTACACGATTTAAACAATTTTCAAATTTTTTATTTACTGTATTGTTTGTACCGATTTTGTTAATATATCAAATTAATTTGAATAACAAAACCGATTGTTTTAATTACTAAAATCCTTTTTAACGTAAACCTTGTTGATCAATATTAATTTACGAAGCTGTATGACGTTCTATTTTCCCTAATAAAATAGTCAGGCCAGTCTATAAAAAATCTCCGTTATATGTGTTTCGCACTTTACTGGGATCAGCATATTTGTTACCAACAAGAACCTGGTGCAAAGTACTTAACAACTCACCTTTAATAATTTGGCAATAATGTAAGAGCCTTTTCCATTCAGTTTATAGGTTTGCCTTAGATTTTGTCCGAGTTTTGAGTTTTGAGAATGAGTTTTAATTTCACGAGTTCTTAAATACGTTAATTTAGATTTTTTTAATGTAATTTTAATAGGGATACGATTTTTGAATTAAAAAAAGAAAGGTTGAAGACGAGTCATTAACAGATACAAAAGTAAAAACTAACCGATTTGTTAAATCAAGAGCTCTTAAGATAAGACTAATTATCGTAATATAGCACTTTGGTTCTTCGTACTAAAATATGTTGGTTGAAAAAAATCTTGAGCAAATTTTTAAGCTGAGAAAATGGCTATAAATACTTTTAACGTCAAAAAACCAGACTTAGCTCAAATAAACATATAGAGCACAGTGTTCAACAGCAACTATTTCGTTGATATTTTTTACTATTTTAAATTACCTAACTGAGAGTACGTAAAGAAAAGGAGAAAATGTGCTGACATGCCAGTAATAAACTAACTTTTGTTCCTCTTTAAAAAAAAAACTTAGAATATGGAAATTAATGTGCAAATAGAATTCATAAGATGAGCGTTTCCTCCGACTTTTGAGTTAGATACCACGAAGACATGACATACAGACATTTATAAAATACCTCATTCTCTTAATAATAACAGCAAAATATTTTCTCTCGAAACTGTTGACAAGCAAGTATAACTGGGTACAAATTCCTTATTCTATATTCCCAAAAATCACCACCGACCTTTCTCTCTAGAAAAAAGACTAACCAATCAGCTCAACTAAAATATGGTGTAAAGTTACCGAAAACAGCAGAAGAGAAATAGAAGTTATATTAAAATTATGAGAACATAATCACACCATGAGAAAGAAAAAGATTAACTTACTATGGACACTTCAAGAGAATGAACTGGAAGAGACTGACAAAAATAAACTAACTACCAAAAGACAAGAAAATGCATGTTTTCTAGGTAAAAAAGGTGCACCAAGACTTAAAAAGGATAGTAGGAGACAAGGAAAGAAATACAAATCAAATACATATAGCAAAAAACAAAAGAAAGATCAGAACATCTGAAGAAACCATAAACAAAAAATAAGTGAAAATAAAAAGCTGTGCAACACAGCCCATTGCATCAAATCTTCACATAGCTTGGAACAATTGATAATTACTTAACAACAAGTTTTTTTTGTTTGTTTTCAGTTCCTAAAATCTTTTTTCTACATATTATATTCATGCCTGACATAAATAAACTTTTTTATAGCACATATTCTTGTGTTTTAATTTGATATTTATACACTTGGTAATTATTAAACAAAACTAATTTTTATTAGCAGGTTTATTAGCAGATATCTACTTAAATTATTTTGAAAACAAATTTTTACTCTCTAAACTTAACAAACTTGAAAATAACATAATATTTTATGCTAGATACGTTGATGATACCTTCATCGTATTCAATGGCACCACTAGACAAACTGAAAAACTTAAAAATTATTCGAATTCTATTAACCCCAAATTGCAGTTTACTATGGAAACTGAATTAAATAACAGAATAAATTTTCTTGATGTAACGATAACTAGAAAGTCCGATAAATTTCAATACAAAATATTTAGAAAGGAAACTACAACGGACATAACAATACATGCTCAGTCACACCATCCATTCCAACAAAAGATGGCAGCTTACAATAGTTTTGTGCATCGACTCCTATCCATACCACTCGACAGTGAAGATTTCACAGAGGAATTAAACACTATTAAACATATTGCCCAAGCAAACGGTTTCAATAGCCTAATAATTGACAAGTTAATAGGGAAACATAGGAAGACAATAACAAATAAGAAACGTAACATTATAATGAATGGAACGGACAAAAAGAAATTTGTGGCCACTGAATACACCAATATAATGCCTACAATTCTAAAAAACGCATTCAAAAAACATAACATCGTCGTCACTCACCGCACGAATAACAATATACAAAGGATACTACGCAGAAAAACAAGTATACCTACAGATAAAAAATCGGGTGTTTATAAATTGGTTTGTAATGATTGTGATTGTTTTTACATTGGCCAAACGGGCAGAACACTTATAGAGCGCTATAAAGAACATTTACCCAAAAATAACCTTTATGCCAATAGATCGAACTTTGCGCAACATTTAATTGACTGCAATCACTCATACACTGATTTCGAAACAAACATGACACCACTCCATATTCTAAAAAAGGGACGATTGATGAATGCAACTGAAGAATTTGAAATTTACAAGGCAATCAAACAGTCACCTGATACCATACTGAATGAAAAATTATCTTTCCAATCCAACTCATTATATGAAACAGTTTTGAGATACAATAGACTGATAAGACCAACCTCATAGTTTCAACTTTGGACCCACCGCAGCAATCACTAGTCCGCGGACCATGCTACAGTGCGCACGTGAAAAAAAAATTATGTTGTGTATTAAGTGTGTATTTTTATGTGTTTTTTGTGTGTGTTTACACGTGTTCGTATATGTTTTAATGTTTTGACGAACTCTACGGAGAGATAACTGATGATGGAGTCCCGACTCCGAAACGCGTCTTAAAACAAAAACCACACATGACGGAACAAAAACCAGGTATTTATTACTACAATTTATTTGTTAATCAAAGTGACTTGGACACCATACAATGAACATTAAAACTAATTGTACAGATTTTTCTCTAATCATGTAACGACACTTTGAATAAAATAAAATGATAGAGGTTGTAAGCTGTTTACTAAGAATTAATTCAGTTCACGCGTCTTGAGGGTAACATCCTGGATAACAGGCCAGTTCAAAACCATTGAAAAGATTTTTCTAATCTGGACTCATTGTGAAATAAGAGGAGAAGAAAAGGCAGCCAATCTGGCCATGGAAGAATCATCCACACTCTTTCTTGCTCAAAACCTGTCATTGTAGTTTCAAAATAAAAGAGAATTCAAATGGCTTTGACTGGACCAAGAAAGAACAACAACTTAGAGAGAGATGTAAATAGACAATCAAAGAACTTCCGGGATAAGCCCAAAGGAGGCAGCACAAGATGACCTACTAATTTTGTTGAAATTATTAAAACATATTGGTGATCTTGTTAACCAAGCACAATGAACTCAACAGGCATTTAAGGTTATAGGTAAGAACATATCCAACTGTGATCAATGTAGACAAGAAGACATAACGGAGCAAATTTTGTTGCTTCTTGCAAGGAGTGAAGCTGAATAAAATATGATCCTCTCTTTTCCATTAAGAGATAAGGTAAGAGTATTACTAGTAAGAAAAACGGGCAAGATGAGTTCACAGTAGAAAGAGCACTCTCGCAATTGCCTCCCCATACCCAAAATAGAAGAGTTATGGATTAATTTTGTAAATACATAAAGACACATAAAGACAATTCATAATAGTCTATCAATTTACTTGCCTAATTAATTAGTAAACATCTTTCCACTTTCTTAATTGTACACAAACATTGGTAAAACTTCCAAAGCAAATTACCCAAATTCCTCCCGTAACTGACATGTGTAATTATTTTACTTTTCACAAAAACACACCTGATCTCTAAATATAATAAGTCCGAGATTGTACACATTGTCTACGTCGTTTTGCTGTACATAAACTCTGTCCATATACATGAGTATATCCCTGATCATAACCATAGACGTTTGGTGATCATTCCAGGCTTGGTTTAAAGTCTGTAAAAAGTTGTTATTGAGTGCGTTTAGGACCTCTTCTCGAACCTGTAACAAATGAAAAGTTCTGTTAAACAGTGCATAAACGTAAAATAAATAACCTACATATAATACATAGTCTAATAGTACACAAGTTAATCATGTTACATATTTACTAGTTAAGTTATAACATAACTAGATGCAGTTGAATAATCAATCAATTCAGCCTTTTTAAGTTTAAGTTTTATTTTATTTAATTTTAAGTTTTATTTTAAAGCTTTTTTATAAAAATAAAAGGGTCAAACTGTCTCACTTTATTGTTTGGAATTTTTTTTTAATAATTATTATTAATTAAAATTTGCATATTGAATAGCTATATAAATTTAACAGTCTGGTTATTAGGCCTACACTAAAATATTAACAAGCTGTAAAATATTTCAAAATTTACGAATAATAATAAGAAAGTAAAAAGAAGCAATGTTGTGATCGAATAAAAATCTTCAAGCCAAAGTTGAAAACTGTGTGTGAAGCATTGGATAAAACTGGTTTCACTTCAGCCATAATTATTTGTACTAGTATCGCCTGTTAAGTTTGACAAACTGTGTCAACGAAATTCAGCTGGTTTTTCACATAATTAATTGGAATGTATCTACATAAAAATTCATAATTCTTACCTGAACATTATGAGGAAGCATGAGAGAGTTAATGATCAAAATTTAATAAACATGAAATCTTTAAAAGTAAATAATTCGATCACGCAAGCTGAACCGCTGATGTGAGTTGGGTGAATTTCCAAAATTAAGTTCATATGTTTTAGGATTTCAATCAACTTCGTTCTGCCCGCAGCAGAAAAACTCTCTTTGCGAATTTGCACCTCGACTTTGCGGCCTCAGATAATTGACTGCTTCACTTCACGAGTTTGCATCCCGGCCGCCGGCCTCGTACAGAAGCTGCCCCCAGGATAAAATCCCCACATGGATCTTAACCGGGTACTTTTATGGAATTTTAGTAGGGAATGAAAATTAATAAATTTAGTAAACTTTTTAATAAACTTGCTTAATAAAAAGTGTTACTACTTAGTTTCACTAAAGATAAATTATTACTAAAACTATTTAAAAATAAAAAGAATAACGTTAAAATCAACAAACTTATAATAAAGGAAAACAGAATTATAACAACGTATGTTGTTACCAGTTAACTAACAATTCCTCTAAAGTTGACAAATATCCTATTATAATACTACTGTACTTTCAAAATAACTTCAGGTTATCATTGCCTGAATTTTTATTATAATTACAGTAGAGTGCCGCTAATTCGGACTAGATGGGACCTAGGCCCTGTCCGGATTACCGAAAGACCAGATTAACGGAAATTGAGCCAAAATGACTTAATATAAGTTTTAGATGGTTAAATCTATAAAAATTTGTTTTTTCATGAATACAACTATTCCTCCAGCTCAATTTTAGTTTTAATATTACTGTATTCGCAATCAGTTTTAACCTAAGAACTGATGTAGGATTAACAAGACAAAACAAATTTATGAGTGAAATTCTAAATTGATTGATTGTACTGTTTCGATTGTAAAAAAAAAAGCACACACATGATAGTACAGCACACTACTATTAATTAAGAATTTTAAAGAGGAAAGAACGTTAAACAAAGCTTGGTGTGTTTGCTCCATTGTCAAAGTCACTTTCTTCCATTAAGTTACTATTTCCACACACACTCTCACTGAACAGTACGTAAAAACCACAAAACATGCGATTATTATAGTATAAGTTTATGTTGTAGGTATCAACAGACAGCTAAGGCGAAGAAAGCAGAAGAGACTTTCTAAAAACAGTTGCAGGGAGTGAGTGAATTCCTGAAAAACCAGATGCGAGCGCCGACTTTATTGTCTGCATTTTTTAATCATAGCAAACTCTCGTAGAATTATTTTTGTAACTTAGAACCGAATTGAAAAGACATAGCCAAATTTTACCTATTTGACATACTTAAGATTAACATTTGTGGGCAACAATAAGTTTCAAATTACCATTCTTGCTTTTGTGTTTGTCTATTTTTTTTTTTTTATATAAAAGGACAGTGGAATTTTCAAACGTAGAACTATCCGATATGCATCTGATGTATGGTCTCGCAGAATGTAATCGTTCAGAAGCTCGTTGTTTCTACTCGGAACGTTTTATAATCCGGAGACTTCCAAGTGAAATTGTGTTTGTAAATGTGCAGCGTCTCAGAGAATTTGGCTTGGTGAATGTGTTAGGTGTCGGACAACAAGAACATTAGATGTGGAAGAACGTGTTTTGGCAGCTGTCGAAGAAGATTCTTCCACTAGTACTAAAAGAATATCATCTGCTGTGGGTATTGGCCATTCATCGGTTTGGAGGATTTTAAAAAGTCAGCAACTGTTTCCATACCATGTAAAACGGGTTCAGACTCTTTTAGAACATGACTATCCAAACAGGCGAGCTTTTTGTGAAGAGTTATTAAATAAATTCTAGGGTTAATATGAAATGTTCAGTAGACTTTCAAAATTATGTGTTGTTTTTTAGAGATAAAATTCCCTGATATATCTAGGTTTTTTCCCTAAAAGTGTAATTCATGACAATACAAACCTTTGCTTCTAGATGTGACGTAACAACTTCTTTAAGTCCAGTATAAAGCCTTTCTCCATGTTTATGTAGTACCATTGTGTATGCATTCCTATATAGTTCTTCAAAGCTGAGTCCCGAATTATTTTTTCTTTGAATTTCCTGTATTGCGTTTTTTAATAGAGCCCAAATGCTTTCCACGTACTTCTCATCCATGGACATCTGTAAACAAAAAGGTTTGTTAGTATGGTTAACAAAATAATCATAACATATTTATTTAATGACAAAAATCGTTGGCTGACAAAAATGAAGACAATGATGGCGGACGAAAGAAAAGTATAAAAACCAAAATAAACGTTTTACAAATTTATTCACTGAACTTTTATTAAATGATGGGGATTTGTTTAAAAATTTCATTCAAATGATTAGAGCCTCTATCTCTCCAGAAGTGAAGTTAGCACTGACTTGTACGGCATATTCTATACGGGTGATTTCTATACAAGTTTGAAATATTTGTTCAAAATATCAAAATCTTACATCTCACAAGCAGATACTGTTGTACAAATCGACCAATGTTTCCCATCCCTGGAACCGCCAAACACTTGGCAGCAACATCCTTTGATCTTTTACCAACAGACTCATCGTCCAATGTGTACTTGCCTTTAGGCCGTAAACTGTAGGAGTGTTTTTCTTAATTCCTCATTTTATGCACGCAACACTAATGAAGGACACAGGGAATGTAATAACAGATGGAAAAGGCTGGATTCGAACCTGAGGCAGACCAAACTGAACCAATTGACCGAACGAACATAAAGGCTAAATAAATTCCTTAATTATTTCACCATAATTTTTTTTAAATAGTTTTAATTTTGTTATGCATATTTTTAGGCTTAGTATTCATAATTTGATTATAAATTTGAAAGTACCAGGGTATAAATGATAAGCATATTAGTTTTTTATTTTCAAACTACAAAATTAAACTTGTTATTTTGCAACTTGATTAAAACTTATCTTAATATAATTTCAGATAAAAACTCATTTATATACCAGCAGATGTTTTTCTATTTCAACTAATAAAATTTATATTTTAAATTGAATTTTAATTTCTTTATTTCTGATTGCTACAAAGGAAGGATAACATAAGCTATTGTTCACATGTTTTTTTCAAATATTTTTCGACTTTAAGACTATATAAAATTAACATTATTCTTATGAGCAATAGATCTTGATCGAATGGTTAGATATTGCAGATAACCTCAACCACACAATTTACAATTTGAATAAACTGAGTAAAATTTTTTTTCAAATACCTTTGGTAATTTCTGAGATTACCCTGAACATCTTCACAAACAACATACAAAGTTTACCTCTTTACAATACCAGTAGGCCTATAGATAGAACTGCAACTCATATAGGTTATAGAAGCTAATGAATTTATATCATGCATACTAGTCTACAATATAAGTTACGACTATAACAAAGGTATCCTATTAATAGTGGTAATTTATTAGAACAGTAATGCAATGTAAAAACTTTCTTTTCTTGTGTTATTGATTTATGATGCAAGCTAATATAATATTCATAGATTGTAAAAACTGTAATATAGTCAAGGCTGTAACTTGTTTTACAAATTCTTTATTATTAATACTTTGTTCAAAAATATGCTTAGATTTTAAAGAATTAACAATAGCTTTGATATTTTATACAGACATTTACAACAGTTATTTGAATTCATTTGTTTTATAAAACTATTCCAATAATTATTCTCTCATTAAAAATGTTTTGATGAATGTAACGATGTTACCATTTAATGGGTGCCAGGTCATATGGGCATCTAGGGTAAGGAGGCGGCTGATTGCCCTGCTAAAGTTGGGGCCAAAAAACCCTAATTGGCTCAAGATAATGTTCTGTGGTAGGCCCAAGGGAATGTTGTCGGACAGAGAAAGAGTTGGTCCTCATACTAGAACAATGCTCCTGGGCTTAGGCAGGCCAAAATGTTCATCTACCTCTCCGAGTCGGAAGATCAACCAGCTTCTATTAATGGGCAGAAACAATCTTAGGCGCATTGTAGGTATTCTTACTGGTCACATTTTGGCCAAACACCACCTCAAAAAAATGGGGTTGGTTTCGGAAAACTCCTATTGATTCTGCTCCCTTGAGATCGAATCGGCTCAACATCTGCTGTGCGAGTGTGAGGCATGCAGGCGATTCACGGTATTCGGGAGTGTGGTTGTAGCCCGGAAGAGTTCCGTTGTATACACCCCAAGACGCTCCTTGGTTTTATTAATGGCCTGGTTAGGATCAGTGGATGATCACTAAAGAGAACAATCATACCACAATAGATCCACTCAGGTCATAGTGGTGGGGAGGCTATGAACTCCTTTATACTATCTAATTTAAAAAAATGTAATCACCAAAAATGTTCCTCAATGGTAAAATTTGAGGATGATAAATTTATCCTATAATGTGATCGAAAATCAAAATTTTAAAAAGAATTTGTTAATACCTTCTCACAAATTAAACTTAAGTTTGTTGTTTGTATTTCAATAATATACTGGCAGTCACAAGTTAAGTAGGTCTAAACTGAATTAGACCAACAAAATTGCCACAGCAGTGTTTCTAAAATAGTAGCCTAGCTTACACCAAACTTCTAGAGTGGGTTTGTTATTCAAATTAAAGAAAACAGTTTTCAAAAATTTTGTATTTTTATAAAAAATAATTTTAAAAGAAACTATAACAGAAGTTAAGATATTAAGTTAAAATTTGGCATACGCCTACAAATAATGTAATATATTTAAGAGTGCCAAAAACAATTTTCTTAAATACATTTAATACATCGAATATCTCAAAAACCGTCAACTTACCAGAAAATTTAAGACACACACAACACGTTTTTATAGTTTGTAGGGCAATTTTAGCTATTAACAAAAACACACATTCTTGGTAGTTGTACACAAAACCTAAGTTTAGCTAATTTTACAAAAACAAAAATGAACAAGTAAAATTTTTTATTTTGCCATACTAAACTTGTAAAAGTTGTATATAAAAAACATGTATGTCAAATTTAAGTAGATTCATATTTTATCTACTTTTAGAGTTTGTCTGGTAACCAAGCCTTTTAGAATACCATATATGTTTATATTATGAACTTTTTATTTTTTATCACTTGGAGAATTAGCTGAGAGTGACAGCAGATCGTTTGTATATTTTAACAACTAAAAACACAATAAAAGTAAACTGCAACAACTTCCAATTCCTTAAGAGGGCTTACGATTGATTGACCACATGATTAGTCATGTGGACAAAATAAGGACAAAACGAAGAAATAAGTCAATTTTATGTTTTTGATAAATTATTAGTAAAAGTATATTGTCTAAATAATGCTTTAACATTCTTTCACCATAGGCCTATATTCATCATTTTCTTATTTTCATCATCTGCCTATATTTTGTACTAACTATTTAATGAACGTTAGGATTTATCTACATTGTTTATTCATTCTTTTGGGTGATGCCTTCTGAACTGTGTCATTATTTAGCTTATATTATTATTAAAATTATCGATCCACCCTTGGCATTTGAAAACTTATTTAATAATGTAAGCTTTATGATATTCACCAAACTTCATATGGCTTTGTTTCAGACGAAATGAATTCGTAAAACCTATCCCAATAGTTTTGCGTTAAAATTTATTGCATGACAGACAATGAGTTCTTTTAAAAGAGTGTACGGTACACAAAAGCCAAAGGAAAGAGAAAATGATGTGAGAATTATTTCTGTCTAAAACTTCTCATTTATAAACTATGATGTGCTTTATACTAGTTCAAAGGGTATGTACTAAAACAAGTGGAAAATGACAAAATATAAATGAAAGAATTCTTCTTTTAGAAGGAAAAATTCAAAAAGAAAAAAATTCTAGCCATGAGAAATTAGCAAAAACTACTTATTGAACAACAAGATCGAAAGAACTAAAATAATGGTACCTCAGTTACTCATCTTTAATTCACCCGGGAATGGATCAACCTTTAGAAGGACAAATTTCACTAACCTAACAAATTTCACTAATCTTAGCAGCAAAAAATGCTGTGTTCCTACAGAATTTTGGTAATTTATTTCCCCAGCTTCTCCTGACTTTTTTCTTAACTTCCCTGACCAACTTATTTTTGAAATTATTTTACTACAACATTTTTGTAACATAAATTCTATAAACCTTTCTGCCTCTTCCTCTACAGCCGAAATCCTTACATCACCATCCATGGAAGACAAAGAAAGCAGGGGTATTTTAGTATATCACCCCAGTAAAAAGATTTCATTTAAAGTAAGCATTGTTTGCAAAGTGCTTCGTGTAAGTTAATTTTGTATATCTTCAGTTTTTAAAGTTGATCATATGAAAAATTTTCCTGAGAATATAGTGCTAAATCTAAGAGAAATCTAAATAAATGTTTATTTTTCAGTGTTTAAATTCCCTGAGTCCATTTAACTGAACTTATATCAAAATCAATTCCTATAATCAGCAGCCTCACTCAATCCAAAAATTCAAATTTTTAATTTTACTAGGGAATAAATTAGGTTCACTTGAATATAAATAACATTTTATTTTTAGAATCACCCCATTTGGTAACAAAAATATGATTAAAATTTCTTTACTTTTAAAAGTATGGTTCCTAGATTTTTACATCATAGGCTACTGCTGGAGATGACTTCATGGGGAAAAAAATTATTCAACAGCTTGTATACTAAAATAAACTAGCCTATAACAAAAAAAAATTCCTCAGGGTTTGTATCATCGGGTACTCAATGAAATGAAACAACTTTTCCTAACTGTTTAGTTCCCTAACAATTTTTCATTCTCTAACCTCTCCTGATCGGTAGGAACCCTGCAATAGTTGAATAATTTTTAAAATATGTACAATTTTCTTACATATTGATCTACACAGATAATCAAAGCCTGGACAAAGAAAAGTAAAAAATATCTTCGCTGAAATTGTGTGGTGGCACTTCCTACTACAGTCCAATAACAGACTATTACTAAAAACTATAATTTTCCCACAGCTAGAAACAAAATTAATTAAATTTTGCCCAGAGTAGTTCACAAAAGTTCACTCACAAAAAAAGTGAAAAACCAATTAAGAGATTAATTTGATTGCAACAATTTTGAGTATGTAGGCTATAGTAAGTTCACTATGTGAAATCAATTTTATAAAACTTATGCATACATGACTTAAAACACCATAGAATTCGTAAAGTTTTCTAGCAAAATCTGAACCCATTATTTTAGATAACGGATAGGCCTATAACTTAATAATCATTATAAAAGTTAAGAACTGAGAATAATTAAAATTTGTCAAAACTTTATAGGCCTAACCTACAAAATTTGTTGAAATAGCCTCAAGCAAGCCTAATAGAAAGAAAACTCAAAACAATTTAATTTGAAGAATGCTAATAATATTTGTATTTAAAAAAAGTTATGCAATTCATAAATAACTCCCGGGTTACCAAATAATTAGACAGTTACCTTGCTTTAAAAATATAAACATTGTATCTTAATTATTGCAAGAATAAAATTAGGTAATCTGTTTTAGTAGCCTACAGCATAATTTTCTCAATATTTAGGCCTATTATGAAAATTGTGTTTTTTTTTTCTTTAAAAAGTAAAAACTACAAGCATTTCCGCTAAATATTGTAAACAAATATTTAAACTAAATATTCTTAGAAACAAAATTAATGAGGCTTAGGCTATAGCTCAGGATTGGTTTTCAGCAAACAAGCTTTTATTAAACCAAGAAAAAACTCAAAGAATTTTATTTTCTTTGGGAAATTTACAAAGTGAAGAACTATCTGTAAAAATGCTTCGGTTACACTTGGATGGTAAACTTACTTGGAAGCACCATTTAACCGATTTAAATAAAAAATTATCTAGAGTATTATATTTGCTGTACAAAATTAAGCCCCTAATTTCCTCTCATTATCTGCGTAATATATACTTTGGTCTTTTTCAGTCGCATATTCAATATGGTTTAATGTTATGAGGGTCATGCAGCTAATGTTAATGATGTTTTTATATTGCAGAAAAAAGCTATACGCATTATGTGTGGTGTAGGTCCCTCAGACCACGCAAGCCACTATTTAAAAATCTTAAAATTTTAAGTTTGTACAATTTATACATTCAGATGGTCCTAAGATATGCTAAATTGAATCTTGATAGTTTTCCTCTTAGGAGTGACCACCATTCTCATAATACCAGGAATAAAAACAAAATAAATACTCCTCAGTTTCGACTGAATAAATCTATTAGGAGCTATGGATTTAATTGTGTGTCATTTTTTAATAAATTGCCTATGGCTGCCCGATTTACAACATTTAAAAAGTTTGATCAGGTGATTTTTGAATGGCTTGTTAAACACCCATATTATTCTTTTAACGAATTTCTTACAGATGATTTAAAAAACTTGAATTTTGTTTAGACACAATATTATGTATGAATGTTTTATTATTGGGTAAATATTTATTGTTGTTATGTTTAATGCTGTTAATACCTGTAATGCTGTTGTTATACCTTTGTTAATTTATTTCTTTGTATTTTAATTTATTAATGTAGCAACTTGTACTTGAATTGTAAATTTGTGACTATGTCTATTCCAAATATGTTTGGTCAATGACACATAAAATATGAATATAAATATGAATATGAATAAACTTTTTTTAAATAAATTATAATTAAAGCCTACCTTTTTGAAATTTAGCACATATTATTTACCAAACAGCCTAAAGTAATAATAAATTATGTTATGTTTATGCTAAAATGAAAGAAAATGCAACTTTAAATTGGAATATTGCACAGTTAGAAACTACAAACAAAACTTTAAAATTGTAAAAATAAGATATTAATTGGCCTAACAAGGTATAATACCCCAGATACCTTATACCTGTATAAGGCATCTGGGATAATACCCTTAACAAATGCATAGGTACTTCTAGTTTAATTCAGCAAAACTAGCTTCTTTTTATTTCATTTTCATCTATACACTGAAAAAATATTAAATTTGCTATCAATCACTTTACATTTTAAATAATTGTCAATATTTTGTTCATTTGTAAAAGCATAAAAATACCTTTGAATATTTAAAAAAAACTTTTTTCATTAATACTACAAATCTTCTACATAAAATAATACCAAAAAACGAATTTGAACATAACCTATTACTTACACCACTGCCTTGCATATATGCACACGGTGAACAACCCAAGTTCAAATACCAGTTTCCATTCATAAATTGAGATGAAGGATTCTGTGTAGACATTTTGAAACAAATTGCCCCTTACGGAGCCCAGTAATAAATAAAGTTAATAATGTGCACTTTGTTTAGTAAAAATATTAGGCCTATGTAAGTAAGTTGTGTTTTCATGAACTTTTAAAATTATTTGTAACCCCAAAATTTATCTAACTGAAGAAATGGAATCACTTGCAATTTTCACAAAACCGAATACACAAATTTAATTTATAACATTTAGTAAATTTAGAGTATTTATGTTAAAAACAGGAATTTCATGACAGTGGTTTTGTTTGTTTAGTGTAGGTGTGTGTATGCAACAATGTGTAAAGCATCAGATGTTATTGTAAAATGTGTTATTCAAAACATCTGTTATTTAGAATATAATGTGATGCCTTAATATTACAACACATTGAGAAAAGATTGACGGCAGGAGTTTATAATGCAGCTTGATTGTCATCATTTCTTGTCAAATATCACCAGGAGCAACAAATATTTCTTCCAGTTAAACAAACACTTCAAGTTAACACTTACTACTGAGAAGGGAACCTGATAAAAGAGTATATTCAAGATTAAAAAAACAAACCTGCTTGTGGTTTTATTTTAGCTAAAACCTGCTATGCCAATCATAACCTTCTCCCTACATAAATGTAAAATTATCTTAATTCCTGCCTTTTCAAAACATTTCCTTGATAAATGTTACTTGATAAAAAAAACCTCATAAAAGTTTTGTAAATTCTATAGGTATGATATATTTAAAAATCAAAGTTTTTCACTATCTGTCTGTAAAGATCGATTGGCCTAATTTTACGATTGGTAAACATAATGTAACTAAAGACTATAGGTTAGATCTTAAGGCTATTTTTTTTTATTCTTGCATTTCTGTTGGGGTAGGGTCGTATAGTAAATCCACGTCTGATTTTCTTATATTTCCCCCAAATGGAGGTTCATCAACTAGGAAGGTTTTAGGCTGTTTCATCCAATACGATTTGATACTTTCAAAGATTTAACAATATTTTAAAGTGACATTAAAATCTAAAATTTCAAATATATAAGGACTATATTAATAAGATTATTGTATTATTTGATTTTTATGCATAACTAGCATTCCTTGTTGCGGCTTCACTCCCAATCTTTTACGGATAAAAAATGTTGAACTAATCATAATTATTTAACAACAGATTAAGTACATAATAACTTATTTAAAGTAGGCTAAATAAAAAATAGTATTGATGAAATGGAGAAATGCTAAATATTTTATCCAGTGCATCATATTGTTTACCGGTACATATAATTTGCTTATATTATATATTTATAATTTCTACGGAAAAACAGAAGGGACATTATTCAAGATTCCACATGTGTATCATATTGGCCTTGACTATCGTGCACCTTCATAAGGATTTGGAATTTCAGCACATACGGTTTTATTTATCATATTGAGTGAAATTCTATCTTTTGACCATAGCAATATGTGAACATGCGACAAGCGTTGCTTTTGCCATTCAACAGAATGCATGTGACATCAAACTTTTCCAAACAGTTGGCTTTAAACAAAATATTTATTAATTCTTTTACTTTACAATTAAAAACTCTTGCAATAATATCAAAACAATGATAATATTTTTGCCCAGGTAGTAATGATGATTCTTGAATCTCCTTCCACTTTGGATTGCAAGTGAATGCTATAAATAAATCTGAATTTTTCATAATCTTGGACGTAAGTCATTCTATCCTGAGACCGTTCATGCATATATACCGTGGACCTCCTGTAAAAAATGATGGTAGTACTACTAATTTTCCAAGTTGATCTGCTTGAAAGCCTTGATTTCTTATAGTTTCTTTTAAATGAATATCTGCCCTAAGCCTTTGTTAATAATATCTGATATAATACAATTTTTCCATCCATATTTTGGCGTAAATATCAACTAAATACTGACTAAATAAAGCACTATAACTAAGCAAATAGTTATTTTATCCTTCCCTCTCCATAATTAATTCTGAAGGCATAAAAACTGGCTGCAGATACATTTTTGTTTAAAGGAAGTTTCGTTGTGTAGGATAACATTGTAAAATGTCTATTGAATATCCATCTTCCCCGTGACAAAACATAATCGGATATTGTAGTGAATCATAAGATCGACGAAGTTCACTTATACATTGTAGTTTATTATCGTGGCTTTGAACAACAATATCCCGCTTTTCGAACTGCTGTCCAACTATTACCAAAGCTACCCCATTAGATGTGGGAGCATTGTAATATCCTCTATGAGCGTTGGCAGGCTTTCTGTCTGCGTGAATCACTATTTGAAAATGTTCACAATTCTCCAGTACTTATCTATAGCAGTTTTTAAATCTCTAATGTACTTATTTTCACTATGAAGCATACCTTACAGTTGTTTAACAAATAGTTTGACTTCTGTATAGTTGGAGCACCTAAGTCAAGCTTCTTTTTCATCTTCACCAACAAAACAGATTTACAAAAATTTAGCCTCTTCTTCAGAATATGAGAACAAGCTTCCATATGAATAGTAAACTTGGCCTTTCACTTTAAAAGTTGGTATAAAACCATCTTCAATAGTCTGTTTAGCACAAAAGGATGTCATCTGGAAAGCAACCATTGTAACGTCTAATACGATCAATGAAGTGGCCTTGCTCAGGTTGATCACCAATAAGTAAATTATATAGGCTAGTCATTTCTTTTGGTGGTTGCGAGTGGTACTTTACCAGAATTACAGCACATACCAGGTATCTTGCCTTTCCATTTAAGAGCATAGCAAAACCGACATGCTTCACTCATAATACCAATGTCATTTTTATTATATTAGAATCACGGGCCAGACCAGAAAGCTTTTTACTTTTCTATGGACGCAGACGAATTTCTGTCCGAAATCCTGGATTATTGATATCATATAGATTTTTGAGATGCTCATCTGATTCAATTCGGAGTCATCATCTTTATACTTTTCAACAGCTATTTGATTACCATTTTATTGGTTTGTTCATAGTTTTCACAGCTTGATTATTTTGGTTCTTTCATGTTCCGTTTGTGTACTAGCACAACACTTTTTATTTTTGGCATTAATAATTAAATTTTGTGAAACTTTGACTTTGGAAATAGGCTTAAAATTAAACACGTCAAAAGGACTGCTATTAATATTCACACTTAGGCAATTTATTTTTACTGGGAACGTGTCTGTACTAAATTTTTCGTAAAGATTATTATTATAATAAACTCATAGACGTTAATTTTATCTATTGTCATGTTTTTCACTTTGTTGAACCCTACAGTAACTCGTATTACACAATTGAAATTTATATCACTCCATAATAGCACTGTTTATTTACCTGATAAAACAAAATGTAAGCTTTAAATTTAAAAAGCAACAGAATTATTGAGTGCAATTGGTTTTCTACATTTTTTATTTTAATTAGGTTTGAAGTAAACTGAAACTGGACACAAAGCATAATAATATAATATTGAAAACAAAAATAAGTGTAAATCTAACTCAAACCTAAAACTTTAATCAAATTCTTATCTGAATTTTTGATTTAATAACGTAGGTTTTTTTGAATGAAAACAATAAAGTAACTATAAAGGCTAAAGGTTATAAAATTTAAAATATTTATACTGTTAATACATCACTGTAACCGTAGTATCGGAGATATTATACAACTAACCTAAAACATTAAGTGATTCTAAATTTGTTAATTTGGTTGCTGTGGTAATAAATCTAAATGCTTTCAAGAACATGAATGTGTTAGTTCAGTATTAGGCCTAACCTAAAATTGTGTTGAACTTTTGCTCTAAATCAGCTGTTTTATTTATAATAAGTAACAACAGATGTTTGAATTATATTACACTAAGCCTTTTTCATTGATTTTTCATTTGTTTTTGATTTAATTTTGTTAACCTAACCTAAAAAAGTTTTTGGATGTGCAAAAATTATAATTAACCTTTTGGCTCCCGACGTCCAATTTTTTGGACGATGTTAGTAGGCTATGTTGCTGAATCCCGACATCCGAAAATTCGGACGTTGCGTGTATGTGCGTGTATATCTAACATGAATTTACACTTATTTTTAAAAGGTAACTAATTACCTTATAGAACATTTCATTCCAAACATTTTTTTTTTTAAATCATCAAAATTGATCAGTAATTAAATTTAATATATTTTTTTTGCGAAACACTGAAAATTCGCTTAATTGAGCCTGGGATTTTATGCACATAACAGATAATTGTTGGGATTTTTGGAACATATGAAAAATTGGACGTCGGGAGCCAAAGGGTTAAATAGTTTATTATACTACCTAAATGTGTTAGGTTGGTTGCTATGGCAATGCATGTAAATGCATTCAACAAAACATGTGTTGGATCACTATAAATAGGCAACTCCTAGAATTGTGTTACTAAGGCTGAGTTGCACCAACCGGGATCAAATAAATAGATCAGTAAATCCTGGATCAATTATTTGATCCAGGAATGGTGCAATAGAAACCAATACAACTTTCCTAGATCCTGGATCAAATACAACTTTGATCCTAGATCAAAACTGATCCTGGTTGGTGCAACTCAGCCTAAGTATTTGATTTGAATCGGCTGATTTATCTGTTAGAGGGATGGAATTGAACCCCCCAGTATTTTGATCATTTTCAACCCTTAAAGTCGATATTTTGCAAAATCCTTTCTTAGTGTGCAGACTCTACATAATGGTATTAATGTAGGGACCATGAAAGTTTCAAGTCTATAGCTATAATAGTTTTGGCTGTACGTTGATTATGAATCAGTCAGTCGGGACATCTTCTTTTATATAGGCCTATACAGATTTCAATGGCAACCTAGAACAAGAATTAATCAGTAACAAAGTTTCTTCATGATTAAAAACACTAATTGGATCTGAAAACCCACTTGAAATCGATGCAGAAGTAATTTGTGTATTGCTACATTGAAATGTTAAAAAGAAATGTTTAATAATTTATGAATTTTTTTAACGTTATAAGCAACAACATGAAATGAAGTTGGTAAGGAGTACGCAACTGCAAAAAGGTTCAGAACCACTGATGTAAGGGATATCAAAACTACTTTGTAAAGAATTTTGTGATATTTAGTTTTCAAGATATTTCTGAGAATTTTCGTCAAAAACGTATTCTCAACCCTTCTTTTCTTTATTTTAAGTACGGTAGGCTACTCTAAATTATACCAACTAAATCAAATTTTTTTATACAACCAGTGATGTTAGAGATACTTTTGGTGTGCGGATCAAACTCGCACTTCTCAAGTTTATTGTACAAATTATAAAAAAATACAAAACATTATGACAAAAATGTTGTTTTAAAAATAAATGTCTACTGTTTCTGCACTTCTCAAGATTATCGTGCAAATTTTAAAAAATACAAAAAACTTTGAAACAAAAAATTTGTTTTTTACTTTCTAACTATACTATAGTATAGATAAAGTATAGTGATCGCAAAAAAAATCGATCTTGAGATTTTTGTGGAAATATCCGTTTTGGGACCCCCTGAGTCCAAAAAAGTGGTTTTTACAAAATGTCTGTCTGTATGTATGTCTGTATGTATACAAAGCTAGAGAGAAAACTATTCGATCGATTTCAACCAAATTTGCACCAGATATGTCCAGTACGCCTGTATAGATGCACGAAAAAGGGTTTTGAACAATTTTGAAAAACAACCCCCTTTTTGGCCAAAAAACCCCCAAAAAATCAGTTATTATTTTTTTATAAAAAAACGGCTCTAACGATTTTGATAAAATTTGGCTTATTTGTAGCCTTTAATGTGCCCTACCATATACAAAAACCCGCATCTTTCTAAAAATTCTCGTTTAGCTAATAATATTAATAACTGATTTTTGGGGGTTTTTTGGCCATAAAGGGGGTTGTTTTCAAAATTTTTCAAAACATTTTTACGTGCATCTATAAAGACCTAATTGACGTGTTTGGTGCAAATTTGTTCGAAATCGATCGAATAGTTTTCTCTCTAGATAATAATAATAATATTTATATTAGTTAATCTCCAACTTTAATAAAAGTATACACAGCTAGAGAGAAAACTATTTGATCGATTTCAACCAAATTTGCACCAGACATGTCCAGTAGGCCTGTATAGATGCACGAAAAAAGGTTTTGAACAATTTTGAAAAACAACCCCCTTTTTGGCCAAAAAACCCCCAAAAAATCAGTTACTATTTTTTTATAAAAAAACGGCTCTAACGATTTTGATAAAATTTGGCTTATTTGTAGCCTTTAATGTGCCCTACCATATACAAAAACCCACATCTTTCTAAAAATTCTCGTTTAGCTAATAATAATAATAATAATAACTGATTTTTGGGGATTTTTTGGCCATAATGCGGGTTGTTTTAAAAAAAATTTCAAAACCTTTTTACGTGCATCTATAAAGACCTAATTGACGTGTTTGGTGCAAATTTTTTCGAAATCGATCGAATAGTTTTCTCTCTAGATAATAATAATAATATTTATTAGTTAATCTCCAACTTTAATAAAAAAAACTCTCCTACCCCACCCTACAAGTCACAGTGAATCTGTTTAGTAATTTAAATGTGTTTGTGAGAAAGTATGTGCCAGTTCCTGGTACCGTTTATTTTAAATAAATTCCTACTTTTGGCGCAAATTTCCTATGCCAACAAAAATGCAATAAAAAAAATTGCCTGAAGTTCTAACTTATAGTCTTTAGTCACAGAATGTTTACCTGTATTCAACATTTAACAGTAGAATGTAAAACAATATCGTCGTCTGCAAAAATGTCAGCCGAGGGTCATGCAGTAAAATTTACGCCCTACTTTTTCAACATAATGATTTTAAAATTAGAAAAATTCTAGCTTTCTAATTAACATTTTTGTCAAGAACCAAGCACAATATAGTCCTTCCTACAACATTGTATTTTTTACACTTGGTACAATTTAAATTATTTTTAGAAGTCTTGTAATATTGAACAGAATTGTAAAGTATATCAAGAAGGAAATGTATTTTAAAATACAAAATTCTAAGAAACATAACATAGTAATAGATAGAGAAACTAGGAAGGGAAGAACTTGATCAGTTCAAGTCATGATGAACAAGCGCAACTGGTGATAGTTATGTTAAATTATTAACATAACTTTAAATAATTGATCTGACTCAATTATAACAGAATTGACAAACAAAGATCTCTTACAAGTTTCTGTCTTTATGACATTGATATATACATTAAAAAAAATTTAAATAATATTGTTTGTATATTTTTTCAAACAAGATTGAGACAGAAAATATCAGAGCTGATTGAAGATTTTTTATGTGGATAATAACAATAATATTATGCTTCCACACCAGCAACATGAATACAACTTAAATTGGTAAACATTTTCACATACTAATAATAAACGGTACCAGTAACTGGCACATACTTTCTCACAAACATATTTAAATTATTAAACAGATTCATTGTGACTTGGAGAGGTGATATTAAAGTTCGAGATTAACTAAATATTAGCCTATTATTATTAGCTAGAGAGAAAACTATTCGATCGATTTCGAACAAATTCGCATAAAAGACGTCTATTAGGCCTGTATAGATGCATGAAAAAAGGTTTGGAAAAATAACCCCCTTTTTGGCAAAAAAAAATACCCAAAAATCAGTTATTATTATTAATATTATTAGCTAAACAAGAATTTTTAGAAAGATACGGTTTTCTGCATATGGTAGGGTACATTAAGGGTACAAATAAGCCAAATTTGATCAAAATCGTTAGAACAGTTTTTTTATAAAAAAATAATAGGCTAACTGATTTTTTGGGGGTTTTTTGGCCAAAAAGGGGGTTGTTTTTCAAAAATTTTCAACCCCGTTTTTCGTGCATCTATACAGGTTTACTTGACATGTCTCTGGTGCAAATTTGTTTGAAATAGATCGAATAGTTTTCGCTCTAGCTTTGTATACAGATCGAGGACTTTAGCTGTGCGCGCGGAAGTCAGTTACCCGTACTGGATGGGGGGTGGAGAGAGGCATCTTTTCTACAAACATTGGGTGACTCACTGGGCACAATAACCGGTTTACGCTACCCGGCCAACATCCACTCTATGTTTTATGCACGTGTAGTAGGTGCCTGATCGTGCGCACAGCTAAAGTCCTCGATCTGTACATAGAGACAGACATTTTGTAAAAACTACTTTTTTGGACTCAGGTGGTCCCAAAACGGATATTTCCACAAAAATCTCAACACCGATTTTTTTTGCAATCACTATACTTTCTCTATACTATAGTATAGTGAAAAAGTAAAAATATGCTTCTATTTTACAAACTTGTGATGCATATTCACAAAAACAACTTCTAAATTTTGAAGAAAAACTATATATCTATACTAATATTATAAAGAGGTAAAGTTTGTTTTTTTGTTTGTTTGTATGTAGGGGGTAATCTCTGGCACTACTTAACCGATTGAAAAAAATAGTTTTACTAATAAAAAGCTACACTATCCCTAAATAACATAGGCTATAGTTAATTTCGATAAAAACCTTTTTTTATTTCAATATTTGTAAATTTAGTCGGAAAAAATTCTTAGGTTAGGCCTAGAATAATAAACCAATACATGTATTTACATTTTTATTACCATAGCAACCAATTGAATAAAATAACATAATATAGCTGTTTGCTCCAATATTTCCATTAACAGCTGCATTAATAGCTGATTTCAAAATTTGAAGCAATTATTTTTGTATTTCTAGCTTTTAGGTTAGGGTTTTAAAGTGTAGAGCCTTGCTGGTTCTTTTAACCATTATTATAACTGCTGTTATAAAATATAAGAAATAATTTGATTTGAACATTTAACATTATTTACCATCTTAGTTTTGAGGTTATTATTAATCCTACACCTTTATTGTAAATAAAACATAACACATGTTTTTAGAAAGTTCCGTTGGGGGTTGGCGTGCGGAGCACGCAGGGGTCTCCCCTAGTATTCAATATAAATTATAGGTCGTTAATTTCATAGTGAATCTTGGCATCAAAAAAGCAAGTTACAGCCAGCTATTACGGTGGAGAATCGTGTATTTGTTCCAAAATTCATGGCAGTATACTCTCTGGACAGATGATCTTTTCTCAGTGCTTCTACAAATGTAGAACCTGTCATATTCGGCCTAATCTGGTACCGGATTACCACAAATCCAGATTATAAAACAGCGCCAAAAATCATGGCTAAATCAGATATAAGGAGTAAACTATGTCTAATGCGGATTTTTCAGAAGTGTTTCTAATAGTAACATGGACATTTAAATCTATCATAAAAGGTATATTATTTACTTTTTGTAAATACAATAGATTATTAAATACCACACGGTACGTAACATAAACCAATTTATTACTTAAATTAGCCACACTTTCACAACAAAAAACGACACAAGATACAGACCACTTGTAGAATGCATAAACAAACAGCGGTCAGAACCAATGTCACAACCACTTATCTCTATATTAACCCAGATCTCTGTACAATTGTTAGGTTAGGAAATAAATAAATGGTCACATCTGAACTAAAATAGCACTGGCTGAAATCTGTTAACAAATGAATTCACATACGGTCATTCACTACAGTCCATCTCAATAAGTTAACGCAACATAAAATAATATTTAAATCCTTATATATTACTACTCAAAGATGTTTTTTTGTCGCTAAGCAATATCTTTATCAAACATCATTTTAAAGCTTATGTTCCCCGCTATTGACAAAAAATAGACAAATAGCTTAAAATAAATTATTTCACTAAACAAAAACATTGAAAAACTTTCCTATGAAAGTTCATATGATTCCTAATGAAAGGCGCCATCTATTAACAAACTGTATAACTAGCATGACAGCTGTTAGTTAGATTGTTTACATTCTGTATGCAAGTGTAATCTATCACGTAAATCAATCAAATTAAATCAACATAAACGTTAGATCTATACATTTTTATAAACTGTTATTTATTAACCAACGTAAATAAATAAATATAATTAACTGAATTAAATCAACGTATTAAATCAGGTAAATGTAGGATTAACTTGCGAAATATTCATACGGGTCAGCTAGTATATATATATATTATCATATATTTTAACTTCTTTATTAGCAAATTTCCATAGGAAAGATGAGCTATTGCAGTAACTCTTGAGTAACCAATGAGCACCGATCATGGTCCTGAGATCACGTTTTAAAGGGGGTGTCTATAAAAATTGTGTACATATATATACATGTGTGTGTAAATATGTGTTCGTAATCTAATGGCCGCATTTTATGTCCGTATTGGTTCAAATTTAGTACAAACCTATTGGTACAAACCTATTGGTACAAACCTATTGGTAAAAACCTATTGGTACAAACCTATTGGTACAAACCTATTGGTACAAACCTATTGGTACAAACCTATTGGTACAAACGTTAGTTTACTAAGTCGCTCGGACGACTTCGTTAGCAAAAATTCCAACAAACAAAAGCTCGTTTTATGACCTGCAGCAAAATTTGTTTGAGAATTTTTGAGACAGAAGTTTTTTGGACATTATCTAAAAAATTAATATAGAAAATTATTCTGCACATTTTTTTGTATAAGACTTTGTAGCCCGTCTGGTTTCCCCAAAATCAATCAAAATGTAAAATACCATAAAAGTATCGTAAGGGCAGCTTCTAACCCGAGGCCGACAGCCGAGATAGAACGGAATATTTTCTACTGCAAGCTGAAAGAAGCAGAGCGTGAGCCAGGGCTGGAGGCTGAGGTGCAAACAAATCCTACTAATATATTTTGTATTCACAGGCAGCCTCTATTCAGCACCTTCGTGATTAGACCAATTTTCCAAATAGTTGGTTGTAACCATATAACATACAAACTTAATCGGAAATATGCTCAATTCATGTCAGCGGTTCAGCTGCATGATTGAATTATTAATATTTCAATCGATGTTTTATATTAAAATGAAGGATGTTTCTCTTTGAAAATATCATGAGTTTATATTAGCCTAATAAATCGAACAATAAGCAAATAAACATACAGAACTATTAACATAAAAACACTTTAAAACCTTTATTACTATATCAATTGATGTTTAGCTTTTTAAATATTATTTTTACAGTAGAATCTCACTAATCTGACCTAAACAAGCCGCGGCCCGGTCAAATTAGCAGGAAAGTCAGTTTATACAGAAAACTATTAAAACACTATTTAAAAGTGTTTAATTTAATTTAATACACTTTAAAAAACTATGAATCCATGAATTGTTATTAAATGTAGTGTACTAACACATAAAACGGAACACATAGTAGGACTGCAGTATTACAGTGTAGTACAGAACGTCAATTCATCAAACAAGTTTCAAATTTGGAGGAAAATGTTTGCAACTATTTCTTGTTTTCTCTGTATTGATGTTTTCTCTGCGCTAGATCTTGAAATCTCTTTACAAGTAAAATATCTGTTAATGAAGTTTCCTCCAGCTGCTCCAGGTATTTTAAGGCTATTTCTAAGGAATTGTGTCCTTCGGTATGAGAGATCCTTTTCACACTTTCCTAAATCACCACTTCCTCTTCTTTCTCTTTGACCGCCTTCAAGATTTCATAATCCGTCACTTTGAATTCTTCATCTTGAGACATCCATTCACTTACTTCCTTCTCTGTTCCGTCAGCACATCCTGGTGTTTTTGTAATAAAGAGGAGGCTTTCATTTTCTTGATCATTCTGCTAAAGTTCCTCACTATCCAAAGATTCTTGTCCTTTGTCTTCATGTAGCAAAACTTTCCAAGACTAAGCAATTGTGTTTGCCCCCACACTTTCCCAAGATTGAGCCATATACTATGCTACGTCCTTCAAATTCAGATGCCGCAGAGTCTCTACCATGTCTTCCCCTTGGTCCATAGCATCAATTAAAGATAAAAGATGGGTTCTGCGGTAATTTCTCATTATTGTCTCTAAAGTTGCCTACCCTGGTCCATAGGCTGGCAAATGGTTGTGACATTCTGAAGCAAAAACATAGTTTTTATCTTGCCGTCTTGAAGTTCGTCCTCGTTACTGTGGGAAGGATAATTGTCAAGAATCAAAACTGCTTTTCTAGGCAAGTTATTGTTTTTCAAAAACTTTTCAGCTTGTGGTATGATTTTGTCAAAAAAGCACTCTTTAAAATCTGCAGTTATCCATGCTCTTTTCTGGTTGTAATAATTTACTGATAAACCATTTTACAAAAATTTTTTAATGCTAATGGATTTTTTGAATTGCCTATCATGGCGTTTCATTTTTATATTGGCCATGGCATTACTGCATGACAGAATGGTTACTCTTTTTTACTGCGTTTGTGACCAGGCGCTGCCACTTCAGCCTTTGATGCAAGTGTCTTTGTAAGTACCATTTTGTAATTTAGGCCAGTCTTTTCACAGTTAGAAATCTGTTCACCTGATAAGTTCTTACTATCCAACAATTTATGAAACTTATCTAAGAACGATTGAAAATGGGCTGAAAGCTTCTCCACGTACATAAGTTGGCGTACTCCATACCTTTTCTTCTACCTATCGAGCCAGCCTACACTATCTGTAAAACTAGGGTCACCTTTGTTGATTTATTTCGTAACTTTATTGCTTTTCCCTATAAATCGGTCCTGATATCGGGACACCTTTGTCTCTATGTTGAGTGAACCAGAGAAATAGAGCTTCATTCACGTTTTCGTAATAACAATTTTTCATTGTCTTCCTATCTTACTGTCACTCGCCCAGAACACCACTTTTCAATTAAAATCTGGTTCCTCATCCAGTCTCCAACAGTTTTCCCGACTTAATAATATTGCCTAACTTTTAATAAAGTTTTAAAACTGTCTAACCTTTTTAAACCTTTTAAGTTTTTCTTCCATTGAAACTGTCTCCTTTTTTGTTTTAAAGGAATTAAAAAACCTTTAAGAAAACAGCGAAATAAAAATGCACTTTAAAGTCTAGAAATAGTGAAATAAAAATAATTACAGTAATAAAATAAACTTAAATTTTATGTAAAACGATACTAAACCTCCACAGAAATACAATACACTTCAACGTCAACTCTTATACAAGTCTAAATTAATACTGAAAGACGGGAATGAACGAACACAGCAAGTTGAAGGATCGAATAAGTCACTGACATACATGTAAGTGACCAGCTGCTTGAAGTCTGGTAATATGAAAGTGGCGGACGAATATTGTACATTCGGTTTCGATATAAATCTTTTAATTTGCTTAAATTATTTTTTCTTTAGGCAGGGTCGAATAAAATGGCAGGTCGGGTTGAAGGACAGGTAAGCAGGACTCTACTGTATATTAATACAATATGCAAATAAACATTTCTTATCATTAAAACTTCATTAAACTTTTAATATATCTTACAGAGATAACAGATGATGTTAACAGAAATCATAACCAAAACACAATTATAGGCAACAGAGTAGATATAAAAGGAAAATAATTTTTATATCTTAGTCTAATATATAGTTCTGCATGTGTAAAGACTTTGTAAAATTAATTTTAAAATCATTAGAAAGATGTGTTTGGAAATTGATAGATTAAAGTAAATACAGTAGGTCCCGCCATTCCAAACAATGCTATTCCAAAAATCCGCCTATTCCAAACAGAGTTCAGAAAAAAATTCAGATTTTTTTAACTTAAAACGGAGAAATTAAAAAGACGTTCGTGAAAAAATGTACATTTATTGTTACCGTATTCAAAGAGTTAAAAATAGACACATACATAGAGCCTAACCTTGATGAAAACGCCTGAAACCAAATTGGAATGAAAGTTGGATAGGCTACATACAGTAGCCTACATATCGGCTCCATTTATACAATTCTATGGAATCATTTTTAATCACTGCTAAACACAAAAATAACTGATTTACACACACTTAAGAAATAAAGCCAGTGATTTCTTTGACGAAGAGCACTGAATCGACTTGAGACATGCAATGTTCCACCATTTCCCTAACATAACATCATTTGGTGTTGATGTAGCGTGTTGTTTGACGTCGTAGCGTAATTCAAGGTCAAGAGCATTTGCCGCGTCTACAAGTGGTATGAGTTAAGTTTGAGAATTCACGATCAGATTAACGCTGTATAGAGCTGACACTAGCAGCAGATGTCCTCTCACATAATTTACAATTGAACAAGTCAATATGTTGTATTATTCATGAAATAACAATTCTGAATTCTTGCTAAACCGAACAGTTTTTGGTCCCAATTAGTTCGAAATAGCGGGACTCTACTCCCTTATGTATAAATTAGGTTAATTAAATACTATATTCTATTAACTTATGTGTCTTCTAGAGAAATGGCAATGGGTAGATGGTTAAAGAAACGTCCAGCTCGAAGAACCTCTTATTTAGGCTAAGTTCTTCAAGTGCAGGACAAGATTGATGACATATTGTTTCCATTTGCAGCACACAGAACTCAAACACAAGAATCTAGACTCAAACTTACGTAGGCCTAACTATATTAGAAGTTTGATATACATCCTGTAACTCTTCACGTAGGCCTAGATGGAATAAAATTGTTTTTACACTAAAAATATCAAATGTTATTTATTAAATTGCATGGTTTATAGTTTTACGGGAGTAAATTTAATGTACATCTCTCGGCTGATATTTTTGCAGACGAAGACCTTGATTTACATTCTACTGTTAAATGTTGAATACAGGTAAACATACTGTGAGTAAAGACTATAGCCTAAGTTAGAACTTCAGACTTTATTTATTTCTGTTGGGATAGGGTCGTATAGTAAATTTGCGCTGTTTTACTATTTGGAAAGATACTGTGGCAGGTTAGATTGGATTAGTTTTATTTGAATATGTTTTTACCACTTAGTTCAAGTGCCACTAATCATTTAAAACGCAAAGAATATCTAGCCTACAAAACTGTTTAAGTTACAACAGTGAAATTGATGCAACAACTCTCAAAACAGACAGTCATTCCTTGTAGTGGATTCAAGATGAACAGATCCAATAAAATTATGTGTAGGCCTAGTAGCCTACCTAATACAATTCTAGTTTGTGTGGAAGGTGAACTAGGACAATGATCCTAATTGTCATTTCTATCTATTAAGCCTATCCTTTTCTCAAATTTATCTAAGATAAACTTACCAAAACTTTTAAATTAAAGGTGAATTTTATTGATTGGATTGCACCATAAAGTAGTTTTTCAATGTAGATTACCTACGACGTACATATGTAACTTTTTTGCTTGATTCCCGAGATAGGCTATATCCAACTATCTGAATATATAAATATCCGAATTAGGTCCGGTCCCAACTAATTCGGATAATTGGAGTTCTACGTGTGTACTTGTTTCTAAAAGGAGCCTAAATAATGTTATATTTTAAGATATGCCATTTTATTTAACATGTAGATGGGCAGTTACATAGCAGGAGTAGGCTATTATTCTAAACTGCTACTTTTTACTATATATTAGAGTTACACACCACTTAGAACTACCTACCACATATAGGTATTTTTGTTATTCTAGGCTAACTTGAAATTGTTTTAAGGAGGGATATAGTTGTAGTTATGATACGACTCTTGAATGTATGGGTGTGTTTCAATATGACAAAGTACGTTTTAGTTAAATAGTAATAGTTTGTATTTTATTAATAGGCCTACATAGTTATTGTCACCTTCTACAATAAAGGTATAGACTACATCATGAATTTTTTAAGTTCACATATTATATTTTGTACAAAAACATTTATAAAGTAATAAAGTTTGTAGTATTGAAAGCTAGGTCTATTATCATTCTTCTATGTTCGAACATAACTCGTCTAACTTTGGAAGACAAATTAAATTTCATTAGTTCGGTTGAACAATAGATTGTAACCTACAATTTGAATAGCTTGCAAGTTGCTATACTGTAGAATTAAATATGCTCTTATAATTCAAATAAAAAATACCACTGTTAATAACATTTGTTAAAAATTCAGCAAGGAAGCTCTAGGGCCTTTGTAATACCAATTGAATTAGGTTATTAGCACTGCATATTAGACTGAAGCATACACACTGTAAATTACTGCATATATATTAATGTAGGCCTATGCATTATAGAAAACAAAATAAACATACTTTAAACTAAAAGTTAGGCTATGTCTATGTTTATTCCAGTCTGTGCAATGATTGGCCTCAAGAGGCTAGAACTGGCCTAATGCTAATCTTAAAACCCAACAAAACATGACAACTGATGACTAGTGTAAACTATTTTATTTTTCTTATCAAGAGTAGGAAACAGAGTGAATTTTATTTGTCAAGAATTACAATAGTGTAAAAGGCTCAAGTGTCGTAGATTTATCCTTTTTAGGATGGACTGAATCAGTGAAACCTAGTTGTCAATAAACTGAAATTAGTACATTAGCAACGTAAATAAATGTGACATAATAATTACCGGAAAAGCGCGGATTCGCATCTTCGGCTCCTTCTTGGTCAGGCCACTTTTCAACATTTTGAAACACTTCAGAATTTTATACACTCAAATAATAAAAATTGGCTTTCACTCCTTTCCACCTTCACCTGTTCAGCTGATCACTTCAACTCCCATTCGAAAAATGATTACCCAAGTCCAATAAAACAAATCATTGTAAATGAAAGTGTAACGAAAATTTAATATTAGAAATAAAACTCATGAATTAATACTAAATTAAGAATTTGTTAGCTTTTATTAAAAAGGTACAATAGGCCTTTGCAGATCTCATAATGAACAACGAATAGGCCTATTGTGGTCAGTGCATCTCAGGCAGCGATGAACTAGCTTACGATCTAATATGCCTTGCATGAAACGTCAAGTAATTTCGGAAATTCAATCTAAACCCAATAACATAAAATTAAAACCAGCTACTAGAAAATAAAACCCTGCTAGGATAAATTTATTTTTGAGTTGTCTAGAGATAAATAAATTTCAGTAAATGCATTTTATATAATTTACAAATGTCACACTTTATGCTGCATAGTTAACATTGGTTACATTTACATATATATTATATGAGGTTATTTTATACATCCTAAATTCCACCTCATCTCATACATCATAAAAATAACTTGATTAGATTATTATAAACATATTAAATGCCACGAAATATTTACTTTTAAAAATAAATAATGATACTATATTATGTTTTATGTTAGAACATACTGTATAATTAAAAACAAATATTTAAATCACTGCCTCATACCCAAGTTTATTTTGTGGATGAAACATTTCGGTAAAGTACCTATATTAAGTTGTTTGAAATATATATTTATTATTATTTAACAACTCTAAAAAAACTACAGTACTTGTACTTTAATATAGGCTTCAGTACAGTACATTATGCATATTACAGATTACATACCGGTACTCAAGGCTAATACTAATAAATTCTGAAATAACACAAGAAGTTATTATCAATATATATATAAAATTCAATGTATGTCCGTTTGTTTGTCCGTTATGCGTTACCAAACCGTCCATCCGATTGCTTTGAAATTTTGCATAGTAACACAGGTTAACCCTGGGAAGGTTTTAGGCCATTTACCGAAGTCCTAGGACATAAGGGCTACGCCCCAGTGGCCCTCAAAGTTTCAATGTTAATCTTATGGAAGGTCAATATTAAGGAAGAAGAAGAAATATTTCTTTTGATTTTATCAGGGGCACAAAAAACAGCTGTTCGTATGAAAAACTTAAAACAGCTGATTTTGATCAACAGCTGATTTTGATCAACAACTGATTTGGATCAAAAAATGAATATAATTTTAGGTTAGGTAAATCAAGCAATGAGCAGAATCCCATTATAATTTACATCGGCCCTCAGGGATACGAATTACAGGCTTTCAAAGTTTCAAATTAAGCAATAGCAAAGCATTGGCGGGTCAGCTAGATTACAATAAAATGTATTCTATCTTCTAATTTTCGATGATAATATTCTAATAGTAATATTATTTAAGTTGTTATCTTCGATCCTTCACTCTTCTTTACTAATACATTGAAAATACAGATAACAATTTCCATATTCCACTTCCACGGCCAGTTAATACATTTTAACTTAACATCCTGAGTCTGGCCAGCCAGAGAACCACTATTAGAAAGATACTGTGCCTTCTTTCTTCCGTTGAATTATCTCTCTATTATATAAAAATCCTGTTATTCACACAAAAGTGATGGCCCTACTGCGCATGCAACAGAATGATCAGGATCCAGGTCACCGCTGCCTTGATTTAAAAGCCTCTGGCCTTTATCAGTTATTTCCGTAAAATGTCAGAGTATACAATAATCAGTATGCATTTTGCTAGGGTTGGTGAGCGAAGCAAGCAGGGACGGAGAACTAAAACCCTTCAGTATTTTATAAAAATGTTAGATTATAATATTTTAAATTTGAATGGGTTCGTGATATTTATAACTGACTTTGCACAGCTGTTCGGTATCCCAGTAATCTATTTTTTAGTATCTATCTATTATATTATAATGTTACAGTATTATTTATTTTTATGTTTAACTAATTTCATCATACTTCATACTTTAAAGTAGAGTTCTTATTTAATTCATACCTATTGATGTTTTACTTCACTTTTTGAGGTTATTATTTACATAACCATAATACTGTATTATTATGATCCAACAGCTGTTATATGAAAAAACTTCTTTGGGATGATTCTCATTTCTACCAAATAAACTTATGTGTATAAATAATAATATAACATACTGAGTTATCAGGCTGCACTAAAGGTTTAGTAAATCCAACATAAGTTTGGGAAAATGCAATTAACATTGCTCTAAATTATAATGAGTTCTGTCGCTTTACTTGTTACTACCAGGGCCGGAATTCCCAATAGGCCCTGTAGGCCCAGGCCTATGGGCGCAAGCTCCCAGGGGCGCACGGCCGAGAGAAAAAAATATTTAAAAGAATATCTAGAAATTAAATAGCCATTACTTAACATATTTTTTGAATTGATTACAAAAAAAAACATTCTGATTTTGAAGTTCATTGAAACAAACAATTGTTGGTAAAGTTAAACTATTTTTACTTTATATCACAGTTTTTGTATCACGTTATCAAAATACTTCATGTAAGCTGTGTTTCTAAGATTAAACCTATTTTATAATGTATTACAGTTTTTTTTTATTTATTTGCCCAACTGACTAAATTGAACAAAACCTAAGTTATTAACATAGCAATGGCTATGCTTTGTTGCGGGAATGCTCTGCGGGTTGGATCGTGTTGTTTCAGTCCCACAAACGTGAGCTCACTATTTAATACATCAACTTACTAAAAGTGTTTTAAAACGGCATTTTGTT
The DNA here is from genome assembly GCA_018207615.1 of Philaenus spumarius. Lineage (NCBI taxonomy): Eukaryota > Metazoa > Arthropoda > Insecta > Hemiptera > Aphrophoridae > Philaenus > Philaenus spumarius. The sequence goes on along the minus strand of JAGFPH010000248.1, from coordinate 636,122 downwards.
AAGCCCAGAACCAAGTAAATTACTCAAAAAACTTGCAATGATAAAATTGCATCGTAAAGTGGTGTTTAAGCAAATAACATAATATAGGCCAGATATAATTTTTTATTAAAGGTTTTTGGGGAAGTAACTTTAACCAGACTAGGGGTCGGAAAAAATTATTAGGCCTAGGGGCGCCAAAATGCTAAATCCGGCCCTGGTTACTGCCATGAGGGCATAAATCTCTCGGTCTTTAAAAATATCTCAAGTTGTATTGCATGTTAGAAGTGAACATCCTTGGTTAACATACTATGCAATCCACTGTGTGCACATGCCAAATTATTACTTGTAAATTAGCCTATTTGTTTTGTCTACTTTTTAGACCGAGATTCTGAAGATGGAATGAATTTCCGAAACGGGTCAATGTACAAGTACCGTAAGTAAATAGGTACTTAAATTGATAAAGTCACATAGACGGACAAAATCATTCTTTTACAGACTCAAGGCTATTAGGTCTACCCTTTAATCTGTAGTAATATCTAAACAAGTTAATGTAGGCCTACCATATATTATAAAGACTACAATATCGTCCCTTTTGAATAGGATTCAGCTATGCATACCGCCATAATCTTTGAATAATCTGGCAAAGAAAGAAAATCTACTTACAGCAACATACTAGTCCAGTAAGTATGACCAACTATGTATGATAAGATCAATAAGATGAGTTACTCTACAGTAATTGCAGAAGATTTTAATATTGACTTCCTCAAGGAAAGTACTCCTATGAATGCATTTTTAGGTATTGTTGGTTCTTATCTATTGAACATGCATACTTTTGAGCCAACTAGGAAGAGTTCTAACTCGGAGAACTGTATTGATAGTATAATTACTAGTTTTGATCTCACTATTTGTGGAGTATCTGTTGAGGAATCTGGGTTTTCTGACCACACTGTACAAATTGTCAAAGTAAATTGTAGCATACATTATAAAAAAGCCTAACAGTGAGGTCTCTTATAGACGTTCTTATAGTGAGGATAATGTTGATATGTTTGTGAGACTGTTGAATAATGAAGACTGGTGTGATTTGTTGGATGGTTCAATTAATTTGAGCAATGTAGATACCGGTTACAACACATTTTCAATGTATTTATGAGGTATTTTAACTTGGCTTTCCCGCGCAGGTTGATAGTATCTTGTAATAATAATAATAATAAGGGATGAGTTACAAAAGGCTTAAGCGGTAGGAAATGGGAATTACACAAAATGCCAAAGTCATCACAGAACCACAAATTTCTCAAATTTGTAAAGGACTACAAAAAAGAGTAATATCTCTAGACAAAGTTAAATAAAATACAAATAAAACATTAAAAGCACCCAATAAAACAAAAGCAGCTTGGGATGTGGTAAAAAATGAGACCCGATGTCGGGAACATGATAAACGATGCACCATTGAAGTAAATATCTGTGGCCATGTCTACAAATCTCAAGATACTGTCTCAAATCTTTTCAATGATTTCTTTGTTAACACTGTTAAATGCCTAAATTTATCATCTGATAATTCTGCGGCACTTGGTCTTCTCAATAAATAGGAGAAAATGAGATCCTAAAAATTATAGTTGGACTTAGTTCATCAAGATCAAAGAGATCTCTTGGTAATATTATCTCTGATCAAGATCAGGTGGTTGGGTGATATCTCTGTTTCTGGTAAAATTGTGTTGGATCTATTATTAAACCTTTGTTGTTCTTAATTTATATCTTTTGAAGCTGGTATTTTTCCAGCAGTATTAAAGTATAGCAATCTTGTTCCTATTCATAAGGGAGGTGAAACTGGTAGCTTGAATAATTAATTATAGGCCCATTTCCCTACTTCCAACCTTTTCAAATATTTTTGAAAGAGCGAAGTGTAACAGCATAGTTGGTTATCTTGAATATAACAACATATTGAATGCAAATCAGTTTGGGTTTAGGTACGGTAGAAACACTACTCATGCAGGCTGTGTATGATTTTACCAATGAAATGGCTAGTGCAGTTGATGGTTTAAGTTTTGCTGTGGGAGCATTTCTTGATCTGTCAAAAGCTTTTGATTTTGTTGACCATGGTTTGCTTCTACATAAATTGTTCTATTATGGGATAGAGGTAGGGTAGAGCTCTCGAGTGGTTTTTTCTTATTTATCGGATCGTTATCAGAGAGTTAAAATTGGAACAGGCCAAACATGCAGTAAAATTTCTCAGATTATTTCTGGTGTCCCACAAGGCTCTATTCTGGGACCTTTGCTTTTTATTTTATATGTTAATGATCTGCCATTGAAGTTTAATCCCTTTTGCTGATGATACAACAGTCGTCATAACTATTGCTAGTAAACTTCAGTTGAAGACAAATTTGAAAAAGGATCTTGATGCTATCAGTAATTGGTTTAAAAAAATGGGTTTGTATTAAATTCTGAAAAACTCATCTAATTAATTTTCATACCAACTACAAAAAAATCAGCAACTAACGATGATAGATATCTGCTCAGTATCAAATAAATTATCCAGGTCTGTAAAATTTCTTGGTATTGAGATTGATGGCTCACAAACGTGAAGACAACATAAATAGAGCCTATTATTTGATTTTAACAATATAAGAGTAACTGACCTAAACACGACTATGACGGTTTAGTACGCTCAAGTTTACTCATTGCTCTCTTATGAAGTTATGTTTTGGGGAAACTCGGTTAACAGTAGACAGGTGTTTAATATTCAGAAAAGAATTATTGGGGCTTTTTTCAATCTAAAACGTTGTGAATCTTGTAGACCTATATTTAAGAGAAATAAAATACTTCCTATGCCTTGTACATATTGAATATTCTTGACTTTATCAAAACAAAGTTTCATAAATTTGGTAATCTACAACTAGGCTCTAGAAATAGAATATTTTGTCTCATTGAGTGATCGCTAAATACTAGACTAATTTTACTTTTTATTAGGTTTATCGTTTTTCATCATAAACTTATTAGAACTAATAAGAACTAGTAAACATTTTGAAACTTTATGATTACTGGAAAACAGGTTTTACAATCCCCTCCCCAGAAAGTTTTTTGCTAAAGTATTATTATTTCTTATACTGTTTACAGGTAACTCCTACCTTAGAGGGTCGTCCAGAAAATAACAACTACACAGTATTTAGTTTTTATAAAACATCTATTACTTTTATTTGATCTTTAATATATTAAGTTATATAATATATATCATATCTAGATTTTGAAATGTATTTTTCCACATTATCATCATCATCTTAGTTTAAGCATTTTTTTGGTCAAATCTCAGCATGAGTTTTTTATGGTCTTGACTTCATTGTCACTTTTATAGTAGAAACCTTTGAAAAGTTCCCAAGTTTTTTTGTGGTATTAGGACAAGCTTTGTCATAAAGCACATGAACACTCCAGCAATTTTGAATTGAGTGGCAAAGTTTCTGAAATAAAGACTGCATTAATTGCTTTTCCTAAGGTTATACACTCACATTGAAAAATTTCTCGCTTCGAAAGCGATCAATGATATTGTCACTTGAGCGATTCAATTTACTATCTGGTGTGTCATAGTTCACTAATAATTATATGTGATCTAACATTTCATCACCATATCTGTGGTAAAAAAAAGACAAAGCAGCAGACATGCATTTGTAAACCATCAAGCACAAATTCATAGTAATTTAGATAAACAGTTACAGTGAACATACAGGACATTCATGACCAAGTTCACTTCACATGTCTAACAATCAGCACTTCAGTGACAAAAGTGGTGCAACATGATTACAGCTCGTCATAAACAACTGTTCTTCCTGCCGCAAACAAACGGCACCATTTCCTCCACTCATCACATGTCACAATCTACAATTATAGTTTGACGATGAATTTCCATAGTCATTTAAAAATCAATAACCAATTAAATCTCATAGAGAAATTAAAATTGTTTTACTAATTATAAACGTAAAACTCACTCCATACAGCTACAAGACCAATTTGTTTTAACAAGTATGATTGAGAGCTCAAAATAATACATAAAAGTTTAGTAAACTTTTGTTCATTTATATTATTTAGTTAATATAAGGTTTATTTATTTAGTAGTATAGGTTTAGTAATTTAGTTGTTTTACTTTCGCAATTTAATGACATATTCTGTACCTATTTTACATGGTAAAGACTGACAATGACATCTAGATACCCATTAACTTAGGCTTTTACTCTTCTGTGTTGTGCATTACAACCGTATCCTTAGATAGGTCACGACACATTAAGTATTTTACTTTAGCCAACGCCTGTCCATGGCTGTTAAGCCATTTGATGTCGAGCCTCCCAAAGAGATGTCATCAGGCAGATGATGAGGGCTTGGGCAGGTGTCCATCCTGGACAACAGGCAGAGGGGACATACGTTGTCACCAGCTAGGCCGATGCGGTGTAGATGGACTGCAGGTAGTCATGTCCTGTGGCCGTATGACAGCTGTGGATCATCTGTCTAGGTTTCTTGGAATCGGCCCTTCAGTGGCTATGCACTTCCACCGTTTGCAGCTGCTTCGGTTATTCAGGACGTTCTTAATTGCGTTTCGATGGTGACTGTTAACTGGTTTTGGGTTGCTTTAAGTATGGCAGGTGCTATCGGTTGTTCAGATACTGCTCCCTGTTTCGTTTGGTTATCGGCTTTTTCATTGCCTGAAAATCCATTTTAGGCGAACAACCTAGCCTGCCTTGATCAATTCTGCCAGCTTGGCTCGCCGATGGATGGTGCGCAGACCGTCAGTATGGCTGTTGTTGCTTAGAGCGGAAACAGCGGCTTGGGAATCAACCAGGAATAGGACTTGGCAGATGGGGGCGGTTGAGGTTTGAAGACCTAATACCTGCTTCGTGTATTGCGCAGAACTCACCATGTGATTACTGGCATTCCTTCCTACTCCCTTGAAGCCTGCGAATAGATTACAGTGTTAACCTATCCCATTTAGCTCTGGTATTTAAGATCCCTCTGTGTAGATATGTATCCATTCTATAGCTGGTTATAAAGGAGCAGGCCTGCACGTGGTGCACCCTGGGTAAGGATAAATCTGCTACAGCGATTGCAGATGAGACTACACATAAAATTTATGAGAGATTTCCAACACATGAAATTTTCAAGGTAAAAATAACTTTCCAATACAAATACATTATTATTTTTATTTTGCCCTCATTGCAAAACTTAAACAGAACAAAATCAAATCTAAAAAAACAATGTGTAAAGCAAAATTTAAGTAAACATATATGATTAAGCAAGTTTCTTTTTCTACGATAATCTTAATTACTTACAAAATGGCTTAAAATGTATTTTACACAAATACACTATTATTATGTTGACTGACACATATTCTAACATAAAGGCAGTTTTACATGAATACAATACAAATAGCAACGTGTATTAATACATCTCAATCTCCCTGATTGCTGGACGGAATTTCCTTAATACACTAAATTTCCTCAAATAATAATACAAACAATATTATTTAAGAAAGTACATGATGAACATCACAAACCAATATTACTGTACACTTAGTTTTGTAGGTATTGTTATTCAATTAAATGAATGCCTAAATCAGGATGGCAGGTAGTTTTCCAATTTATTACACAAAATAATATTGTTATTATTCTATAATAGCATGTTCTTTTGGAGTCAATGGAGTCAAAAAAACCATATATTTTTCACTCGGTTACAAGTTCTACTTTGACCTTATTTTAAATTTGGTCAAACACACAAATATTTAATTATTGCATTTTATGCGAAAATATAGTATATTTTTATGGTGTGATGTTCCTTTTACAATTGTGTTACTTTTCATAAACAAAACTCATAACTTTCTACTACAGTACTTATATTTAAATAGTCAAATTAATACTAACATTATGAATTTAGTTTTTTTATCTAAATAAGGCTAGGTTCACCATTTCAAGTCCTATACATTATACATGATAATACCATATCAAGATCAATAATCATCTGTAATTTTAGGTGCAAGTTCACTCTTGATTAGTTGTTGAAGGTTCACAACAACTAACAATTAACTCTAGTTAATGTTTGCCATGAATTACTGTCGATGAAGGCCTAAATCTGTTGACCTCTAACATCAAATAAGTTAAGAAATTCACCATATTTAATGGTTTTACAACATAATATACTTGACAATTATTTTTTCAAATGCTAATAATTTTTATTTATTTTTGATGTGCTAATAAAAACATTTCAAAATTCATTAGCCTATGGGGGAAAATGATTTAGTCACAGAAATACCAGTTTTATAGTTTAATACTTTTTTAATCAAGGGGTTTTAATTATCTAAGCTGCTTCCTACAGCTTATTCACGAATTTATAAGAATGGTCCAACAGTGAAGAATGACACTACCGAGCATTTCCCCCCTCATTGTTGTTTATTTTACACCAGTTAGAACAATGTAAGACCAGCGTATAACGCTCGTAAAGTACAGTAGAGCGTTGATAATACGGACATAATAAATCCGAATTCAATTCCGGCAGAAAAAGACTCAGATGTGTTGTCATACCGTAACGCTACAAACTTCAGTCGTGCAGTTCATTACAAAATTAACATTTAAGATAGCACTTAAATGCTTGGGTTTCTCTCACCAAAAGTAACTACTGGAATAGATTATGGCTTGAAGAACAAAATGCTGGTAAAGTAATTGCAAATGCCAGGTGTAAATGAAGTGGCAGAAATATGCTCAGGATTCAAACTGACGAAAATGATTGTTGGCTGTTGACAACAACGATCCTGAATACCAGATTTTGAGCGACCAACAATTAGCTTCCATGGTATACGAAGGGTATGCAGAAAAAATTGAGTCAGATGGGGAAATTAACGAGGGAGTGCCGACACATACGGAAGCTTTTATGGCAGCAGATACTCTGTCATGGCTTGAGAAACAAATGGAGAGTACAAGAACCAAGCTCATTCTATTCATCCAAAACGAATCAAAGACTTGGCTGCAAAAAAAGTGAACTACCACTGCAGTTCAAAAATCAATATCAGATGTTTTTAACAGCTCTGACAATTTATATACTGTACAGTATTCAGTTGATATTTAAAAAAAAATGTTACATATGTTTACATGCAATATGTATGTAACATATATACCCTAATATGACATTCAAATATTTAAAAGTTCATATATATGGTTTCATTTATTTGCTCCAATTATTTAACCACTTAATTGAATTATTAACGGTTTAGCAAGTTTTCTTTGTTTGAGGTCAAACGGCCTTTTTTTGGTTCTTTTCAAAAATTCAGACAAATTCCACTTTCAATTAATCCAGATTATCAACACTCTTCTGTAACTTAGACTCGAACTTATGCAACTTTGTTGGAGGTTTTAACTGCAGCAGACTAGTGAGAGTGTTCCAATCAAATGATATTACAACATTGCACCAAAATTATTAATTAATAATTAAACGTAAATACAAAACAGAGGTTCTCCAGCAAATTTCGGTGAAACTAGCCTTTCTTATAAACCTAATAGCTGCCTCTGGGGCGTTAACATATTTATAATACTATACTCTTATTATTTACGGCAATGGTACGAAAAGAGAACTTTTATACAAAGTGTATTAAAACTATTACTATTTAAGATCTAACTACACTAACCTACTGAGATTATGTAGAACTGTGCTTCTTGCAGGTGTAACAACATTGCTTAAAGAAAGATTAAAACAGATCATGCATTACTAAGATTCTAAACATGATAAGTAAATATGGAAAAGTAAGAAATGCATTTTAAAATAATGACAAAGAGAACAAAGATATGATTAGATTTATTGGGACGGATTAAAATATACAAAAAAAAAAAGGTAACTTACAAATGTTAAATAGTGTAATAATATAAAAACCTACAAATCTAAACCATTTTAAAGAATGGTATTAAGAAGTATAACTAAGTTAGTAATTTGATAAACTACAAAAAAGAATGTACAGTACAATAAAATGTATTGCATTGTCATATAGGATGTCTCTTAACCCATAAAGTCACTGGGGAGCTTTGTCACCATTTCCTCTGGTTATATTTTATTTATTCCAGGGCTGACATTATTTTTTTCTGTCATTCGTCAGCACTACAGACATAGATAATTTTCCACTAGAAGTGCAAAATATTTAAGGGTTGTTCAAAATCTAAAATTCAAACAGGAAAATGTAAATAATGAATTTCAAAATTATATATAATATGTTTAGTATCATACATTTTGAATGAATTATTAACCATACTTTATTAAAAATTTAACCCAATGGTTGAATTTAAACTAAACACATTACCGCAGGCCTCCGATCTTTGTCAGCCATCCGAAGCAAAATGAGATTAGAGGTAGAGAAGGCTAGTGGACATAACAAATGTATAGAGGTAACCCAGTAGAATTACAGATAAGAGACAACTAAGAAAATACAAATAAAAGTAAATTATTTTACGTGACACTAACAGCCTTGACATTTAACATCATGATAACACCAGTGTCTTCAGTCTAAATTAACCCTTTCCCCGGTATTCCGTAGTAACTCGTAGCGATATATTTTTTTCACTTCCTGGGTTTCCGTACTAATCCTTAGTAGAACTTTAAATGCGTATAACTTCGCCATCTGTTGGAATATTTTAAAACTAACTTCAGAAACGTGCTCAGAAAACATTTTACAGTACAGTTGTATATCATTTGTTATTTCTTCCAGCTGTTTAGGGTTTAGATCTGTGTTTATAATCATCTGTAGCACAACTTTTGTAAACTAAGAGTCACGTAAAACATGGCTGGACTGAATTTAAAATACATGGTTAATCTTTTGATTTATCAAATGTAGTTTTGTAGTAATTGAACACAAATAAAACAGACAGTTTATGGCCTAACAAATATAAAGTGTCTCCAACATTTTTGTAAAAGTTATAACTGTGAGTGAACTTATTTTTCAATTTGTTTTTTATTTGGACTTAACTGAATATAAGTGACAAATTTGGCCATTTAAGAGGTCTGGTATGAATACCGGGGAAAGGGTTAAGCAACAACAGATAGAAAATGTTGTGACAATAATTGGTTTTTATGATTGTCGAACACATGACATTTTTTTGACAACTCAGTTTGATTTGTGACATGTCACATGAAAACAAACCTAAAAACACTGATGAGAAAATATAATCAATATGAAAAGACATTAATCTCAAATCAATTGTTAATTTCAACCAAAATGGACGGAAAATGTTAAACAATAGTAATAACAAAACGAGTAAAGAAAATAATAAAATTTACACAAAACTTAACAAATAAAATCTGTACAAATGTATATATTTCAAACATGCACTGTACATACACACATTTAATATAAAATAATATAGTATAGCATAATAGAAAGGTAAGACAATTAATGTACACTATTTCCCCTTTTACACGGAAATAAGAACCTCTCATTTTCCTTTAGGATTTTACTAATGAAATTTGCCTCGATTAAAATTTTTTTTGTTCTTTTACACAAAAAGTCCGATAATATGGAAAATTCAACAAAAAGCAGATTCTATTGACAATTATTTTACAACTAGTAAGCCCCCGTGAAAAATCACAGGCAGATTAATTAGATACACATCAGAAATACATCATTAAAAAAACTATCTAAACACAACAAACTTTATCTAGCCCTACCTAAATATGCTGAGGGGGATTTTGAACTCGTTAAATGTGTACAGTTATAAGGATTACTTACTGTTAGTAGGCCTATTGTTAAAATGTGATATTCACATAATATCGTATGTTATTATATACCAAGAAAGATAAAAATATTATTTCTAATTGATTTGTATTGACATGTCAACTAGTTTTAAATATTATAAAATAGTCAAATGTTGTAAAATTTTGATATAATTTTATAAAACTGTAGGCCTATTTGTTCAAATTTTGTATTTCATATTGATATAGCACAAGATTTAGAATGTATTAATATTATAATGAAGAAATTAATAATCGAATATGTATTTCTTCTTTAATTTCTATAAATGAATATATTGATGATAAAAGGTTGAATTCATTTTATAAATTTAAAGCAAATCTTATAATGTATTAAAGCCTACATTAGTTCTATAACTCGTATTAAAAAAAATCAACTTCACAAGACATTATTATTGATTGAAGTTGTAAACAAAACCCCAAAGTATAATCTACACTAGGTTTTGTTTAAGTATTACAGATGGTGGGTGAAATCAGCTGTTATATTATATTTTTTACTTATGTACGGAAGTACACTCCCTTTTATAGGAGATGAAGTGAAAGTCTTCAAAGAAGGTATTGAAACAGTCTTTGTACTAAAAAGACATCAAATTATTTATCATATTTTGTTATTTTCGGACTATTATTCTGTACATTTTAACATAGTAGTTAATATTAGACGCTTAAAGTACTAATTTAAATGAATATTTACTCAAATTAAATTGATATTGCTTTAAAAACGAAATTTGTACAAATAAGATTACAAGCTGAAATATATTTACACGACAAACATGTAATCTAGTATCAACAAGCCGTCAAAGTTTGGCTTTGGTTAAAATAAAAATCATGATCTTTAAGATAATAATATGGTTATAATAAGCACTATAACCTACAATCAGTATGGTTCTTGGAATATACGGTTCTATTTTTATTATAAATGAGTTTAGTCTATTTTTTTTATGTAACCTACTTCATGTGGAAGACAATATTACAAATGGATTTCTCATGTTCGTTCTGTGTAAGCAATGCAACAATGTTGTAACAAACATTCCAAAAATATAATAATAAACAAAAATACAGCACTACAAAAATAAAACCTGTGTAAAAGTACATTGTAAGCAATGTATTATACTTTTTTAAATTCCTTAAAGATATAATCTTGAGAAGTATTATCAATTTTAAGAGCATAGTTTTTTTTGCAATAACTTGGAAAATATACAATGTGTTAATACTTTCTACTATGATCTACAATGTGTGCATGGAAACACTTTTCCATTAAACATTTAATTTAATTGTCTCCTTATTTAATGTTTTAACCCTTTGAGGAGTGCGTTATTATATTGAAAAGGAATGAAGACACCATAGCAAAAATTAACTCAAATGAGTAGTGATGTTGTACGATGTCATTGCAATTCGATTACTTAAAATGTTCTACACAGCACTATGGAAAATTCTTAACCACGAATAGAACTACTGTTACAGCTTGTTACCGTTGAAGGTTGTTATGAAGTTTAATATTTATTGCACTTTGAAAATTCTTAAAAACGGTAACGTTTGTAACTAGGGCTTATTGAATATGAATTTTACAATGAACGTAATTGATTTTTCTCTTGCATAAAAGGAAAAATCTAATATGAAACTCGAGAAAATTCTTTTTGCATTTGAAACTTTTTTGGCAATTTTCTGCTTTGCCTTGTACACCATATTTTTCATGACTACAGACAAATGTTTTTCTAACCAATTATGCAGTAGCTAACGTAAATTTTCAATACTAAACAAGGACACTGAGTCCTTAAATAAAAAACTTTAATTAATTTCTAACTCCTACTAAAGTTACCAGTTGTTATTTTACAGGCCCTAATTTTGGAAATTCATTGCAATGTGGTTTTAACCTCTGTAAATAACAATTCAGAATTTATTGATACCAGCTATATATACCTTTTCTGTGCTATTCTTTCGCTAGTCTATGCATAACTGAGGACATAATAATATATACAGGATTTTTAGATTTTAAAGTTAGTTTTATGCTATTAAATACCACACCATATTTAATAATTCAGGGTGTCCAGCAGATGAGCTTCAGAAAATTCCCGTACAATTCCCGGTTTTTCCCGTACAAACCATGGAAAATAACCGCATTTGTCACAGTTTTAATTAAACCTCTACTAATATACGGACCACCGTTCGGCATAAATACAACATAATTATAAAACCTTAACATAGGCCTACTAAAGACTTGTAAAAACATCAGGGATTTTAAAAGTTGTGTTCCAAATGTGAAAGCAAAATAACAACAAATTATTTGTTTTTCTTGGCAATTAGCGTCAGTTTTAAGCGCAAGAAAATTTGGCGGGTTTCGACATTCGCGGGCTTGGTATTCGCGGTTTTGATTATTCGTGGTCGCTAAAAAAGTGTATGTACTGTAATTATTACTGTACGAATTTAAGAACATTGTATATATAAATACCACGTCGGCAAAACTATCGCAAATACAACAAAACATAAAAGATTTCCCTACAACACACCTCTGCGTGAATACAAGTGGACTTGTGCAAATGAAGGTCAATTTGGTCAATGTCATACTGTACTGTGTACAGTGAAGTTCTAAAAATAGATAAACCCAGACATTGACAGAGCAAGCAGGGGTGGATACCGTTATGAGAGCACTGACCTTGAGGGGAGAGTGAAATGACAAACAACTCATTAATTACAACTGTAGCCTACAATCAAAACAACTCGGCTTAAAATACTAAAAATGTCAAGGACTGTCTTTTACAGTGTAAAACAGGACCGCATATAACAAGGACTGCCTGTATCTTATGTAAATTAATTATAGGTATTAGTACATAATGTGTTTAAATTGTCTATATGTCACGAACATAATAACCTCCCTTTTCCCATAAAGATTTGGTTTTCGCTATTCGCTGCAAGTTTTCGGAACCTATCCCCTGCGAATAGCGAGGGATTGCTGTATAGGCGTATATACATAGATTACATATCGGAAGAAAGTGACTGACAGAGCGGAGCCGTTGTTTAATACTGTAATTCTATTTTTTTAAATAAACTATCAATAAACAATTCATCATAATTATTCATAATAAGTTTAAAATGCTTGAAACACAGGCTAAACAATATCCCACACTGAATTTTCAAAATTTTGATCCATAAACGTGATTCCGACGAGCTACAACTTTTTAACTGTCAAAATTGGTTTTCCCGTACCCAAAAACATATAAAACGATACCCCACACTGAATTTT
>JAGFPH010000248.1:577664-614710 GCA_018207615.1 Philaenus spumarius | reverse complement strand
ACCAAGTGTGCCTCTTCCTGATACAGCACACCATACTGTTACACACTTACTATGCTTTGGCTTCTCTACGACATCGTCAGGACGTTGAAATCCCAGAAAACTTGTTTGCTTGTTGGTGAAATGTTTGGGTCCACAAGCAGTGCGGATTACCCATTAGGCATGATAGAAACGTGCCTAGGGGCCGCAAGCTCAAAGGGGCCCCATTGAATTTTCCAAAATTCCCATGAATTTTTTAGTTGCACTTAATTCTTTGGACCTTTTGCTACAAAAAATGAATTGAACACTTTTGGATTGTGAGATAGCCTAATTACTAAACTTGGCGAATTTTAAAAAAATGCTTGCAGCACGGTAAAAAAGACACCATTATGATTATCAGTTATAGGGTTAAAAGGAGACTTGGTGAATTTCATAGCTTAAAATGTATACACAGATTTCATCAGGCCAGTTTTTTCCTATTTTAGTCGATCTCAATATCCATCATGCAAGTTGTAGTGGGGGCCGCGAACTGATATGTGCCTAGGGATAGAGCTCGTAATCCGCCACTGTCTACAAGACTTTCATCTAAAACCATACACATTGTAGGAATCCAAGGTTTATACTTCATTGCTAACATTGAGGCGTAATAAACTGCTCTGTCAGTTTAGTCCCTTACCAGTTTGTGTTCTATAAGAGAATCCACCAAGATTTTTAAACAATTCTTCTCGAAGATGTTTATTTTTTACCTTCAAAACTCACGTTCATTTTCAAAGATGTCTGGTGAAGGCTTTTTTCCAAGATTACAGGACTTGCTGAAGAAGTTTTTTCATTCGTACTAATAGTTTTTGTACAAGCTATACACATTTTACGCTGAGTCATAACTACCCGTACGACATCAGTGGTCACCAAAACTTATCATTACAGCATTATTTGGCGGCTGTTTGTGAAATCGTTCTTGAATCTCTACAGTAGTTCGCATCAAACTAGGACCATCGTAACGGAATATTCCGCAAGAGAGAAAATAATACTCTACAATAAAACTTTCTCTGGAGCGGCAAGAACCAATACAGCGTTAACTAACCTCAAACAAAAAAGTATAATAAGCAAAGTAGACTGGCAGCAATCAACAATGTAATCAGCTGTTCTAAACACCAACCGCAGCTGCTTTAATTTCAGTGCTGTTTATTTTACGCATACCGTACTTAACAACTTGTCAAAGACATCAAGCATTGTCTATAGTAAAATATTAACTTTTAAATTTGTTTAATGTATTCAGTTTACCACAGACTCTACTACCAAATAGGTAGAAAATTAAATGATTTAATATTTGGTTTAAAAATTTCAAATGTCCCACTCAATATTTTAAAATTATCTGATTAATCATAAAAAAAGTATTGCACAAACATTATGTACAGAAATTACTATCATATAATTTTACTTAACAATAATGTTGTGCAGTACTTAAAAATTTATTTTGTGTTGTATTCTTGATCAAAACGATTTAACACTGTAAATTTAATTAATAACAAAATTACAAATATTTTTAAATGTTTTCTTTCTTATAGAGATATTTTTTGCTTTGAAAATAGATTTATATCAAATTTTAATAGCATAATAACTAATTAAATTATTTTGATATATTAACTTAACTAACATGTTGAAAATGAGGGTAATTCAGTAACTACAAGTTTAGTTTGTATAACACATACCTCATACAAAGAAGCGAGCGACTCAAGTGTTCGAGCACGACGAGAGCTGTACCTGATGGAACTCTGACGGTCAAACTATACACAACACAACATCAAACTCAAGCAAAGGGAAAACTTTAAAATGCATGGTTAAATAACTAAAAACATTTTAATAAAATTAAAACAAAATAATAAAATGCAGCGAATACAACTTAACACAATGTATATTGTTTGCTTCCTTAATATCAAAGTAATTTAATACAGGCCTACATTTACTGGGTGTGATAACTGCTAGGTCAAGTTATATTCAGATGATAACTATTAAGGCTCGGCTCTCTACATTCAAAACGGCGAAGTTGGGTACCAATTTCAATGTTAAATAACCAAAACATACCTTCACTATTAAGCATATTTTTGTGTTGTTTTTGGCAAAAAACGAAAGCTGTATTTTTTTTCTTAAAGTAAATTAGATTGTGGGTGTTGATTGCTAAAGTTTTTTTTCAATATCTCTTTTTGCAACTGAGTAAAAAATTAATAAAGTTTACTATTTTTTACTATTTATATCATACATTTATGAAAACAATAACACGGGTTTTGAAAATGTATTCGGCAATCAACATCCGCATATGATAGTACTTCAAAATGAAACCAAAATTTTAAATTTATTCCATGAATTAATGGAAAAAAATGACTTATTCTTTAGCATTGCTCTTATGGGAATCAGATTCAATATGGCGGCAGGGTAAGCGCCCCCTTAAGTCTGCCCGATGCAGATGTATTGATAAAGAAATCACAAGTACCTGGGATCAATACTTTTAAATATTATAAAACTGGCATTATAGTTAATTTTGAAAGTAACAGTAATACTGGACATAATGTGCAGGGTTGCTGAATGTTAAAAGTATTACTAATAAAATTTTAAGAGATTGTTAATTTTAAGAGTTGGTAATACGGTCTCATTTCACGTGATTGCTAATTTAAAAAGTAGCAATAAGAATTAAGTGATTTATAAATTTTATAATGTAGCAACCAGCAGGAATCTGTATCATTTATTTAGCTATAATAAACATGATAGTGTTTCATATACTTTATGAAATCAAAGAGTACTTTACCAATAATTTTTATTTATGACATTTCTTTGCCGTTTCTCTGAGTTTCATTTTCCGCATAATTTTTTAATTTTGAATGATAATAAAGTAAAATAAACCACAAATTCTTGTTTGCAAAGAAACGGAAATTAATTTATAATTTCTTAAGAAAAAAGTGCGCGAGACCTAGAAACAGTTGATTTTATGCATTACAGTTTGTTGTTTGTATATTCCTAAGTAGTTTCTTTTGAAAGTAAACACAAAGAATGGAAAACAAGAAACAATGATTCAAAAAAATATAACAGTTGATTTTGGTCCACTAGCTTTAATATTTAAACAAAAATTAAATCAATATTTAAATGTGTTCAGCTAATGTACAGTATAATATGCAAGCATCACTATGCTACGTATTAATACAGTACATGCAACACATGCGCGTAGACTGTCTATGATGTATTGCGATGGAGAGAGTAGAAATGATTCTTCCTCTCCTTCTTCTCAATTGCCGGTTGGAGTCAGAGAATGGGAACCGTTTCAATTCTTGTCTCGATTAGGCCAACAGTACGCACCGTGGATGCATTTGACAGAGAGAGCAGAAACAAATCTCCTACACTTTCCTTTACACTGCCGGTTGATGTCGGAGAAGGTGAAGGGTTTCACTTTGCCCTATAGCGACTAAACAAGTTTAACTTCAAATATATTTTAAAACTGTTATTGTCCAATAATAAGGAAGCAAACTAAGCTGAATTAATTGAAACTAAATCTACTCAATGTTAACACAATAAAATCACACAAACACCAGGTATTAAGACATAGTTTTTTTTAAGAAGCAAACACACAAAATATAATCAAAAGATGCTTATTTATTAAAAGTTAATTTAATTTTATCTTCTGCAACTTTTTTGTTCTGAGAAAATTTCAAAATGTGTATATAATATTATGATAAATACTATCTACAAGTCTAACCCTAACTTTGTATTTACCATAAACATGTAATTTTATATATCCTCTAGAATGCACAAGATTTTAAATCAAATAAAAAAAATATTAAGTTTTCAAATCAAAAACAAGTCACAAACTTCTAAGAAATTGACTCAGTGGTACGTATTGGGAGCAAACGAATCAGTATGGACACTTGTTTTCAACCGAAACTAACTAAGTATTTTGCACTTAACGATCTATTTTTTTTTAAATAACAATGACCTAAGGTATATTTTTAGGTTCGGTGATGTTCTTTTAATATAAACATAGGTTGTGTGTTAAACCACTTTAAAAATAAACATGAAAAATATATGTAGAAGTCTAATCTTTAATTACATGTAAGGCAGATTTCAAAATTTATAAAATAATACAAAGAGAAATATAATTTCAAAGTTGATTTAAAAAAAACCACATCATATCAGAACAAATCTAAGCCACAAAATATTGTAATTTTAAAGATCGGAAACTTCTGTCATAAATTAGCTGAGTCAAAAGATACCTAACACACAATTGAGAGAGTGGAAGGATCTAAAATTGAATTAAAAATAAATCAGTAATTTTATTATTATTAATTGTTCTGACATTTGCTGTCATTTTTGTGTTAAATCAATTTTTATATTCATATTTTGAGCAGTATATATCTTAACCATATCTGTTCTTCTCTATAATTAATTATTGAACCTATTTATCTAATCCTCTCAAGCGAAATAATTATTTTGCCTCCATTAACACGTTTGTTACCGACCGTCGCATATATGCATTATTATCATAGACTATCGTGACACAATAAAACAATATACATAGACTGGGTAAAACAGTTGAGACATTCGCCAGAGACCATGACTACGACTTTGTTCAAATGCGTTAATACTTTGTAAAAACCTAAAAGGTTTGTTCAAACAATACCTATTTGTTTTCTTTACTTTTTTCAGCAATTTTCAAGTCATAGCATATTTGCGACGTTTAGTCTATGTTATAGTAAAAGCATCAAGCATCGCACATATGTGACACTGAAACTGTGATTAGTTATAATAGTTCTAAGGTAAGTTTTACCAAAGTAACAAATTTTTTCAAAGAAAAATTGTAATTGAACAAATTTAGCCGCATTTGAAAATAACCGTATGAAACGTAAACTCCCTACATTAAACAGAACATGTTGAAAACATACACAAAATAGGAAAATAGATTGAACGTATATAAATAATAGGAGTTTCACACAAAAGTGTCTATTTTTTCATTAGTGGACCTTCAAATTGAACAAATTTAACAAAAATAAAGATTATATAAAAACATATATAAAATTGAACATATTGGAAACATATATATCCAAATAGACGTCACTAAACGTCAAAGTTGCAGACCAAGAGCCACATACGAGCGGCAGTCATTCCTACATACTGATACTAATAAATTAAGCCTTTAAAATAGACTAGTACTTTAAAATTAGGTATTAAATAACACCAGAATACTGTCACAAATATGCGACGTCAGTCTATTTCAATTAGACCAGGCATCACAAATTTGCGGCATCAGTCTGTGGATAGAAAACGGTTATTGTGGTATCGAACATATTAAAGAACATGGAAATATACAAAAAAAACCTCCTCAGCAAAGTCATGACAATACTTTAGGTGCAAAATGTGAGGTTTCAGTTGAACCAAGTGTCTGAACTGACTCGCTAAACGCACCATATGGATGATATGTACAAAACAAAATCTACAAACAAAAAACTTAAACATATCATTTCCAACAAAATATATACATTTTCAATATACAAACCAAATTCATTCAAACCTGTGGCTTTTAAGGGCCTACTACAAACTAGACTATAAATATACTAAACTCTTTTATTACATAAGAAGAGCAATCCATATATGCAATCAGCTGTTTTTGATTACGCATTCAAATTGGAATTCAATCATTATCTATGATAAGAAAATTACAAGCAATAGGAAAATACTGAACATTCAACATTAATGGTTCACACATGCATGTTTAGGGTTAGAAAAATGTCGTCAAACATACCTGATTTGAAAAATGTACTAAAGATCACGATTTCAGGTAACAAAAATATCAAGCACATAGCACATTTTATAATAAAGGTCAAAATAAAAAAAAAATAAAAAATGAAACACAAGAAATATTGTGGAAACTGTCACGATTCACACAAAAATGTCATTTTCAATATCCCCGAACCACAAAGAAAGAAAACTAGACTTGGAATATATGTCTCATTAAATCAGAATAAAGAAAGTAAACAATTAGTTTATTTATTTATTACGGCCACCACCATCCTTAAACCTCCTTTTAGCGAATTTCTATAGAAAAGACTCTTATGGGGAGATCTAAGGTCAGGAGTAGTCAATGAGCACCAATCATGGTCCCCAAAACACGTTTGGGGTGTGATTAAAAATGTTATATATATGTTCGCACTCTAACAGTATACACGTTGGTTTTTTATGTTACTCGGATAAGTTCGTTAGCCAAAAAATTCCAACGACCGGAAGCATGTTATGTTTACCGGAAAAATATTTTTGTAGAGGTAAAAATCTTTAGGCTTTTAAAAATATTTAAAACTCTGTCTTACAGTAAGGTTGCGTGATGATGTACCAGTAGAACGATTAAAGTTGTACATTTGTTTTAACAATTCCATTCCCGGAGCAGCGACAAATATGACGTACGGCATGAACTCGGAGGAATTGTGCAGCATTTTCAATGCCTGAAACAACCAATATCATTTTATAGCAGTTATTGAGTGACTGAAAGTAATATTTAAACATTTACTTTTTATGGTGACTAGTGATAATAACTTAGGGAAATTCCTGACTTTCATCTCATTTTTATAAACCTTTTAGACAGTATCAAATTGCATAAGATACGTGATTTAAAAAAATAATAGAATTCAAAAATCAATATATAACTCCATTGAGCCATTAACAAGAAAGAAAAAGCAAAACAAACAAATGAATATTCTCTTCAACAAAAGTGTGACCACAGTGTCGGTACTTGGTGAATTCCATAATAAGGTGAAAAATAAAATTTACTCGGAAATTTCAAAAAACAATATATTGTTACAGCTGTTTCACCGTTAAGCATCATCAGGCAAGTAAAATATACAGAAACAATTATTGAAGACCAACATTTATATTATGAGGATGGGGTGGAATATCAAGGGATGGGGGGTGGGTTGACCTTGGAGTACATGAAAGACAATGAACTGACAGGTTGTGTAAATACAAGGGGTTTCAACAAAGGGGATGGGTTATGTACCTGTTCATGTAGGTTAGAAGCATGGCTATTGAGAACATTTGTGTTTATTTCTAAAATATTTAATTTTTTACTTTTTTGTTCAATATGTAAGACTTTAACATTATCAATGGGATTAAAAGTATGGTGTGTATGTAATAAGTGGTTAGCAAAATTTGAATCTGTTTTACCATGCTTCAAACAATATAAGAGTTATACGTTTGATAGTGACGACCGAAGGTACTTGGTAGAATTCCATTATAATTAAAAGACAAACACATTTTTTTTGTAATTTCTACAAGTTTTTATTGAATCTTGCCGACCAAGGTTTCGTCCGTCTGTAAAACTGCCTCGTCAATGCCGTCACGGGCGAAACCTTGGTCGGCAAGATTCAATAAAAACTTGTAGAAATTACAAAAAAAATTGTGTTTGTCTTTTAAATATAAGAGTTCCTTCAATCTTGTTTTAATAAATCTGTTTGACCTTTATATTCACATATAGTACATAAACAATTTTGTATATATTTTAGTTGCCTGATGATGCTTAATGGCGAAACAGCTGTAACAATATATTGTCACTTTTGTGTAAGTTTTATTTTTTACCTTATTCTCTTTAACAATAAAAGATACTTTTTAATAAGTGAAATTTCATATTTATAATAAGGCAGGTTTTAAAATAGCAAGGCCTCAGCAATGGTGAAATAGTTACTTATCACAGACAGTGTTTATAAATAACATAACTTAGAATTTAACTTAGTATTTAACCATAGAACTGGCATGGTTAAAGCTAAAATTGGCCAGCCCGTTTTTAGCGTTTTGCAAGCATATTTTTAAAAATTCGCCAAAAATAGTAAATGAACCCCAATCCAAAAGTGTTCAGTATCTTTTTTATAGAAGAAACTTCAAAGAATTCAAATATGCCACTAAAAATTAGTTTATTTTGAAATAGTAAAAGTTATTAGCTCAAGAAACAAAAAATGTTCAGTAACGAAAGGAAAAAGTTCAACTTTAGGCCTACATAACAAGTAGTAAACATTTTTTGTATTTTTTTCGTAAGCGTAAAAAAGTTTCGCAATTTAGTTCTAAATAGAAACAACTGTATAAAAACATTTATCAATTTCAAATTTTTTATTTTGAAAAAAAAAACCAGTTTTTATGTTCCAAGTACACGACTGGTAACAAACCTAGGCCTAGATTGTAACGTCATTTACTAATATATGCTTTGCACAAAAATGAAATATTATTATAACAAAGTGTAGAGGATAAATCAAAGAAAAGAACGGTATACTTGTCTTTCCTTAGTTCACAAAAGTGTTTGAGTTATATTTATTTGAATAACAAAATGACATCAATCTAATGACATTTTGCCGTCGATAAAGGTCAGACAATAAGGGTGCGTTGAATAACGTGGGAACAAGACGGAGCGGACGGTCACACCAGACCGCTCTAATTATGTACTTTTCACTGCTGTCTAGACAAATAAAAAACTGGTTATTTCTAGTTTTCTTCCCACCGTTAGAAAGATCAAACTGTTCTCTACAAAATGGTGTAAAGAAATCTGTAAAAACGTAAGGCAGTGTCTTCTTAATATCGATTGACAAAATGGGCTGTTTCATTGGTTGAGAAACGTCCAATCGCAAGGGTTTACAGTAATTCTTGAAGAAAATAGTAATTTTACAGTGACATCTGATTGGAAAATACCAACAGAAAGATAAAATCATGACGAATCCAATGGTATCGTTATAATTGCAAAAGAAATATTAGTGTAGACGGTCTTAAACGTTGAAGAAGTGGGAAATAACAGTACAATTATATGCAAATTTCTCGCACGGAAAGAGCTGTAGACCGATGTGCATATTTTAAAATGATGATTACGTATGTAAATATACGTTTTACGAAAAAGTTGTAAATACAAAAATTAAGGTTTAATTTATTTCCTTTCCAATGGTGCCAGTTTTATTACAATTGGATGATTCTAAGTGGGTTAAATTATCGATTATGCAAATATATGCAAATTTTCGCAGATGTGTGAAATTGTTGCGTTCTGCGCCTGAGAGAGGGTCATGCATGACCTTCTGCCAGTTCCAGAGTTAATAAATAATTGTTTTTCCAAAATGACCTAACACAAATTAACAACAATTTAAACAGTAAGTACAGGAATAAGATATCTACCTCTTTTAAAACACGGATTAATCAACAAATTTCTGGTGGATTCACTCATTTAGTGAATAAAAAGTTCCAGGTGTAACGTATGTGATTTCATAATTAAAACTTAAAAACAAATTTGAAAAGGATATTGATACAATATAATAATAATAATAATGAACAAAAAATATTTATTAAAAAAAATTATAATCCAGACAACAACTTATGATTATTCATGAAAATCTGTTAGTGGAGAAATACAGTCAATCGGGGAAAGGATTTTGTAGTATCAGAAAGTGTGCAGTGAAAATGTGCAGCAAGTTTATTGGATGATGTGACGCGAAGAGCCAACATTTTGGGTTGAGGACGAAAGGACATTTTTGTCGCAGTAACAAATCAAACACATTTAAAATCGCAGTTCATCCTTGTTTTAAATAAAACATATAGCTGTAAAAGTATAAACAGTTTGTCGTATTATAAAAATATCTGCATCAAAGCATTCCTTGTATTACAAATAAGCTTTTAAATCCTTTCTTCGTGAAAGTGTTAACACTACGTCGGTTTTAGTGAACGTTTGTACCATCTTAACATAAACAGTTGTTAAGGAGCATTTTTCTAAAGAAGTGAAAGGACAATGGAAATGTGCAGCAACTGGTAATTAGGCCTACCTTAAAAACTGCTATTATTTGTCGAAATTGTTTAGAAACTGTTTGGTTTGTATTCTTTATAAAGTTGTATGTTCAAATTAATGTTAATGATACAATTTAATTGTTCTAAAAATATTAGTTCTTATCAAACATTTGAATTATGTATAACTAGCTAGCCCGACCCGGCTTTGCACGGATAGACAAATCAACCTGATACTAATAATTAGCCCAAGTGT
Organism: Philaenus spumarius; assembly: GCA_018207615.1. Taxonomy (NCBI): domain Eukaryota; kingdom Metazoa; phylum Arthropoda; class Insecta; order Hemiptera; family Aphrophoridae; genus Philaenus; species Philaenus spumarius. The sequence goes on along the minus strand of JAGFPH010000248.1, from coordinate 604,704 downwards.
TTTAAGTTTATTGTAGGCCTAACCTAAAATTATATTCAGTTTTTGATCCAAATCAGTTGTTGATCAAAATCAGCTGTTTTAAGCTTTTCATACGAACAGCTGTTTTTTGTGCCCCTGATAAAATCAAAAGAAATCTTTCTTCTTCTTCCTTAAGATTGACCTTCCATAAGATTAACATTGAAACTTTGAGGGCCACTGGGGCGTAGCCCTAATGTCCTAGGACTTTGGTAAATGGCCTAAAACCTTCCCAGGGTTAACCTGTGTTACTATGCAAAATTTCAAAGCAATCGGATGGACGGTTTGGTAACGCATAAAGGACAAACATACAGACAAACGTACAAACATACATTGAATTTTATATATATATAGATTAAAATTAGATTTTCAACTGTTATGTTTGCTAAGCAAGTACTCATGTTGTGCATATTTGAATTCGAGAAATAGTGTACAATCTTTTAGATTGGTAAATTACAATTGATACATTGGATATTTTCCAAAAATTATAAGTACATTTTTTTAAACTTACTAAATCTAGGTAATGCAATACAAAGCAACGTAGTACAACACTTGTGTGACAACACAGGTCAGTTTAATTTCTAAAATGTTGGAACTGTGCGTTTTTCACAATTCTTATTTTTTAACTCACAATTCTTATTTCTTAACTCTATATACGTTGCACAAGCGATAGAAGTTGCCAATGGCTGTTCTTGAGACTTCTATTTTTGTAATTTTTATCTTATATAGGAGTTTATTTTAAAATAATGCAACTATATATTATTATGAAGAGAGTTTACTATATAATATAGTTAACCTGTGCTTGTAATAGTCATAAGCATTACAGCTTTCTATTTCAGGACAAACAAACTGAGCATATTTTGATCTGATTAATGTTCTCAGAGTAGTCCAGTCTATCGACCAGATTTAATTGTTGTAAAAATAAGTTTAAACTGGTAATACAAACTGATATTCACACAAATATTGTAAAAATTAAATCTTTAACAGTGAATTGAAAATTATGTAACGTGCTGTGCTTACACAAGCCGTTTACAAACAAATTTATTAATAAAAAATAAAAAAAATAAAAATAATTAATTTTGACAAATTTTTTCTAAGTTAATTTTAATTAAAAAAATAACCTTTACTGCGTAACAATTATTTGTAATATCCTACCTTCAATCCATATACTTTACTTTATTTCTTTAATTATCAATTCAAAATATTATAACACATTACTCCCTTAATCATAACAAAAACAATCAAACATAACCCCAAAATTGAAAACAGGTCATGTGTAGTCAGATCTGTGTTTATCACAGTTGACTACCAAATCTCTGTTACGCATTAATTTTTTATATCTGTGCGTACAGTTGATAGCTACAGGGCAATTCGTCCTAGGAGCACGGAATCTGTGTTTTCCTCACAGAGACCTTGCCGCCAAGATTCATGATTGCAACTTCAACCGACGCCATTTTGTATCACTTATAAACTACACTGAAATTAATTTTATAGTTACAAGGTTCGATTTACCATAAAGTACTTCTGGGAAGGAAAGGACTCAAATTAAGAAAGCATAGTAGTTGGCATTAATCTTTTAATGCCACATTTCAATTTTTTAAAACACACAAATAAATAAAAAAGATATATTGGCAAATCATATCCACGCTTGGCAAACTCAGACACTCAAGCACACATACTAATTATTAATCATTTCATTCTAAATCTATAACAACTTATATTATTAAAATATTCAAATGCAGACTTAGTTAAACTTAAAATTATTACTTACGTATTCTTTGTTTTATAGTGCACTTTCAAATTATTAAAAAAGAAAAACTTAAAAAATCTTTGAAATGAATTTAAAATAACCCCTTTATATTTTTTAGTTCGTATAGCACTCTAGCCTCATCGTATTTGATTCACTTAGACACTCGTTGAAAGGTTTATATGCGAAACATATTTAGATTACACCGACGCCATTACTCATGATTTTCAAAGTTAGTTTTCTCGTACTACATCACACACAAATTTACGCCGTCTTACGAATAAGTGCACGGCACTGTCTCTACTTTTGTTAACACATTGTTTAACGGTAATTAGACCTCAATTACCGCTAAAAACCACATTGTGAATACATTTCACAAAACCACCTGCAAACAGGTCCTCACTCTATCAAGTCTGCTGAACGATTGAGAACAAAGGCTTTCTTTTGCGCGTCTTCCTCCTTTGAATATGACGTCACATCGCGTGATGTCCTAGGGGACCGTAATATGTCTCCCTACCTCTAGCATGGCCTATTACCAACATCTCAGACCAAAATTCTGTCCTTGTTTGTCACAGCATCACAGATTAAATCATGCATACTACCAACATAATATATCAAATTTAATTCCTTCAATGTCTGCAATTGTCTTTTCAATATTTATTACTTATGGGCTAGAAATTTAGTGAATCACTTCTTCAACTTTCCCAAACACTGTTCAATGTTTTGTATTTTGAACATCGTGAAATACAATTGAATAGATTAAATAAGATTGAACTCAAAATTGAAATAAGATATTAAGTAAGACTTTTTATTTTATATTATTAGAAACGTCTGCATTCTCCCTTTGAATTTCTATGTTTATTATTTTTTTATGAAAATACTAAGTCCTTTAAAATAGGCTAAAATGTCCAAAATTTACATTGTGACCCCCTTTACGTTATACCCTTATTTAAATGATTAAAATCCCTGAAACTCACATATATTACAATTATACATATTATTATTCCTCTGAAACCACAAACTTTTCCTTGACTTCAACCAAAATTTCTTGCCTTTCCCAGAAACATGATATTCTTTTGTTAGCCATCTAGATTTGTTTTTTACTGTTCAAGTCATTGTATGGAATAGCAATAAAATTACTTTGGTTAGTTTCTGTCATATGAATTTTGTGTTACACTTCTGGCAGTTTTCAGAGCTTTTACTCCGTCTATAAACATCTTCACTCATCTGAGGATGTTGACACATTATAACTTAACACATAATATACATTAAAACACTGAACTTTAATTTTAAGTTAGGTATTTGAATAGACACTACACTTCATTTGAAACTTGAACTTAACACCGTCAACATCTGAAAGTCAAGTTCAACGTTATCGGCAGAACATTGTCCGCAGCAAACCAGTTTATCTACTGCAATGGATGTTTGTACGGAAATAGACAACGAGGATAATGTAAAGGACTTTAAAAATGTTTCGGTAAGCCTGTATTTAAAAAAAAAATTACATTTGTCCACGTCATTTTATTTTCTAGCACATTAGTAAACCTACAGCACTTGATACATAGCCTATGTTTAAAAAAATTGTGGCCATGACACCGACAAAGCCTGCAGTTTTTTTTTAGGATAGTGAAGCTTCTGTCATAAAATTATATGAAAATATTAAAAATGAAACTCATATTGCATTCATCAAATACTTTTAGAAACCATATTCAAGGAAACTGTTTTCATCACAAAAATGTACGGTATTAGAAAAAACCAATGTGATAACAATTTATCTACAACAAAGTTAAAATTATTAAACTCCAATTATTGTTTAATATTAAATAAAATGTATAATCAACTAAGCAAAAAAACTAATAAAGGGATTCTATTATTTTGTATACTTACAGTAGGACTACAATCCAACACGCACATCTTGCCCTCGTGTATTACATCACGTATAGTTTCAAGACTGGTGCCATACAAATGTCCATTGTGCTCTCCGTACTCTAAAAACCTATGCTCTCGTATTTCCTGTTCCATCGTATCTCTATCGACAAACCAGTAATTTTTACCATTTTCTTCTAACTCTCTCTGAGGACGTGATGTCACTGAAATAAAAAAACAAACAATTTATTTACAGCTGATTCAGTTCCAGGTTTAGTGAGAGCTGTCCTATTGCTGGTAAGGAAGTAGTTTTCTCCTTTCATTCCGTACTTGACATTGAATTATTTTCTTATCAACAATACAGCATATGTTATGGTATTCAATTTCATTTCTTTTAAACCTACTTTTTCACATATGTTTTTTTAAAGAAAACCCTTGAAAAGCAAGAACAAAAAGGATTCCCTCAGTTAGACGTAGACATAGACATAATTTATTAGCACAATACATTAATTACATTATTTAAACATCACTGCACGATACTGTAAGATTTTACATCTGTGGAGATAAACTATAAAGCAATTCTTGACACATGCGAACGAACCACACAGAATTAACATAACAGGCAGTTAATTCATTTCACAATCTCCATATTTATCAAAATTGGCTGCTTGAAGTTACTCGTGGCTATATTTTCTGAGTTCTTTAAAATGTTATCACAGTGAAATGGTACGAAAGTACCGTAAATTCAGTTAAATCTTATCTCGTCTTATATCTAATTCAAATGCTGTAAGAGTCATTTCAATCTTAATTAATTAGCATCGTCAGCTTACAGCGTAAAACCTAATGCTAATTCAAAACCAGTTCTAATCTGGTTCAACAACTTTAATTATGAATTTATATTACTGAATTTATGTATTATTCAAGATCATTTTATGTTAATGTAACTATTAATTACTTTAAGAAAACTTATATCAATACCATGATAATTGATCTTATAAAAGATCATTAAGGTTAACCAAAAACATAACAGAAATAAAGCTTATTAGATGTGGCATTGCATGCATTTTTAAAACCTATAAAAAAAGAACATGGAAAGATTAGGCTACTTGTTTTTTTAAATTAAGATGTAAAATAACACGGATTAGGCTTCCCAAAAGTACTTTAAAATTATATAGGTATGTATACTTTTCCACTTCTAATTCTGATTCAGGCCTACTTTCTGTACGCTCTCTCTAACTCCATAGGCCAGAAACACACACGGTGTTTTTTGTCGGCTGCGGTAAAATTTCCGACTAAAAGCCTCACTCATTGGAATTCATTAAACTGAAGTGTCTAGTTCATCAATAACGAAGTGTGCTATGTAATATATTATTTCTTTTAATGTTTTATTGATATGAACAGAGAGCAACTCTCGCTTTATTATTCCGTCGCTAATGGAAAAAGAAGCAAAAAAATATACTTATTTGGGTTTATCCAATCAATAAATAAAAGAAGAGAAGATTTTTTAGCATTCTACACTGGGTTTCCTGATTTGAGGAACTAGAAGAAACCAGGCCTACAGAATATGTCCGAACGCCCGAACGAGGTTCGGGGGAAATTAGGACTGAGCTGGGGAAATTTTGGCCGGGGGGGAAAATCCACCAAAAATAAGGAAAATATAATTATTTTGGGGGAAAATAGAAAAAAGTACTCAATTCGACCGAAGATAATGTCAGCAATATATTGATAATTTATTATAACTTGACATTTGCTTAGGTGATGAAAAGAAGTTACTCTTAAGAGCGTATTTTAATGTAAACAAAGTGCGAAATATTTTTTTCAATAGGGAGGAGTTATAACCCCCCCCCCCCTCCTTGTGGTTACGCCTATGAACTACAGTATTAACTAGGCACACTAAAAATTCATTAACTGAGTAGTAAGCTCTCTATAAATAATGGTATCTTTTATTCTTTCTCCAAACTGCATAATATTTAACTTTTAATAATCACTGGATAGCCTGTTATACAATTTCAAACCCTAATATTGTGGATTTCTTTCAAATAAAGTTAGATGACGTTTGGGAAGTTTAAAATCATTAACATTTCTGGTATTATAGCAGTGTTCAAATCCACCTTTAGTTATGAAACCAGCTAAAGATTTCGTATAAGTACAGACAGCAAGTGTATAAGTTTTTAGCTTTGGGAAAAGACTTTTACACGACTTTAGTAGCCTAGGATTCTTTTAAGGAATCACTGTTGTTTGTGTGAATCAAATGGATGTTCTGTTAGGAACATCTTGCTATATTTCATTTACATTTTTGTAATTGTATCAAAAGTTTATATTATTTCTTATTTGTGAAATTTTATGCAGGAAAAAATGTCTATATATGTACATCTTTTAAAAAATACTGTATTAACCTTAAAACGTATAAATATGTAAACAATTTTAAATTGATTTTCGACCTCATTACAATAACTTCTTTATAGTGGGAATACAGCCTTCAACTGTTTAAGAGTGCATATTTTAATTACTGTAATAATAGGATTACTGATTTAGAATTTTTAACAAATACATACTTGGAATGACAGCTCCAAATTTATCAGGATCACTGTTTATAAGTCTGTTTTTTAGCGTTCTCCGACCCACACCTTGTGTTCCAACAAGGGCAAGAGTCCTTCTCTTAAATGGGGGCATTCGTGTTACTTCCTCGTATAACAGTAGTTCGGCTTTGTCGAACTCGCCATTGGATTTTGATTGGTACATGGTTTTTCTCTTCTTTTTGGAAATCTGAAAATTAATGAAACAGTATTAAAAAATTTAAGCTCTTATTGTCCGGATTGTGTAAGAGTGAAAATATATGTTTTAACAACATTGCAATATATATTACAACATAAAGCAGTGAGTTTGTAGCTATTGCATTATATTCCTTATACTGCAAGTAGTATTGTTTTTATGTTATTCAGCATCCCTTTAAGGACCAATTTAACATTTGCAAAAAGATATAAGTCACACTGTGCTAAATCTGCTGAATATGAAGGATGTTCAAGTGCAGTAATGTTCTTTTCTGTTAAAAATTGCTTCATAGAAAATAATTCGTAAAACAATTATTATTTACACAATAACAAACAAGTTAAAAAAATTAATGTATTTGTGTGTGTTTAGTTATTGTTGTTTGATTATTATTAAACCTTTGCACGCTGAATATAAAATAGTCTAAAGTTCTATTTGAATTTGAATTCTAAGAGCTATAAGGAAATAAAAAATAAATAAAACATACCTTTTTGAATGTTTTTTAAAAAATTTTACAGATTAAAATGTTTTCTGAGTATTATAATAATGCAAAACATTCATCACGGTGCAAAGTTGGATTGGATACACAAGTTTTTCAAAAATAAATGGTCTCTTTTCGGAGACCTTTCTATAAGCAGACAAGGCATCTTGTGCCCCTAGTTTACTTGGCCATGAAATGCCGTCCTTCTAATCGTTCTTCAGGAGGTCCTTGAGGTTTTCATCCCCGTTTCCTCTTCCTCTGCTGGGCAAAACTCTGCAACAAGGTCCTGTACCAAACTTTCCCTAAATTCTTCATGAGTTTTTGGTTTCTTATTATATTGCTTTTGTATATTTTGATATAGCAAGTAAGAATTTACAATGGCGACTTCCAGCAACCAAAAAAACATTTTTTCTGTACCATTTCTTAGTGCGTCCCTACACTGGAATGAGGTTCCGAGATATCCCGTAATACGCGCTAGCGCACTCCCCGTAATGGCGCCTGGTTGCTGGTTGACAACCGAAATTCGATCGTAACGAGCAATGTTGTGCAACCAGTAAATCAAGTAGTCAGGCCTACACCAAAATAACATCGCCATGCACTCTTACGGCAGTTTGGCGAACTAGATTACTCAATAATAATAAAAAATTGATTATACGAGATTTCCCGTAATAAGCGTGATGCAACATTTTGACCGTACGAGAAATCACGTAATACGCGTGCAAAGGGTTAAGAATAGACAAAACAAAGTAAGTTGTGTTAAAGTAAATGACTTCTCAAAATAAACAATATTTAGTACTAAATGTAAAAAAATAAAAACATCCAATGAACTTAAAGTAATCTGTGTAGTTTTCTGGAGCTGAAATTAATGTTCTTTCCTCAATTTGAAACTAAAAAAATAATGCTAAATTGTTAAACACAACTGGATTAAGAAATAAGATCACAAAATACAAAAGAAACAGACTATAAGTTATTTATATTCAGTATCCTGGTGACTAATTGAATAGAATAAAGCATTTTACCCTTGTTTCCATCAAGTAATCTCTTTTTTTTGGCATATTATGAGCCGTTTCGGGACTTTTAACCAATCTTCAGATAAAACTATAAATTACTCGACCAATGTTATGTTTGACAACCTCGGTTTCTAAGTAATTTTATCTGAAGGTGGGATAAAAGTCCTGAAACATGACATTATATACAACAAGAGATCCCTTTGTAAATAATTGTTTTGCTACTTTTAATAAATGTTATTATACTAAAATATAAAATTTGTTTATTCTCAAATGCTTAAGTTCATCTTACGAGTATTACAAAAAACAATATCTGTTAAAAATTAAAGGCGATATCACAATTTACTTACACGTGTACCACATATGCTAATTTTATGAACATAATCAGCTTCAGGTTTCACAAAGGCTTTTCTCCGCTCTTCCAACTCTTGCGAAGGAATCAACCCAGCAGGACCATTACCACCTACTTTCTTCGCTTGCCACCAGTTGGGATCTTTTTGATTTACTATCTATTATAAACACAAAAATGTTTACACATCACCATTTTTAAGTCTATGGCTAACATCAAAATGAAAATGGTTAAAATCAAACCCCTTTCAGACCCCCCGACCCCCCCCCCCCCCCCCATAGACACAGAGCTTGAAGAGACTATTCAACAAATTCTTAGATATCATTATTGACAGCAACTTGATATGGAATGGCCACATTGACAGTATTAGTGCAAGAATTAGTTCTGGAATTTTTGAGTTAAGGAAGTTAAGAGAATATTCTGGGAATTCCTTATTCTTAATTGCCTACTCTGGTCTAATCTACCCATATTTGAACTACGGAATCCTACTCTGGGGAAGTTCCTTAACCCTCTAAGCGCTAAAGTCGCATTTGCGATCATTATAAATCAGCCTGTAGTGCTAAAGTCGCATTTGCGACTTTTCTACAGAGGTTTTCTAAAACAGGCCTCAAGTTATCATTTGTCATTCAATCTGAGAAAGATGTACTAATATTATAGTGATTGTTGTAATTGTTAAGTGTTGATGTAATCTTAAGCTGACTATAAGTATAATTTATAAATAGTTATAGGTAAGTTTTTCAAAAACCAATAGAAATAAATGAAATTAAAGTTATTTTAACAGTCAGTTTTCTTAAGCAATAAACAGACTGTCTTCTTTCGAAATATTTAATATGTTATAATGTTTCCACAAGCTATTACATTTTACTTGCAAATTTTGATGACTTTTACATCACCGAAGATTATTTATGGTTCATACTAGAGAACTTTTAAATGCTTATATTTTACGATTTTGAAAGCTAGAATTTTTATCAACAAACTAGTTAGTATTTTTGTCAACTTCTTTGAGATGAAACGGATAATGGTAATGATTTAAATAAGTGACAAAATCAACATAGGTCTTAAAATAAGCCGTAAATGATAAATCTGGGAAAACTGAATAAACAAAAGCATCTTCTAGTTTAAAACTATCTCTATGGTTTAATACATCAAAACTAACTGAATGGCACAAGGACCTTATGCTATAAAATTTAATTGGTTTTGTTAATTGTAAATATAATAACACCCTATTATTTGGGTTTCTATTAATCCGAACAGCCAGAAAATCAGAAATGTATGATAAACAATATCAGTTATGAAAGTCAGAAAGTTAAACTTAGGCTCACGTTTCTGTATTTTTTCATAAATGAGGGACTTTTTAACCATCAAGTGCAGATTATATTTTCCTGTGTGCTAAGCCTATTTAGGACTACACGCAAACAATCAAATGAAAATACCTTATGCCGCTTATGGAATTTCAGAACAATAAAGTTGGTTGACGACAGAGTCCAGTTTATTAAAATCTAAAACCTTACTTTAAGAATAAAATCGAAGAAGCATCCTTGTACAAACGCAAAAAAATTACAATCGGATTTGTATAAATGTTTGGAAGAAAACTTAAATGTATATTATTTTTTTAAAGAATTTTCATTGAGAGAATTCTAAAATTTGTTTTCTTTTTAAACTATTCTAAAACTTTCTTTTGTAGGAGACATTTTTGTAGTCACTAAAATATATACCAACAATACAGTTATCATCCAAAATTTCAAAATGAAAGTTTTTTATATGCAAAATAAGCAAAAATTGAATTATGTATCAAAAAATGTACAACACTGGTACCTTATTTCAATTCACACAAAATATATCTAAACATCAGAACCAATATGAGACTCGTTATCACTGGGCACACACTCATTGGCAAACAAACACACACAAATCTCTAAGATCACTCATGACTAAAATAATAAATGAACTAAATAAACTTAGAATTAATAAAATAAAATGTGTAATAATTACATTAAAAGAATAATAATATCAATCAAGCAGAGAGACTGATCAGAACGTAACCAATGCAACAGAAGATGCACCAAATTTGATTGAAGTTTTACAAGTAGGTTAACCATGTTTATTTTCAAGAATTTCTTTGTATCAGTATTCAAAGCATAGAGTAACATTTTCTAAGTAATGATTTATGCCAATAGAACAGCATTTAGTGGTTGTATATCTCTTTTAGTAACACCGTTAGCAACCTTAGCACTTTGGACTACTCTTAGTAGGTCATGATCGCGAGATTCATTACTTGAAGGGTTAACGGAAAACATATTTAAAAAATTACAATTCTTTCTCGAGTATTATTTTTATGAGCATTTTGTTCATACACTAAACATGCTTTCTTACTATACACGTATTCGTATATTTACTTCATACCATATGGTATTCCATATAATCCAGATGGACCAGTCATTAAAGCAAAAAAAGGCAGCTTTAGTTAAAAAATTTAACAGCAAACCGATTGCGTTATGACTTTTGGAATAGTTTGTAGATGAATATACCACCTTTGGAAAGAATGAGTTTTTACTGTGGACATTTTTAAACAACAAAAACCATGATTTTTTAAAATTATTGCTTATATTTTGTAAATCATTGGATGAAACGTTATACTTTCAATGGAAACGTTGCAGTAAATTTAAACCTTTAAAATGAGACTTTGTAAGTCATAATCATTGCATTTTTGACTGAGAAAAATATCTTAAAAAAACACGGAAAATGCATTTTTTCAAAATTTATAATTTTGACATTTTAAAAGTTAAAACTTTGGAATTGTGTAAAATGACAGATAATGGCATGTAGATTAACCACACACACTAGGTGGGCCCTGTCTGATATATTGATTCTGCATAGTAACCGTTTAACCAATTTGGATCGTTATTTAAAAAAAATACATATAAATGAATTGTTACGACCGATTTATATTTGTCAAACAGATTCTGAAAGTAGACATCATAAACATCCAAACATATATTTCAGATTTCCGTAAAAATGCTGAGAAGTGGTTCCGAACACGACCCTAAGCGCTCAAGTCATGGTTTTCTCCGTAGCTGACTAGTTTACGCTGTGACTTACAGTATCAGAGAAGCTCCTTCACCAACTGTATTCTAATACTATATAAATAAAAACAGAACACAGTTTCTCATAAAAAAACGTTTCATCAGTGATGGTTACAAACTTATAACTAATTTGATAACATGGTTCTTAACTGTATATAGGCAGAGTCTTAGTATGGGGGGTCGTCTAAACATGTAACGACCAATGGGAGAACAGTAACTTAATGATTATAATGTGACTAAAGGGGGAAAAACATGAATATATATAAAAAGAGATAACAAAATAACATATATAAGAATCATACATAAATAATATAGATACACTCATAAACTGTATATGTGACTTCAATAAACAGTATTCTAATAGACTTCAACATTCTAATAGACTCCGACCTATAACTCGCGTGTTTAGGTCCCCTTTTGACTATCTTCTCAGCATTTTACAGAAATCTGAAATACACCTTTTAAAGCTCATGATATTTACATTTAGAATCCATTTGAAAAATTTAAATCGGCAGTAACAATTCATTTATATGTATTTTTTAAATAACGCTCCAAATTGTTTAAAAAGTTACTAGTGGACCGGGCAATGCTTCGCTATTGCTTGATTTACCTAACCTAAAATTATATTCAGTTTTTGATCCAAATCAGTTGTTGATCAAAATCAGCTGTTGATCAAAATCAGCTGATTTAAGCTTTTCATACGAACAGCTGTGCCCCTGATAAAATCAAAAGAAATCTTTCTTCTTCTTCCTTAAGATTGACCTTCCATAAGATTAACATGGCAACTTTGAGGGCCACTGGGGCGAAGCCCTTAACATACATTGAGCTCATTTTAAGGGAAGCACAACTTCAGAGTGAGCTCTGTAAAATGACACAAAAAACATCTTAATCGGTTAAAAACTCTAGGAGGAGTTCTACTCACAAAATAACCCCTAGCAAATTAATTATGTATAGAAGATTGTGCTAAACTAATATATCCAACTATGCCCACCTTGTGTGTGGTTAATTTAAATGCCATTAACTGTCATTTTATACAATTCCAGAGTTTAAAATTTTAAAATGTCAAAATTATAAATTGAAAAAAACAAATTTCTAGGTTTTAAAAATTATTTTTCTCAGTCAAAAATGCATTAGTTAAGACTTACAAAGTCCCATTTTAAAGGTTTTTACATTTACTACAACGTTTCTATTGAAAATATAGCGTTTCATCCAATGACTTACAAAATATAAGCAAAAAAAAAAAAAAAATTAAATAAAAAAGTTCATAGTTTTTGTTGTTTAAAAAATTCCACAATAACAAATAATTGTTTCCGAAGGTGGTATTTTCATCTATAAACTATTCCTCAGGTCATAACGCAATCGGTTTGCTGTTAAATTTTTAGCATACAAAAATTCTCTATTGACAGTTCTAAAACATTAATTAATTTGAAAGACTGCAAACCTCAATAAGGCCATATTAATGAGGTATTACTGTATTTGTAATACTTAATATTAATTAACTTCAACTTTCAAACATCACGGATTCGAAGCAGTTAAATAGAGATTTTAAATACATACCTGCAATACGTCTCCATTTTTGAACGCTAAACCAATCTCTTTACAAGGTAACAAGGAATCTTCTTTCGGTTCATAGTCAAATAAGGCTCTCATGTAACACTGAAAGTAAAAATGAAGCAGCACTTCTTAAATTCACAACTAAATACTAACTTCTGTCAGGAATAATATTACTGTAAACATAAGTTTTTAAAACCATATACCTCTTCATTGTACAATACAGGTGTACAAAATATAAGACATGTAAAATGAATTTGTGCCTTTTTTATACAACTCCCAGAATTTAGCACCAAAACATGGCACTCTTTGCAAACGAGAAGCGGATATATTGATACTTTAAATTTTGCTGCTAACAAATGACGGATATGTCAGTATTCATAATTTTTTTATAATTACATCATAAAAGAAATAATTTTATACCAAATAACGTAAACAATGTAAGTTTTAGACATAAACTTTTTTTAAAGAAATAGGTTTCAACCAAAATAACATTTTGAATTCCATACCATAAAACTTCCATCCACGAAGGGTACAAAGCAATGTCTGCTTAGGGTTAAGTTTATTATAAATGATACTGTAGAAAGTTTTTTGATGTAATCTAGACATCAAATCTATAAATATATTGTTTCACAAAAATGTGTTCAGTAGTTCCTCATTTATGAGACAGGAAAAATTATAATTTATTGGCTAAGATTATCATTGAACTATAATAACTTATCTCCTATTATAAAAACTCTAAGCTTTTTAGTTTGTAAGACGATAGTTTAAAATTTTCAAAACATAATTAGGCTGCAATTTTATTGCTTACAAATAAAGAGGTGGTATTTCAGTTTCACAAACTATACAAAATATTGTATTTGTAGAGATTAAATAAATTACAATTTGGATTGCTTGAAATAAGTCAAAGTCAATTTCAATATAGGCCTACCTGATGGTGTTTGGTAGCTGGAGCTACTTCGCTGCTAGGTGCTATTCTAAACGTGACAGAGTCTCTAGCTTTAGCAACTACTACTTGTAAATCTTCTGGACTAGATACAGACACGTTGTTCACCTCAAGGATCACATCGCCTCGTTGCAACAATCCTTGCCTGTCTATAGTTCCTCCTGCCAATATCCTAGCTACGACCAAGTTACCATTCTCATCTTCTTCTACTGTCAGACCCTGATCAGAAAAAAATAATTGCAATTTTTAAACTTAGAAAATAAAGAATTATGATTATTTATGATGAATGCACTCTGCATATTATAAAATACAAATTCAGTGATAATACAATTATTTTAGGCAACATACAATTTAAAAAAAAAAAAAAAAATACTTGAGAGGTCACCATTGAATGGAAAACACAAGCACTCAATTAATGTTCCAAATTAAGCACAAACACACATAAGCACAAAAGTTAATTCACAACACACTACTAAAAGTAAATAGCAAAATACAATAGATAATCTGTACAAAACAAGAATTTCTAAATATTATCAATCACATTCAAACAGTACAGAAATGCTTCAATGGTCTGTTATCATCAACCAGCATCATCTGAATGCCCCTTAAGCACATGCTTGAATTTTTCACACTCCAAAAGAAAGTGCTTGATGGAAAGAAATTTAGAACAGTAATGACACAGTGGCGGATCATCAAGCCACATTCTAAACCCATGGGTTAGCATGGAATAGCTGATGTGCAAACGAGAAAATATCAATTCCTCTTGACAGCTTCGGAACTTTGAAGATATCCATGGATGAACCGTGTACAAAAGATCCAAGAAGTAGGGGTTTTATGTGGTTAATATAACAAAGAAAACCCTGAAATAATAATTTGATAATGGCTGAATAGCTGAAATGGCAATGTTTGAACGATGAATAAACAGGAATTTTTGGAATAGCGACTAACATATGTTAGAATTCGTATATTTGACTCACCTTAGTATTATAACCTCAAAATGCAAAAAAAAAAAAAAAACTTATATCGTAAAACAAATATATTATAAATACTTGTATGAGTAATTAAATATTAAATTTGCATGAAATTAATTCTGAAAAACATAGTCAAATTTTGAGTAATTTTAACCTACCAATGGTTCATCTGGTTGTTTTCTTAAGCCCACCACTCTGATAGCTTGAGAATTCATATCAGCTTGGCCGTTTATATCAAGATTGACTAGAGGAGAAATTGGATCTTGCTCCCAAATTAAATAACTCTTTTCCGCAATGGAATCGTGGCTTTCTACCAATGCCTTCACAATAACAAAAACATATTAAATTAAAAATTAATTTTCATAATGAACACTTGTTAGACTTATTTTAAATGTTATTTTCCTAGTTCTCATCTTAAATAGTAATTTCTCCAATACAACCAATAATGTTACATCTTTTAAAAAACGTTTTCACTAGAATTTTTTAATACTAAATTAAATAAGAAAATTTGTGATAGTTATACTTTATTTTTTAATAAAGATGAAAGGGAAAATACATAAAAATTACTAACTAAAACAAATACTACATTATTTCTTTTACATACAGTACCTTTATCTAACTATCTCTTCCCAAGCTAAAATCATTGAACACTTGAATACTTGTTAGAGGTGTGTTGATAATACTGTAATCGGTATTTTGTAATCGTTACTTAGAAGAAACACAAAGTATTCATTACCAACTGTTGAAAGTAATGGTAACGGCTACTTTATAAGTGAGTCTGAGACGAGATTACACAGACAGCGCATGCACTGCAGCCCAGTAACAGTGGAAATGGGATGTAACAAAGTTTAATATATATAATAAAAGAAGAAACAAAGTAGCGAAGTAGGCCTAACAAGTCAAGTAGCATCATTTTAATTTATCATTTATTTCAAGCGTGGTTATTTAATTTTATTATTGTTGTTTAACTCTTAAGTATTGGGATTTTGTCTGAATTCAAAATTGCTTTATGGATATGAATACCTACTATGAATGATTAATTATTAAAAGTGTCTTTCACTCGAGTAATGGTTTACAAAAGTAATGTCTTGAGTAAGAGTTTGTTCCACAAAATACAGGAGTTATGTATTGCTATACATTCTAGTTAGTATCAAAAAGTAATCGGAATCAATATTTTTAAACAGTAGGCTACTTTAATGTAGCTGTAATGGTTACAGCTTAAGTAATAACTAGGCCTACAGACTTCTTAGTAGTGATGTAAAATTCCCGGGAATTTAAAATCGGGGAAATATTCCCAGGGAATATTGCCGGCAATATTCCCAAAATTCATAAACTCCCGGGAATTTATGATTAATTACCAAGATATTCAAAAAAACTTTTATTAATAGATAAAAGCAGTAATTATATTGTTAAATTAAATTCAAAAAATTAAATATATTCTAAGATAAAATTACTTTGAATTTATGAATTTAAAAGCAAAATCACTCAAATTAATAGGCCAGTGTGGTAATTTTGCGGTTAAATAAACACAAACACTCTTATATGATCAAACAATATTATAATTGATTGAATAAAAATATCAGAGACATAACTAGAATGTAAAATGTATTAGAAATTTAATTAAAACTATTAAAAGGGAAAAGGTTTAGTGGGCATTTTACAGCATCTTTACTGTTCTTATTCAATATTTTGTCAAGTCCCTTAATTACTGTCACTCTCAATGTCCATTAAATCTTCCTTATCAGTCTCCTCTTCTTCTACATTTCCAAAACCAAAAAAATCGTTGTCATCGGTGCCAGACTCAATATCATTATCTTCTTCAATCTCAAGGATTTCTTCATCTTCTCACTGTCCTCCTGTCTCCTCTGGGTTACCTTCCACTCGCTTGCTTGTTTCTTTCTTCTTCTCTTGTGGTGGAGCGTCATAAGCTTCCAGTTGTAAAAAAGAAAAGTTAGTTTTGCTGCTCGCTCGGATGAAAGACGGTTTCTTTTCTTGGAATGCATCCAAGATAACGTACTAAATGTACGCTCTGTGGCAGCCGAAGTTACTGGTGCCCCCAATATTTTTATGGCTACATTTGCCAAGTGACAAGTACCTCTCAATCCCTTCCACCATGTCACAGAGACCTGATAATTCTATCCTTGTCGTCCATCCCTTCCCAAAGAAACTTTCTTGAGAATAAGCTTCCCTTGTCCCTGTAGTCAGCTAAACTTTCTCGTACATTTAAGACATCCAAACCCACAATCACAAACAAAACCTATGGCGTCTAGTATTTCGGTAGGGTCGAGCAAACTTCCCTGCATTTTAGGTCCCGCATAAATGCTGCTAGATGGATTGGTCCAATGCCAAAATTATTTGTCTTTAAAATCTGAATTTCACCATTACAGCCCATTGTAATTAAATAACTCTTAATACAGTATTACAACGTTTATGATGAACTTAACTAGCTTTTTTAGTAAGTAGGCTACTTTTATTATTTGAGCACTCCTACTTTCTATTTTAAGTTATACATAAAATATTTGGTAAAATAAAAAATATGTTTAAAATGAGTGTGGCAATAGTGGCAATTATTGTCCAAACAAGTACAAATTGTAAAGCTGAAAAAGCACAAAGAAACAGGAAATTTATAAAATAGGTAGTTTTTGAACATTTATGACCTAAGATGTTTGAACATAAGTTCCCAGGGGAAATTACTTGATCAAAATGCTTGGTTTTTAAATGCTTGGGTTTTTAATAATGCTTTAGTAATTTAAATCCATTTATTTCCATAAATTCCCACTCGGTTATACAGAGAATTAACGTATAGAATGTTAATTCTTGGATTAAAATGTGTGAACTCGCTTAGTTAACCTAGTATTAAGATTCCTCAATTGTTAATAAGAGTTAAAACATTCAAAATCTACAAATTTTCATAAATTCCCAGTTTTTGGCAATCTTCCCCGGCCAAAGAAATATTCCCGGCAATATTCCCATTTTATAAGTTCCCTCCCATTGAGAATATTCCCGGCCCACATCACTACTTCTTAGTGCACATAAAGAAGTCCATTTTTTAAATGAGGTTTAAATTTTTTAAATTTAAATTTTAAACTATGTTTCTAATGCTCACAGCATAATAGCAGGACTAATTTTTGCTTTTATCTATGACCAAATACAACGAACTTCATGACATCTATGGACAATAAATTATATTTTCAACCGAGGTTCAAATATGTTTTTTTGAACGTTAGCCTTTTGATAGTTTTATATAAAACTTGATTTTAAAGTTTTAATAAGATAATAATTGTTTTACTAATTCTTATACTTACACATTAAACATAGGGTAGGCCTACATTATCCACTGATTCGATTGTTTAGCAAGATTTAATATTTACAAGATGAGATAGCCTAAAAATCCAACCTTCAACTTCATTTGGTAAAAAGGTGCCTAGATATTAGTTTATTATAATTCAAGCTTTGCTTATATTTCTGTCTCATTTTAAGCCAAGAATAATAAACTTTTACTGTGCACGCAAATGTTAAATTACCTTAAAATGAGGTTTTGTTAATATCCTGGCTAATTCCTTGGCTTCGTGACTGTTTACAGTATAACAAGAACGTGTAAGGTCGCTGACGAGGTCAGTATTACCAGTCCCAACAGGATCTGGTGCTACTTTCTTCGGGACTTCCAAGTGATCCTGAACCTGAAAACAAAAAGTATCATATATTGAAACAGAGACGGACACAGAAAATATTTTAGCACACAACATTTTGCTGGAACAAATTTTTTTCACATAAAATTTCCCCAATCACACTTTACGGTATTATTCACATTCATGAAGACCTAGCTAATATTGTATAGTGCATTATTACAATAATATTATATAACTTACACTTAAACATCACAATAATAAACAACTGCCTAATCCACTTGTTAAAACTCATAAACTGAAGGGTTCGAACCGAGGGGTACCATCACCCCTCTCTCGTCTACACAATAAAAATATAAACAAACAAATGTACACAATGTACGTATTTTACTAAAAAAAAACATCAGTAAAATCTATGTAATAAATACCTTTATATAATATGGTTTAGTGTGATCTAGTTGTTATCACTTGAATAATATCATTTGTATGAAGCTAACAAAATTTGCGTTCCGATACCATAATAATTACTAATACCTAAAGAAAGTATTAGATCACCAGCTGATTGTAGCCAGTAAAGTGTAAAGAAACTGTCATTCATCAACCAGCACAAAAATATCTGCGGCTCAGACATACGATATTTTGTACAGTAAAAATTAAAAATGTGTGTGTTTATGTATATACTATATATATATATTGTAATCAAACCGATTAGGCTAAAACGCTGAAGTATGTAATTCCATTAATTTTTTATTTATTTTCCCGAAAAGTTATTATTTTTCCCTTACCGTATTTGTTATGGATTTTTTCCCGGTTAAAATTTCCCCGAACCTTGTTCTACATATTCTGCACCCCTGAATTGAAACACCTCACTTAACTGCTTCAAAAATTTTAATTTTTTTAAATGACAAGCAAGTAATAATAATAATGCTTGAGAATTTTTGTCATTTGTACAAAATTATAAAAAATAAATAAATAAAAATATTAAAAAATGTTTCTTCCAAACATGTTGATTTTTAATAACATTTTGTAACACAAGGAAATATAATAATCTCAAGCAGTGTTTCCTAAAGGAGTGTACAGAAAATTAATTAATCTTATGGCGCAACCAAAATATCTTACAGTTATTATCACATAATTTTTATATTTTATTTAAATATTATGAATCAAATTAACTTTGGATGATATCACAGCTTTATTATTCAAACATTGCTCTCGCAAATTTTGTTTTACTTTATTTAACCTTTTAAGATCCAGGCTACATGTTATATTTTTATGTAAGACAAACACAGTGATATTCATATTTAAAATGTGATATAAGTTAGTAACAATTTTAACAAAACTTCAATTTTTCTATTGCTGTGCCATGGGGCATCGTTGTAGATCAATTTATTTCTGGGATAAGTTTATAGTATGTTTATCACTGTTTATATCGTTGCAAATGAAAACCTTTTATTTTAGGAAAAAGTTTAGTGCTGCCAACCTAAGCACATTTTAAACATTAAAATATAAGTAGCAATCACCTTGTGACACAAATATCGCTTGATACAAATCAATAGGTAGGCTTATACATCAAGTAAAAGTTTAAGTTTGTTTGGGCTAAGCTTTTTTATATAGAGGTAAGCCTACTATACATATCATTTTTCATTTTAAAATCGTTAGGCCTACCTCATATTTTCAAAGTATTTTGTACATTTTACTTGCAATTTTAGTAAGCAAATCATGTTTCATAAAATAAAGATGAAAAAAAACTCAATGGTAGCCTACTGTTGCAGATGAGCGTGACCAACAATTCAAACAGAAATAAAGACCACTTTGCAGTTTCCTTTAAATATACTAACGAAACTATACAATTAACTGGCTATGGCAAATATTAACAATATAAAACAAGTATGAAAGGACACACAACGAAACCAAAAGTAGAAAAGCGAATTAACATAGAAAACTTTCAGCTAAATTGCTGAGATAGAAATTAAAGCGTTGCCAGATTTTTCGGAAAGTAGGCCTACGAAGTGTTACAAAGTAAAAACATACCGCGATTGGAGAGTTTAAGTTAGTTTAGTTCAGGTTTTTCTTGTGTGGGGCTTGCAATTCTGTTGAATTTGACAATGCTATCAATATTTATATCCTTTTTTTGACAGATTCGATCAAATGTAATTTTATTAGTTTCTGTGCTGAATTGTTACTATTATTCCTTGTTAATTAAGATATAAACATTTTCCCAAACATTTTACAGTATTTTACGTCTTATATTTTGTTTACGATGATTATAATTTACCTTTTCAGTTTTAGTGTAGGCGAGTTTTATTTTATTTAGTACCGTCAACCGGGGTTATTCTGACCCCCCGGGGGTAACATTGACCCTGGGGTCAAATATTTTTTTCGTTTTCTTTTTCCAATGTCAGTTATTTAAATTGTAAAAAAAAAATCATGTTGAATAAAGTGGGGTTTGATCTATTATAAATATATATTTTTATTAAAAATAAAGCATTATAAACAACAAAAAATAAATAAAACATAACCTACAAAACAGTTGAATGGGTTTTCACTAAAAAACTTTATTAGCCCAGAAGAAACTGTTAACAGTAGCATTGTCAAAGTTTAATATCGTAAAGTATATGTATTTTCATGAATGTACCCATACTTACAAAACATTCCAGTCACTTAAAAAAACACCATAACAATTTTTTTTAAACATGGCAACATTGACCCCTCTTGATTTTTTCCATTGGGTAACTTTGACCCCATTTATGAATTCTACTGAACTGTTACTTCCCTACATTCAGTTATAATAAACTACATAACTATGTTTTTTTATATAGTATAATAGGTCTACTGTCATCAGTAATCAACTACCTTGTTTATTTTTGCCTATTAGTTAAGAGTGGCAACACTGTTTCATAGACATATCAGAAAAAAACAACATAACCTCTTGTAACCACATTGTTGTTTCAACCACCTGTTTATACTTTTGTTTTCAGTGAAACTTGTGATTTAAGAAAGCTTATTATTTTATAGGCATTGATTTTGTTTGTTTCAGAGTGAATATAACATATTCAGTGATAATTATAAAGTAGGCCTAGACCAAGTGTACCATATCAAGTGTTATAATAGCCCAATTACTTTTCAAGGCTAGGCCTAGGTAGTACCATTACCTCCCTTGTGCTTCTAAAATGCCTAGAACATACAATAGATCCCCAGGTGCAAGACGCTACTTAGATGTGGAGGACAATGTATTGGAAGAAGTTATTGTTTTAATTAAAAGTAATAAAGAAACAATAAAGGGTGCAGCTAAAAAACTAGGCATTTCAAAAAACACTATAAGATAGCATTTAAGAGCAAGTGGACCTGTCAAACCAGGATGTCCAACAGTATTATCATCCAAAGAAGAATCTATTTTGGCAAATGCTATCGCAACTACAGCCGATTGGGGTTTCCCTTTAGATATAACAGATATAAAAGTAATAACCAAAACCTTTCTTGATTCTGCTGGACGCAATGAAAAAAGATTTCAGGCCAACTATCCAGGTAATGAATGGGTTCATTCATTTCTAAAGCGAAACAGAGTTGTTCTCACATGCAGACTGGCAAACAACTTAACCCGTAGCAAGGCAGAGGTGACACAAGAAATGCTTAGCAAGTACTTTACGAACTTGGAAACTACTGGAAAAGATATACCAGCAAGCAATATATTCAATTATGATGAGTCAAACCTGTCAGATGATCCAGGAAGAAAGAAACTTATATTTCGCCGTGGTGTGAAGTATCCTGATCGTGTCATTAACCATACTAAGTCATCTACCACTATTATGATGTGTGGCTCGGGGTCCGGCGTTTTACTGCCTGTTTACGTAGTCTACAAGAGTGAAAACCTATATGATACTTGGACTCAAGGAGGACCAAAGGGTGCCCCGTGTTGTGTTGAACGGTGCTGTATGGGCGGGACATTCTACAACAGAACGAAGCATGGCTGGTTCGACAGTGTAGTCTTTACGGACTGGTTCAAAAAGGTACTGCTTCCACATGCTAAGAACCTAACAGGCACTAAGTTGATGATAGGAGATAATCTCAGTTCACACTTCACTACTGAAGTCCTTCAGCTATGTGAAGAAAATGACATAAAGTTTGTGTGCATACCACCTAACACTACACACTTAGCTCAACCGCTGGACGTGGGCTTTTTTCATCCCCTAAAATCTCGTTGGAGGAAAATACTAACACATTTTAAAATCAGCAACCCCCGATACTCAACGGTTCCAAAAGTAATGTTTCCGTCACTTCTTAATGAACTTCTCATTTCTCTACAAGATAACATTAAGAGTAATCTTCAAAATGGGTTCAAATCGTGTGGAATATTTCCGTTGAATAAGGCAGTTGTTTTGGCAAAACTACCATGTGTACAAGACGAGGCAGGTACAAAAGAGGCTGTTGCTGAATCGTTGGTGACTTACTTGAAGTCTCTTCGTGAAAAGAAAAAACCAGTAGTGCTTTCTAACACAAAAAAGAAGAAAATTAACATAAGCCCAGGAAAAGCTGTGTTAGCCACTCATGTATCCCCATTGGAGACGGCAAACAATGACAACAAACCCGTTAAAAGGCCATCAAAGCAGAGAGTTTCTGACATGGCAAAGAAGTTGAAACTGTCTTCAGGTGTCACTGATTCAAACGAGCCACAGCCCTCTACCAGTACTGGTACTATTACTCAAACACTCAAGCAAGTTAAGACAAAGACAAACTTGAGTACAAAGTACGCAGAATCTTCATCAGATGACGATGACGAACCTGGAGTAAGAAAGATACCAGATCTTACTGATGAAAGTGATTTTGAACCAGAAGATCCTAGTCTTGAAGATGTGCTGCTCATCAAATGTGAGTGCGAGGAGCTCGTGCCAAATGACTTTATAGTTGTTAAAGTAATTGGAGGAAAGAGGGGAAAACAAAGTTTCCACTACGTTAGCATAGTGCAAAGTGTTGACAAACAAGAAAAGTGCGTAGAACTACTGGGACTTACGTCAGTAGACAAAGCTAAATTGCTTTTCGTTCCAAAAGAAAAGGACGTCTTTTCTGCTTCATTCACCGATGTTCTTGGGAAGCTACCATCGCCAGTGTTAGTACAGGAGGGCAGAAAGATTGTATACAAGTTTCCTGGACGAGTTTTGGTCAAAGAAATATAATTTTTACAAGCAATTTAACTTCTTACGGTACATGTGTTTTAATATGTTTCTTAATGATAATTATTCAATTTTATTAATTAAATGTTTTCTGTGTTCCGAATATGAGTGTTTTGTATACCTAGTGCAAATATGGCTGAACTAGCATGCATTTAGGAGGTTTTCTTTCTTTCGTTATTTCTATATTTGTCCCAAGCAGAAATGATTTGCGTTACAAAAACATACTCAATTTAATGTGGGTAATTGTTCGGTATAGTGGCCTCAACTAAAAACTTTTTTATATGAACACACAGTCAACTTAAGTGCTGAATTAGTATTATTTGATAAGAATTGAAGGTCGGAAACGTAAGAATTATTTCAAAAAAACCCTAAAATGTTCTAACCTATAGTATTTAGTCACGGTATGTTAACCTGAATTATTAAACATTTTTTACATTCTAAACTGTTAAATGTTGAATACAGGTAAACATACTGTGACTAAATACTCCTAGAACCTTTTAGGTTTTTTATTTTTTATTCTTGCATTTCTGTTTGCTGTGTATTAATACTCGTTTACATTTCCTCTGGTGTGCAATTAGTGAGCTTTACAGTAGCGAAATCCCATCAAAGGATTCTACTGACTGTTGCTGAAACTGATTTTGATTCAGATTACTAAGGTAAATAACACTTTCCGACTCTAAACTTTGTAGTTGAGGCCACTATACCGAACAATTACCTTAATGTGTACTTTCAGAATATGACGAAAATTCCACCTTTATATGATCACCTTGTCTTGCATTGTTGTTTTACATTCTACTGCTAAATTTAGAATACAGGTAAACATACTGTGACTAGGCTAAATAGCCTACTATAGGTTAGAACCTTTTAGGTTTTTTTAAAATTATTATTCTTGCATTTCTGTTACCATAGGTTAGTCTAGGGTCGAATAGTAAACTTGCGCCCAGGTTGGCATACGCCTACATTCCTATGCTAGTTAAAAAATGTATGAATCATATTTAAATTTGTTGTTTCCTCCTACCACAAAATTGATATTTCAGTACAGCAATTTTGTAAATACTTTTTCTATATTCAAAAAGAATTAAAACAGTAAATAACGAATATGTTACTAAACAGCTAGGCGATAAACAACTCGACAGTCCCTTTAATAGTTAATTAAATAAGCTATTTTAAAATTAGTACACAGCTTTCTCTTTTACAGTATTCTAAATTGTACAATATGCACACTTATAGAAAACCTTTAAAGACCCAATATTTTAAATTTATAAACAGAAAATAACATTACAACATACAAAATTATATAAATTTATTAAATACCACAATTTTTGGTTAATTGGGCAGGTGTTTACTATTGTTATAGCACCTGACAAAAAGGTCAAGCTAGATTTGCCATTACAATTTGACAGAAAATCACAACACTAATAACAAAAATTGAGGTTAAATAATTATTTTATATCGATTGAATACTTGGTTAATAAATAAATAATACTCACTCTAAGTATACACAACACAAATTCACTCAAAGAAAGAAAATAAACAAAACAAACTACAACGTAACCAGTAACCAAGCGACCCAACCCACAAACATGATTCAAGGTTCAAGGCGTTGACGGACACCAAACACGAGCGGCGACAAATATCAAGAAGGCAGAGAACAGCGGATTATGACGTATGACTACACTATAACGAACGTAAACAAATTCCTTGCGTAACTGCTAATTTTTTAGTTCAATGAGTGCACAATTTGAAACGCCTACATTAATCAACTTTATTTAACAATGTCTAACTGCATGTAGTGAATCGCTGGAATTCAATGTTACTTCTTTATTTTTTTAACATCAGGTTTGCCAACATAAGTTTCTTCGGTAAACATAATTGTTGAAAATAAAACAAATTATTTGAACAAAAATAATAAAATCGACGTTTTATTCTCCGACGTAATAAAATCTCAGTAATTTAAATGGAAAGCAAACGTACTTTGAAAATAATCGTTTTAACATTATTTGTTAAAGTGATATTGGAGTTGGCAACATTGTTTTGGTCTATAATAATATACCGGTAAAGTCCCATCTTAGTAGGTAGTTAAGAATATTGATCTTTTAATCTTGCATTCAAAATCTCTTACACCACAGCTGAAGTCTCCGCATCAAGAACATTTTTAAAGTGTACGAAAGATTAACACACTTCTCCTATAGACAAAATTATAAATATTATAAAAATAGTATCTATAATCTATAAATACAACATTACATTATAATCTGTGTATATTACATTTTACACAATTGTAAAATGCTCAACAGAAAATATATGAAACACAGGTTAAACTGAAACGCATTTACTAGTATTAATTTTCATCTGCAAATGATAATCTACAGTGAGAGGGTTTGTGGGCTGAAACAATACCGTACTCAAAAGAACAATTAATTAACAAAAAGAACGGGAAATCAGAGCAAAACTAGCTGACCCATGAGAATATTTCGCAAGCTAGGAGTCTACACTTACCTTATTTATATGTTATATGTTGATTTAATTCAGTTAATTAAGTTCATTTATTTACGTTGGTTTATAAATAATAGCAGTTTATACAAATTTATAACGCTTTACGTTGATTTGATTTACGTGATAGATTACTTTTGCATATTGTAAACAATCTAACAGCTGCCATGCTATGCTAGTTAAACAGATTATTAATAGTTGTCGCCTTTCATTAGGAATTATAATGAACTTTCAATAGTTTTTTTAATCAATTTTTTAATCGAAAACATTAATTTCAAGTTATTTGTCTATTTTTTGTCAATAGCGGGAAACATAAGCTTTAAAATGATGTTTGAATAATGAATTTTGATGAAGAATAATATATCTCCCCAAAAAAACACTTCGCGAAAAAGAACGCCAAAAAAAGCTCTTAAAAAAAGAATGATATCATAAATAGGTCGCCAATATTAAGTATATAAATGTACGAGTAACTATGTAATGATAAACTAATAATATTCTTTGAAACAATATATATTAGGAGATTAAAATTTAAACAAAGAATTTTTCGCTACAATCAATCACATTTACTCATGGAATGAAAACATGAGTTTAAAAAATATATAAATTAAACTTTTAAAATCCTATTCAATGTGGTGCTTTCCTCATTTTCTCTTACTACATTAAAATTGATTTACTGCTTTCCTTTTCTCATTTTACTTCCAAATCATTAATTACGAGCATAACAAAATATTATAACAGCTGATGTCAACCATCATCTGTAATACCTAAACAAAATCTAGCCTAGATTATACTTTGAGGTTATGTTTACAATCAAAACAAACTTCTTGTAATGTCTGAAAGTTAATTTTATTTTGTATATAACCTAATATAGGCTATAATAATATGCTATATGATTGCCATTGAGAATCTATCTATATATATTAAAAGAATTTGGTCAAAACCTATTTCCAATCGCCCAGCCTCTCCTA
>JAGFPH010000248.1:544460-562345 GCA_018207615.1 Philaenus spumarius | reverse complement strand
AAAAAAAACTGCAGGTGCTATAATTTCAGTACTTTTATTTTGGCGCTACCGTATATGATCACAATATACAGTTTGTTGTCACGAAAATATTTGAATATGGTCTTCAAAAATAATTAAATTTTGAAATCAATCTAAGTGATTAAGTAACGACTCTACTAAATACCTGCACTAAGGACCTCATTATAGGACTATCCAGTAAGGACTTTAGAAACAATAGGTCCGTGTCTTTGGCCCCGGTACCGTTCAACTCTTCCATGTTGTCTCGAATGTGTTGAAAAGCATCTGCAAAATATAAAACAAACAATTAACCATGAACAATATACATGATATCTCTCTATTGTATGCAAACAAAAACTCTCTATATTGTATTGACGTAAAAACTCTGGCCCTACTACGCATGCGTCAGGATCTAGGCCACCGCTACCCAGATCGCCCTAAACCGATCCAAGTGCATCTGCCGTAACAATAAGACGTAACAATAACATAAACAATTACTACGTATCAATAAGACGAACAGTTTAAATGGGTAGAATTCATCCCCCAGGAAATTTGGTATACAAGTGAGTTTGCGCAATCAGTCGCTAGGAGCTCTGAGGGCGCGTTTTGCCGGCCGAGTGTGGGATAAGGATGGAAAGAGGAGGAGAGACAGAGAGGTCCGACTATCATGTAACCGCGAGAGCAGATGGTTGTGTCTCTGACAAGCTTTGGTGGCCCCATACGTCAATGCCATTTATTTCCCACATTGTAATTGCAGTATACTACATGCATTAGGTGGTTTTCTTTTCTAATGTTTTTTAAGTAATGTAAGTATGGTTTTACTATGTGGGGTGAAAGTTTATAGTGTAAATAATGCCAGTGTTGTAAAGTAAATATCTGTTACATTTTTGCAATGCAGTCTTGTTCTAAAAGTGGAGGATCCAAATGTTCCTATAAAAACTGCAACAAAACATCTGTGAGAAATCCAGACTTATCATTTTTCAGGTTTCCAGTGAAACACAAAGAACGGTATGAATACATCAAGTTTTCTTTACTGTTGTGTTGTATTTGTACGAAAAATTAATTCTCTTAGGAGTCGTAATGAACAAATGACTTTGTGAAGTTTATTAAAATGTATTGACAGTTAATTTTTAATGGAAGTATGCAAGGACGAGGGTAAGAAGTGGGTTATTTTACGTGGTGTTTCGTAACTCTTGTCACATATTTTCTGGGATTGGTCCTGGGTCCAAAGTAAACACCAAATCACTGTTAATTTGTCTAAAATCATTTCGGTTGTCTTACTATGACCAAAATGTTTTTTTTTTATTAAAAAATTCATATATAAAAAAATTACTTAACGAAATAAAACAAAATTTGTATCAACCCTTTGTATTAGTATTACCTACATGGGAAAAAAGTTATGTTGACGTGATTTTAATATTCTTAAAACGGCAGCCGTTTAAAACGTTCAAACGGAAATAACGAAAAACTAGTGCTTTCTCGAAAAAAGTGCCAATAAATTGTTAGACGATCCAAAGACAAACGGGATAAAAAATAAGGGTTTATTTTAACGGGTGAATTGGCGGCCTTTTAAATAAAAGTGCGTTAGACTCTCGCGCGTTAGAAGTATAACTTCTTAGATTTTAGAAACAGCTGATTTTATGCATTGCTCTCTTTGCATTTGTTGGCGATTTTTTTATTTTAGGATTAGGATTATGTGGAATTCAATTTAAGAGCGTCTTTCTTAGTTAAATTAAATATTTCTTCTATTCTTTAATTTAAATTAATTCATAGTCTAAGAGATAAATAAATTACAGAGTTTAAAATAGTAAAGTTGTGTTTTTCCATTAATTTGTACTAAGCCTCCAGCTTCTACTCACGCGCTGCTTTGTTCGTTTTGATCGATTTTGGGGGAACAAAGCGAGCTATAAGGTCGTGTAAAAAAAATGTGCCTAATA
Source organism: Philaenus spumarius (assembly GCA_018207615.1). Classification (NCBI taxonomy): domain Eukaryota; kingdom Metazoa; phylum Arthropoda; class Insecta; order Hemiptera; family Aphrophoridae; genus Philaenus; species Philaenus spumarius. The sequence goes on along the minus strand of JAGFPH010000248.1, from coordinate 560,411 downwards.
ATATCCTACATACATTTGTTTATATAAAACCCTAAAAACTTTCATTCTATTAGGAAAGATCTAAAAAATAGTTACTTCCTGTCAAAAAAAAACGTGTTTCTGATAGTTGGATTTTGTTTACCAATGAACTCGTCCGAGTGAATTAAACCACAAACGTGTGTACTAATTTGGATCAAATCACACTTAAAATCCGACAGCTAGAGTGCGAACACATAATATGTAAAATGATTAATAACACCACGAAACGTGTTCTGAGGACCATGATCGTTGCTCATTTACTACCCCGACCTTAGGTCTTAAAATAAGGGTCACTGCCAATAGCTCATCTTTTGTATCTATTGGAAATTCGCTAAAAACTATCAATAATATCAAATGATCAGTTCTATCATTTTTATAAGAGTATCAGGTTTTAATGAATATATTGATAGAATAACCAAAGCGTGCCTTCACAGCGGGAGATACGATCCTAACAATTGTCAGACTACTTCTAGACTCGTTAAAACTTCTATTTTTAACCGTTTATTTACGGTCGTTTCTGTCGTGGACGATACGTACGTTAATTTACCGCTTCATTGAGCATCTAAATTACTAACTTGGGTTTGTTTCTAAAAATAAGTCCATTTTATTAACGTTTCCGCTAATTTAGTATTCTCTGTGATCGTCTATTGTTCTTTGTATTGTTAGCTTCTTTGTGTGAACGTTTAATCTTCGACGCGCAAGTTACATTCCGTTAGTTATGCTTCAGTTTAGCAGATGTTTAACTAGAGCGAATGATTTGGTTTAACCATAGACGTGGGAGTGAACTCGATGTTAGCTAATAACCAGAAGATGAGTTATTGGAGTGACTCTTATGGTGGGACCCAGTGGCGCACTCAGAAAATAATTATGGGGGGGGGGCTGACCGGGGGTCCCTGGGCCAACCAACGGAAAACGTTTTAAAAATTCCTTAGGAAAACCGGTATTTTAAGGAATTACTGTAAGTTTATTTTAGAACTTTGAATGCAAGTTTTGAGTAGAGACTATAGGAATGAATGATAAAACCCAGCAGATTATATAAGATTTTAGGTTTTATTTTGACAAAATCTTTTATATCAGCTGTCTTACAAAACAAAATTGAGTCTTCTTTGGGTCTTCGTCAGCATGGATAATACACTGTCTGTGTCAATTGGAATTTCCCTGTGGATATTGAGATTGGCTAATCCATTTAGCCTACTGTCAGACATCGTGTTTCTTAGGTATGTCTTGATTCTCCGAAGAGTGGAAAAGGAGCGCTCTGCTGTGCTGGTCGATACAGGTATAGTGATAAAAATATTAAGTAGGATATGGATGTTTGGAAAGATTGTTTTATCACAAATATTTAAAAAAAAATCAATTGCATTGACGTGGTGTGCCTTGTTTCGTTGGAGAAAAGCTTGCCAAACTTCCACTTCTGCCATCAACACGTTTAAGTTGTTGTTTTCCAAATCTTCTTCATAAACTTCAATCAACTTCAAAAACGCCTCTTTCATATCTTTACTTTCTTCACTATTCTCTGGATAACTATGAAGCAAGCAGTGAAACCCTTTCAAAATGTTCTTGTGCTTTAAGAGACGTTCTTCGATGCAGGAAATAAAACTTTCAATAAAGGGGATGAATACGTTAATTCTATAAAATTGTTCTGTGCTTTCGGCTGAGACATTGCTTCTGTGGGCCTGCCTCCCAACAATCCTTGGAACACTAATTGTAGTTTCATTCAATTCGTCCATTTTGTGTGCCTCTTGAAACAAGACTGAAAACTCTTCATCAACTTTTTCTCTTAGTGACTTCAGACTCTGAAGTACATAGTCAGCATAGTTCAAAGCAGCCCAGAGATCCGCATCACTTGACTGTAGCTTTTGACACAATATCTAAGTGTAGCTGAGTAGCTTTTCAGCTGATACTAGAGCTACAATATACTCTGACTGACATATAGCTGTCAAAAGGACATCGGCCTCTGAAGATGTGTCCTTATCATCCCAACACTTGATTTCTTCTAAGGATGAAATTATAGGGTTGTACAGCTCCTTCATGACGAGGACAGCATCGTGCCTTTGAACCCATCTGGTTGGGCATAGCTGTTTGAGTTTTTGTTTCTTAGTTTTTTGTGCTAGGGTTTCAATTTTTCCATGGAGAACATTTTGCCTCTTTGGTGTGTTAAAAAAAGACCATACTTTTTCAGTAGTGCCAAAACAATTTCTGCCAAAACCGGTTTTCTCCCACCCGCCACCACAAACAAACAAAGCAAGCGCGCGCGAGCTTTGCGGAGTTTGGAATAGTGCATTTCTTAGGAATAGGAATACAGCTATTTATTTCGTAGTTGTAGTGAAATGTAACTCCCGCAAACCAGTATTCAGTATGCGATGTGTCCACTATTGGCGGATTTAAAAACAAAATGTAATTTTTAGCCCCCCGCCCCGTGAGTGCGCGCCTGGTGGGACCTAAGGTCGTGAGTGGCCAATGAGCACCGATCATGGATCCCAAAATACGTTTTGTTTAACCAGAAGCAAATTTGTTAAAAGGTTTAGTACTATAATGAAATTGTTTTTATTTTGTATTTAATAAAATATAGCTCGTTTGGTCTCCCAAAATCGACCAAAACGTAAAATACCATAAAGGAACCCGGTACACGTAGGAGACTTTACTTAACGCTGCGAGTGAAGCGAAGCAGTCCATAAACCGAGGACGCGAGGGCGAGGTGCAAATACAGAAAGCGAGTTTTTCCGCTGCGAACGGAACGAAGCAAAGCTAATTCTACTTATATACGAGTTTAGCTTGTTAAAACATATTAACTTAATTTCGCAAATTCGCTCAACTCCAGTGAGGGGCTGCGTGATCGAATTATTTTTTCCTTTGACTGGTCTTTTAAGTTGAGCAATGAATAATAAATTAGCGACTAATTAATTATAATTGCTATTTTTTATCATTTAATTTCAAAATGTTTTAAAGTTCTGTGTATAATGGCCTAAAAAATCGTACATTTTGATTTAGTTTGCGAGTGTTTATAGTTTCATGAGCATTTGATGTTATGTTAGAACGCATACTTTTCGAGATATAAGCGAAACCCCGAAAAGGGGGACCTTCTACGTGCTTCCCTACACCCCGCTCATCCGCTCACTCATTTAGGAGTGGGGACTTTTAGTACGTTTACCACTATTGCCCAAACAAAGTCCCAAAGTTAAAAATTGTGTTCCTTCCATTTTCCTCTACAACCTTTTCTTTGACTGGACTATACCGTTAAATCAGCTTTTGAAACGGCTGCTCATAATTCGATTTCCACGAAGTAAAACATATTCTACTTTATGACGAGTATACTATAAATACAAGACATGTCAACTTTACCCCACAACAAACCCAGTAAACTAAACACTTCACTCTGTGGACAGCTGCCAGCCTGAGGTTGCACGTAGGCATAATGTACACAAACCTTACAAATAAACACAACGTTGATGTAACTTGTCGACAGACGGACGAGAGAAGCGAAAATAGTGAGAAACAGTAAAAAGGAATTGGTTCTATGATTTACGAGGAGCGATTTTGATGAAATAATAAAACTGTTTAGTAAAAGGTTCACGTCTTCCACTACAAACCTTTTTTTTTTTTGAGTTTTTAGCCGACAATTTAGTTATCGTTTGAGCTACGGGAAAAATAAAAACCGATTTGTTTGTTATTAAAAAGTTAGCTTTTTGTTTCCCAAAATGTTTGTAAAGTTAGTGGTTTTAGAGATATTTGACATTAAATATTTTTAATTGGCCGCCTTTTTTAAAGTAGGTCTATAAAGAAGAACGTTATGGATTTGTGTGTACAAGGGTAAAAGATTACGTAACAAATATGTTAACAAAATTTGAAATCAATATTTGCAAAGATGTTAAGTGTTTAGTAAAAAAACAACAACATGGTGGATAATTCCAAAACTAATCACTCCTATGTTTATTAGACCTTTTAGTTATTTTCAGTAGAGAATCGCCTCCTAAAATCTTTACCTTTCCTCGTGAGACACTATCTTCCCTTACCACACCAGTAAATCTTTTAAGACAATCGACTAAGTCTTTGAGTCTCGTGTAAATAAACGCACACTTCTCATAATTTGCGATGCATTTCTTTCCGTTGCAAACATTTTCTTATCAAACGTACATTTACATACGGTCTGTGCCGTGTCAGTGCCGTTTTGGATCCGTGTTTCCGAATCAGTGAAAAAGAATATTCTTCTGCGGGTTTAAATAGAGAGGTTTAACAGTTCCGGCGTGTGTTCATATCAGTGCTGCTTCGGAATCCCTTCCGTGTTTTAAAAATTAATTCCCAACGATATTTTTGGACTTTCACGGACGTGATTTATTGTTTGTTTACAATGAAGGGCGAAAAACTAGTTCAATGTATCAGGAAATACCCGATTTAATAAATATAGGAATAGGCCTACCCCATTTATAAAATTTAATCCGAAGCAAATTTTGAAATGAAATAAAAATTGACATCTAATATGTCTGGCAATGAGGAACCATAAAGGGGTTCTGAAATGTCTGGAGACGGTTTAATATTTCGTATAAAAGGAAAATTTGAAGGTAGATGTGATTGAGGAACCTACTCCATGTAAAAATACTATTTTATTAAGATTTCAAAAATGTTATCCGCCATCTTGCATCCGCCTTCTTGAATGTAATTTTGTTTTTTTACATGCTAAGAGGTGGTCATGTGATACATCATTTCGATGTAGAATTTCAAGAGAAAACCAACGGTGAAATTTTCACATCTATATCTTTAACGATTAAAAATGTCGGACAAAAAAAACAACTAAAGGGTGTTTTCCGATTTTGCCCCATTTTGCTGTTCTATTATTTTTTTTATATAATAACTATTATTCGTTTTGGATTTAGAATATAATAAGCTTTCAAACGATATGCCACACAACGATATTTGGCAAAATAAATTTAGAAAAAATCAAAATGTCTGTAACTGAACATTTTTAAATACTCCCAAATACCGTTGTGTGACATCGTTTGAAAGGTTATTTAATTCTAAATCAAAAAAGAATAATAATTTATATATTTTTTAAATAAATAAATAGTACAGCAAAATGGGGCAAAATCGGAAAACACGATTTCGTTGTTTTTTGGCCACCATTTTTAATCGGTTAAGATGTGGATGTGCAAATTTCACCGTTGGGTTTCTCTTCAAATTCTACATCGAAATGATGTATCACATGACCACCTTCCCATTTAAAAAACAAAGTTACATTCAAAATGGCGGATCCTAGATGGAGGATACTTTTTTTGATATCTTAATAAAATAGTATTTTTACATAGACTAGGTTCCTCAATCGCATCCACCTTCAAATTTTCCTTATATACGAAATATTAAACCGTCTCCAGACTTTTCAGCACCTCTGTATAATATTTTACCATCTATATTCAGCGATCTCAACCTGGGGTTCGCAAATCTCCAGGAGTTCGTAATGGGACGCTCGGAAAGAAAATGTGTGAAATCGGACGTATAAATTGTATTTCAGATTTACAGTATTAAATAGTTTCAAAAATATTAATATTGACCAACAAACATCCACCATTTTTTTTTACAAAACACTTATATCTTTTTGATGTAGAAAATACCGTGAACAAAAATGTTGTATACATATCTGGTAAGACATCTTTTACCCATGTATAAAACCAAAAAGTTTTTTTACATATTTTCAAAATAGCGGTCATTTAAAATTAATATCTCGAAAACAGCTAACTTAACACAAAAAAATATGTTGGGAAACAAAAATTTTATTTTTTAGCTCAAAATACTTATAACCGCGTTACCGGCTAAAACTAGAAACACAATTTATTTATGGTATTGTCTATAACAATTCAGAAACAACAATAATAGTACAGAAAGAAATTATTTGTGTAAAGATTTTAGCCGATAACTCGGTTAAGTTTTGAGCTACGGTAAAAACAAAAAACCTTTTTGCTTTATACGAATATTGAAAATATATGAAAAACTGTTTGGTTTTTTGTACATGAATACAAGATGTCATATCAAATATGTATCCAAATTGGCGTTCAATATATTTCCTACATCCAAAGATACTAAGTATTTTGTAAAACAAAAAACAAAATGGTGGATACTGAAAATGAAGCATTTCAGAACCTAATGAACTTTTGATTTATTTTCACTACTAGAACACGTAATGGAAGTATCTCAGTTTCACCCTGTATAAACAATTTAAAGTCACATATTAAACTAGTACGTAGTAAATAAATACACTAAAACAAATACAGTAAATACAGTGAAAAGTCTTTGTGTGCATTAATCTGGTAACTAAGGCGGCAAAATAAATAATTCGATCACCCAACTGAACTGCTGACTTTAGTTGAGCGAATTTACGAAATTAAGTTAACATGTTTTAGGGTTTCAACCAACTACATATACTGTACATAAATAATAGTGTATATGAACGTCTGTCTAACCTGTCTTTCCCATCCACAGAACTGGTAGAAAGAGCTTTTTCATCCTAAACATTTATAAAAATTAATACAGAAACAAGTTGAAGGCTGCCCCAGACATAAGACTATACTTGGTTTCTTTTTAATCTAAGTTAAAAACATTGTGTGCAATAAAGCAAGGGCAGGGTTCACACTAATATAAATTCAAGTAAAAGAAGTGACGGAAATGTTTACAATTTAAAGTAATTTTTTATTTGAATAAAACCATGTTTTAAATTTTCTGTTACATTTTAGATTTAGTATTGAAATGTTAAAATGTACTCGCAAAATATAGTAGGCCTACTACTATAGTTTTAAACTGTATTTATTACTTACTAACCCTATTGACAGGAGTTATAGCCAGGGGGTGCAAAAAGAAGTTGGTAAGGGGTTTGCAACTGCAAAAAGGTTGAGAACCGCCGATGTATATGATCGGGTTTAAGGTTAAAAATGCATAATTTTCGTACAATTCTTTTTATTTTTTTTTTCATTCTTGAAAGCCTGAAAAATAACTTAGGCCTACAAACACAAAACTATATTTTAAACTATCATTAACTAGCTAAGGATGTTGGTCGAAATTATTTATCATATAATTATAAAAATTTGAACTCCTGTTCATTTACAAATATATAGGACTACTGATACCGAACTGACGCGGCACTGATGTGTGGGAATGAGGAACCACGGTTAGCATTCATACTGAACTGTCACGGCACTGATACGTCACGGACCTTAACTGTACTGAATGTATAGATTAACAGAAAATTCATTCAAACTATGTTTTCAACTCACCCAACACGTAGCCAGAAAATTCAGTCCGACACCAGAACTTTAAAATTTAAATAATTAAAAGACATGACTGGAATTCTTCTTCACATGCGATTCAAACCGTTTCAAAAGCCAGACTGACCGCGACTGTAGAAGTCATGATAAAATAAATCATCTACATTTAGACCGTCTTCGCGGACAGTTACATTCGCGAAACGTAAAACTAATGTAATGACTTTAATGAGGACAACAATAGATTTTGTCATCTCTCGGATTGACGTCTGTCGGTCTGTCAGACGACGAGGATTAAATAGGTTACGCGAAGAAAATGTTGCGTGTTGATTGACAGTCAGTGTCAATATTTTAAACGGTTTTTAATTTATTTATTCACGTAGTAGATATATTGCGAAATGTTCGAAACAGATTCTAAAGCTATAAAAAGTCAGCAGTGACAGAAACGATTCAAACCAGATTCCGAAGCTTTTTTAATGTAAAACTTATGCAATAATCTATATAAATAAGCGGCTTTGTCCTGACTGAATGACATAGAATCAACTTAAATACGAAAATTTAAAGGTATATTTTCATTACAGTGACTAGATAGAGACAGTGTGGCCAAGTGAGGTCTTGTTTCCTATTGGCCGGCAGCCATGTTTATCCTAAACTCTTATCTGTTTCTATTAGATTTGTTAAATTTTTTGCACGAAAAAAACAGAATACACTTTTTAAGAAGACACACAGTTTTTATTATTTAATTTCAATATAAATATCAAACTGTAACAATTAAATCGCTTGTTTTTCCCTTTATAAAAAAAAAACAAAGAGGTCATTTCTCTTATAATTTCAAAGATATATAACACTAATCTTTACATTATAATTCTGAGCAGATGACATTACTTTTAGGAAAAACATGGCGGCCACTTTCATATGGCCACACTGTCTCTAGTCACTGTAATTCTCATAAGGTCTAGACGCACTCTATGTAGAAGTACACTAAGAAAGGATTTTGCAAAATTGTTATTTTAAAGCGTAAAGTAGTGAAAATTCGGGGTTCACTCTCAGAACTATATCAGAAAAAACAGCTGTTAGGATCAAAAGCTTAGCAACACAAGTTTGTTTACATTCATTACCATAGCAACAAACATAGCAAATTTAGAATCAGTTATTCTTCACAACCAACAGTATTTTAGAGTATATTAACGAACGTAACGAAAATTGCTTACTGATCATTCAAGCATTTGTTGTTACATATTATAAATTTAATACAACAGCTGAATTGGATCAAAAACAAAAACAAAACATTTTTAGGTTAGGCATGCAATCAACTAAAACAAGTTTATTTGTAACCAATTTTGCAAATTTAGAATCAGATAATTATTCTTCACAATTAACTTTTTTTTTTAGATTAGGTAACAGGAAAAAAATCGTTCATTTGGTATTTAAATATGATTAATTTCCTTTCACCACGGGAAATTTCCTCCATTTGCTATTAAAATTTGATTAATCTCTCTCCACCACGGGAAATTTCCCTCAATTTGCTAGTAGAATATGATTAATTTCCCTCCATCACGGAAAATTTTCCTCCATTTGCTATTTAAAATATGATTAATCTGCCTCCACCACGGGAAATTTCCTTCACTTTGGTAGTAAAAATTATTAATTTCCCTCCGCCACAGGAAATTTCCCTTAATTTGGTATTAAAATTTGATAAATCGCCCTCCATCCCTCCATCATGTGAAATTTCCCTCAATTTGCTTGTAGAATATGATTAATATCCCTCCGCCACAAAAAAATTTCTTTCCATTTGCTATTAAAATATTATTAACCTCCCTCCGCCACGGGAAATTTCCCTCCATGTAGCATCACTGGGTTGGCACCACGAAAACTCGGTTTTACACTCTCACCGCAATGAAAAGATAAAACTGCAGCCTATTCAGCCTACAAAAAATGTTTAATCTCAATTGACTGGACTGAAAGTTGCATGAAAGAGTTCCAGAGAGGATTACAGACCTTGAGAAAAACAATTTACTGTGGCCTTGCAAAAGCGTTTATTAAATCACGTTTTTTACTCGCGGCTGACTGCAAAAGGGAAACATTAAAAGAAGAATGCAAGGTGTTTAAAAACAAATAAGTGACGGCCTAGTGGCTGAGAGGTTAGCGTACCTGACTCCAAAGAAAAAGGTTCCCGGTAGAAAACCAAGTGACAACCATGGTTTGTCCAGTTCGGGGGAAGAAATTGATTTCAGCCGATATTTTTAGTAATAACAAAATAGAGGCTCGAACCTGCTTGTTTCACTCCCCAACCCTCGCGGATAAGGAAATGCAAAAAAAATATTGTCTACTCATATGTTTTTACGGAAATGAATTTTTATTAGGACAGAAGCACTTCCATCGGGAAGGATGGCCCGATTACTGGCACATGTACAATAGGACCAGAGTTTTAATTAGGACAGAGGCAAATGGATCGGAGTAGAGTATGTATGTTGACGCATTCTCAGAAAGGTTACAGATTTTGCGTGAATGAAATGAATTATATTATATAATAAACAGGTAAATGTCATAATCCCGAAGTGAATCAGGACGTCAGTCACAATAAAGAAAGGTTATCAAAAACACTTCGTCTATCAGTCATTTCGTATTTTTCCAGAAAAATAAGCATCATTTCAGAAATGATCGAGATTTTGAGATGAAATTTAGTAACATATCTTCAAAGCTAAGTTTATACTATGAGTATTATAATGTATTTAAACGTCACTCAGTATATTATAATGCTATGACGAACTCTGTACGTCCATTGGACTTTTTATTTAAATATTGTAGTAAAATTTTGCAAAATAATCTAAAGTAAAGAACAGGTAACCTGTCAGCTTTAAAGCAAGTCAACCACTGTTTGCTTTACTTCCACCGTCTTACCACAATCATCTGGTTATGTGCTATAGTCTTTATGTGTTTGGTAGTTTAAGGATTAATAAAATGATTATGGTTAGGACAAGTTATGTTCGTATTTCAAATGCTCAATACATAATCACTAATGATGATTTTTAGAAACCTAAAACGTGATACAATTTCAAAATATAAATTAACTATTAAAAAATGATGGCAGTTTAGTTTTTACAGTAAGCAGCTGAATGGACCAACACAGAATACCGCATTCCCGCTGTTTTCTTTGTTCGGACACTTTCGATCATTTTAAAATGCCACAGCATGACAAAAAAAGACCTTGTCAGAATGTTAATATTTTTGTAATTTATGTGGGAACGTCAGAACAACGGTATTTGCGTACTTTTGTCACTACTTGTGCTAACTAACTGCGTGTTATGACGAATGGTGCTAAGCTGAGCAACAACTGTGACCGCGGTTAGACACAGATCAACGCCCACAGATAAATACTTGGCACATGCAATCTGCCAGCGCACCGTTATATCAGTCTGCCAAAAATGTAGTCAAAAGTTAACTGAAAAATAGGCTATAAAAACTGGCAATTTAAAAACGATTTGTAGCCTTAAACGTGAGATGACTCTCTGTTCATGATAGTTCAAACTGTCCAGGAATAAATGTTTTAAAACAAGCATTTCGTAATATGACAAACCTAATTCAAATATGCTGGTATATTAAACCTGCAGGGCAGTGGCGGATACAGGAGGGGGGGGGGGGGTCCAAACATCAAACATTTTGTAAGGTGACCGCGTCCTAAAATCAGAATTTTTTTTGAAATTGAATTTGTGTATTCTGCATGCTTTTCTGAGTATATCTGCAAATGTTTAGGCCTTTGTGATCATTTTTTCATGCTAAAAACAAATATATATATATATATATATACATACATAAAGATAATGCAATTCGCGACTGTACAGTGTTGAAACTTTGAACTCCGTTTCCCAAAAGTTTACTTTTTCCATGTTTGGATGTACTTATGAGTGAATAAAATCTAAAGTATAAGACCTAGGCCTTTGAAAGTTTTACTACTTTATCTTGGCTATATTTAGAAGGTTTTTGGGTATGGAAAACACTATAGCCTTAAAAATATTAAATTAAAAAATTTGTATAGTAGGGTAATAGAAAAAGATCGTAAAATATATTTTTTAAATATAACCTTATAACTTTTTCCTAGAAACAGCACATGGTTTTCCATACCCTACAGGCTACAAAATATTAAAAACATTATTCAAATTAGTTTAAAAACAAAAAAGTCGTTCAAAATTTAAAAAACTATAAAAAATACAAATTTTTAGTTTAAATACATAAAATTGCCCCCCCAATCATTCTTTTTAGTTGTAGGCTACTTAACAGTATAAAAATGAATTCAAAGGTTAAATCCTAAAAATACAAAAAAAGTATGTTTTTTCTGATTTATGTGTTTGACTTAACCTAACAAGCGCCACTGTATATTGTTGTCTCAGAGCGACGAACAAATGGCAGACAGCACTATTGTATCGATTTTATTGAATATTTCACCCACTAAAAATCATCCAATCTCAATAAAACAAAAACCATTGGAAAGGAAATGTTTGTATTTACAAATTGGTTCTAAAACGTATATTTACATAATATGTAATCATCGTTTTGAAATTTTTGTTGTCTAAACAACTGACGCTGCGCAAGAAAACACAAAGATAAGTCACAAAACTTGTCACTTTTTTAAGGCTCATAATCGTTACTCAGACTTGTTTTGAAAAAAATATAAGGTCACCTTTCGATTTGTCAAGATTTGAACTTTCTAACACTGCCTGCCAATCATTTGTCACTCTTATAATTTCTTAGATATGAAGTTTCTGTAAACTCTTACCATTGGACAGTTTTTCAACCAATGAGCAAGCTCATTTTATAATCGATATATCTAGTACAAATCGATATACTTATACTTTGATGTTTATATGGATTTTAGTGTAAATTCTATATTTTCGTTTGATATAAGGTAAACCTGATTTAGTGTTCATGGGCTGTCCTGTCCGTGAAATATGTACCATTTCGCCGAGTGTCTTAGCACATTTTCTTACGGAGCGCACCGTCTGGAACTGTATAGCTAGTATAAGTGAGAGTTTACAAAATTGAATGTGTTACGTTACGTTGTTTTAAATTTAGTGAAACAAAGTGGATCGGGGAGTTAGTGATCGTCTTGTGGAGTTGTTGATTGTAGTACTATTCCTGTTAACTCTTTAATGATTAGTGTTTATTTTATTCTTTAACCTCTAAGAAACTCTTGTTCTTTCAAGACAATATTTATGGCCTAGAAATGCATTAAAAACTATTTCATATAGTTTATATTTTTTTAATTCATCCACGGTAATGTTGTTTTCGACTTTTTATGACCCCTCCCCAAATGAAATTCTGTATCCGCAGGGTCTGTTGAAGTGGCGGCCATCTTGGATTTTTATACCGTATGAGCAATACTAAATTTAAAACCATTTATTTTGTATCATCAAATTTTTTGCACGGTCTCATTTTGACCACGATCATAATTCCCATCCGTTTTGCGTTTTACATTTTTAAAACCACGTTCAGTTTTTTGTGTACCGTATTCACATTTTTTAAGTACGAAGTTTGAATTTTGTTTCCTTACACAATACCAAATTAATAATTAAAAGTAAATCGCAAGCCGCATCCGCAATTTTATAAAGACAACTTCAAAGTGCTCAGCTGCAAGCCACTGTTTGGATATAAGCACTGGGTCCACTATAAGGTGAAGCACTGGAGCCGCCGGTTACTTCTTCTTATACTGGAGCAGAACCTCAAGGGTGTGCAATACAGTCCTCTTCAATACAACTTGTCTTTCATCGAATTTTGAAGTTAATCTTTTTTAATTTGCAGGAAATCGTTCATGAACATGTAGATTATAATTCACAGGTGACAAAAAGTGTAAATTACACATTTTTATGAAATATATTTGCTTATAAACAAGATGAAAAACATGATTTTCAGTTTAGTCACTTGATAGCATTTACAGATAAATGCACAAACCAAATAACTACACCCCCAAAGTCACGAAAGAGGTGCTCAATAACTCAAAATGTAGGTGATGCCATAAACTACAATTTTCGAAAATTGTATAAAAATTTTATTTGTCCATTTTTTGTATTACAATTGTTTGCTTGAAAACCAATATTTTTCTTTTAAACACCATCGTAAACCCCCCCCCCCTCTTTGAATTTTTTACTTAATTCTTATGCTAAACAGAGTCTTTTCAACAAATTTTAAGTTTCTATCATGTCTGAATTTGATGCGTTTTTTCCTTATTTTTTCCATAACACGAAATATAAAGCTCTAAAAAGGTCATATGGGGTTTAAAAAAAGGTATTTTCTTAAACTACAACTTTCCTATTTCATGTTTATTTTAAAAAAATCCACCGTGTACACTGTTTTGTACACTTTTGTACAACCCCCTTCGGAGGGGGAAACTGGTAGACTATTCTTTCTACAATGTTTATGGTAAAAATAACCTGAGGGCCAAAAATCTAACCTGAGTGTATTAATTCCAAAGAATGTTATTTTACCTATATACTGTACTATAACTTTATTCGCGACACACTGACAACACCAAAAACTTTATTCCTACACTGGAGAAAACTTCAAATCCACATTTGAAATAAATCTCGCTAATCGCAGACGTTGGAACAGCTAACGATAATAAACTAATGTTTGGAAGAACGCAGAAAGGATTTGATGAAACCCAGGCGCTCATTGACGTAGGTTGGACAAGGGTACAAACACATTTACCTTGCACTCTACGGGATCTCTGAGCTGTTTGTTTTATAGCTTTGAGTTTGAATTTGACCAATGGCGAGTCTGAAAGTGAAACGATACAGCTAGATGACTTTAGCGTTTAAAGTTGCATGAGCATGTGTTAAGGCTCGGCAGACCCATCCGCCATATTGAATTTAAACTCCTATAAGGGCAATTTTAAATGCCGAACAAGATAACAGGAGTTATAATGATCAGAAAATTATTCTTAATATGACATTTTTTAAAGGTTAGGATAGTCCGAATGTGGATGTTATTTAGATTTTCTATTTGTTTTTAACTAAATTTGCCCTTTTACTTAAATAAAAGTAAAAGTTTGCTACCTTATTATTTTTATTGTTATCCTATAATGCAAATATAAAAAATTTAAAAAGCGCACCACATCCGAAGTTTAATTACCTTTCAAATAAAAGTAATTTCAACAAATTTTGATAATTTATGACGAACAAGTCTGCTTTATTAACACGCTTTTATTAGCTTCACTTGTATGTTTGTATGTTTGTTTGTAAGTAACTCTCCTTTGGACTAAAAGCCAGTGGCTTATTACTGTTAGTATATCTCTCTTACGCAAGTTCGTTTGTTGGCCGAGCGGTCTAAGGCGCGGGTCGTCGCTGACGTCAATCCCCAGACTCACCGATCGTGGGTTCTAATCCCGTCCACGGCCAAATTTTTTTTTCAATAATTAATCGAACTAAAAATTAAAAAATAAATATAGTTTAAAAAAACTAAAAAACACGCTTTTATAATACATCGAACTAAAAAGTGAAAAATAAATATAGTTTAAAAAAACTAAAAAACACGCTTTTAGAGCATATCAAACTAAAAAGTTAAAAATAATTTTTCAAATAAGCTTAAAACAATAATAAACGATAAATACTACCATTATTGTAAAAAAAGCGTTGGGCGCTCGATGTACGAGAAATATGGACAAAGCGCCCAACGCTTTTTTTACAATAATGCTAGTATTTATCGTTTATTATTGTTTTAAGCTTATTTGAAAAATTATTTTTAACTTTTTAGTTTGATTTGCTCTAAAAGCGTGTTTTTTAGTTTTTTAAACTATATTTATTGTGGAAGCATGTACGCTCCGAATTTGTGTTCCTACTCGAGTGTTTAGCCTGCACACTAGTGGTTATCACATCTACTTGTAACTACTTTATATTACTAAAAAAATAATATATCCTTTAATTTTGGAGAGAAACTTGTGTTTAATAACACATACATTGTCAATCATGCTCATTTCAGTACGTTTACGGCCAGGGTTACGTATGTAAGCCTCTAGTTTCCGCCTTTATGGAGCTGCCCTATATTTACTAGCGGAAGAATGAAAGGTACACAAACTCAATACTAGTAGTTGGAGAGCTGCGGTCTACTCAGAAATATTTTTCTATCATTCGAAAGGCAATTATCCTGTGCTAAGGTATTTTAGGTACAGTTCCCGGCGGAACAAGGAGCAAAATTCATAGGAAACTCCCGATAAATGATTTCTTTAGTTATCCACGTAAGATAATTGCGCAATTTCTACCACTCATAAGCCCCAGTAAAATTGGTGAGATATATCATTCGAAAGGCAATTAAATTTACTATAATCCTGTGCAAAGGTATTATTGGTACAGTTCCCGGAACAAGGAACAAAATTCATAGCAAACTCTCATTATTTAATACGAGTTATTCCCGGATAAGAAAATTCGGCTATAATAATGCGGCAGTGCTGCTTACGCTTTACGATTTTTACGATTGCATGACGGCTTTCGGGTCTACTGACTTCATTTTGTGCTGAAAAGGTAGCCAATTAAATTTACAAGAACTTCATGCCACATAATTTTTCCCGAATGAACGGTTAACCAATGCTCGGCTCAAAATGATAGAAAAAGCAACTCCTGAAAATGAGCCACCGACTACCATTACGGAGCTTCGTGAAGAAATAACTAGATACGTTAGAAGAATGCAACAACATTTTCACCAA
>JAGFPH010000248.1:507058-520112 GCA_018207615.1 Philaenus spumarius | reverse complement strand
TTTTTTTTTTTTTTTTTTAGGAAAATGTATGTAAATACAAATTGCATACTGAATAAATATGAATATTTTTCGAACTTACGTACATATGAACAGTTTATCCTATACTCTAATAAAAATAAAAATAGTTCAACAGATGTCGTTCTCCACAAAAACCTATTTTAAAGGTTAGAAATTTAAAAACTTGTTTTAAGCTTGAAATCAGCTGATAATAGAAATAATATAGGAAACAGCTGATTACTGTTATTATTATAGTCAATAAACATATGTATGTGATGATTTTAAACTCCATAAGCACAATGTTAAAAATTTTCAATTTTCAAATGAGTTTTTCAGAAAAATACGAGTTTTCCTGAGATAGTGGTTTTTACCAATCGATTTTTTAGTCCCAAAAGCCTCTAATCCCAAACTTTCAGCAAAATCCTTCCGCTGGATCTCGAGATTGCTCGTACAAACACACAAACACACAAACAAACCAACAAACAAACAAACAGACATTGCTCGTATTAGAGTATAGGATTTTATTAGAGGTAAGCCTAATTAATGTTGTATCTATTAATAGTTACCATGGCAACGAATACTTCTGCTAAATAAACATACCCTTTATTTAGTTGTTTAATTTTATAGGCCTAACCTAAACGATGTTCACGGAAATTTGCAATAATAGTTGTTGACGTGAGCGAACTAGGCCCTGCTAATAATCGAGCTTTAGCTCGGTCTCCTGGTACTATAATTTAACAGACCTGTTATTCCTTATGGATGGATAAAGTTATTGTTGTAGTTCTAAAAGTGACATTTCTTTTTCAAAATGTATACTCTCTGTGGGAAATGGATCCATCAAACATTTAGAAGTGAATGGGAAAAAATATATACCGCTCAATGGCATCACTTTTGTAAATACGTTGTTTCAGTTGAAAGAATTTGTCTATCCTTCTGATATTGTCAAAAACCCAGATGAGTGTTGTGGCAGAGCCATTTTATCAGGAACAAACGCCAGTATAAGAGAAAAACGCGCATAAAATTTAAACTCTGAACTTCTTTATATACCACCTTTCAAGTCACTTAGAAGGCGACTAGATACAACTTCTTTTTACTAAGTATTCGAATAGATACATTATAGATACAATCCAGATGTTGAAAATACTGAGCGATGCTCGGTCACCCAGGTACAAACGAGGCAAAGATTAGCGAGAGCCTTTAGCGAGTTTTCCAACTGCGAACGAAGCGAAGCGTCCAGAGGCAGAGCCCCTAGTTTGAAATATTTGGGGTTTAAATCGTTGCTTTAAGAAAGCCTGTGATTAAAATTAATGATATTTTGTTTTGTTTTCTAAAACTTATTTCAGAGCTTAAGGGTCTTCTATACCTTGCATAAAACAGCAAAAATATGCAGTTCGTATTAACGTGTTTCGGACGGCGTTTTTCAACCTAAAAATTGGTGAAACGTCTTAAAATTGTTCTTAAAGGCTATGTGACTTTGTCTTATATCTCATAATTGAAAGATATCGACGGCAACTCATTTTAATCAGCAGTTTAACTGAGTAAAAATTTATTATTTTTAATTAATTTTTGTGAGTTTTAAGCAATAATTTCCATATTTTAAGCTAACACGTAAAACATATAAAGCCTTTTTTATAACTTATAGTAGTTTCCCAGATTATTAATTTATAAATAGAATCCGAAACACGTTATTACGAATGCATGTTTCAACGATTTTGCGGCTTGAGTCAGACCTTTTAAAATCATACTGTACACTCGGGAGTTTTCTTCAAGGTAAAGAAGTAAATATTTCCGTCATGTCTGCTTTCTGGTGCAGAATTTGTATTAGCCTACACTTTATTAACACAAATACAAAAATTATAATTTTTCTGATGTGTATAAAACTAATACGTCCATGATTTTTCACAATATAAAATACTAGAGAGCTTCACCCCCTGCTCGCTTCGCTTGCCAACCCCCGCGGTTAATCAAACACAAACATATTACCATTTACAAAACAAAGGTGTTAATCATGGGAAGTATAACAATTTATTTTTATTGTAAAGGGGATGTTACCCCCCTCCCCCCCCCAGTTCATCCATTAGACGTAACTATTTACATTGCGTGAGTTATTATTTATTTTATTTCCTATTTGCCACTTAATAATTTAAGCTCTAACTTTAAGGAAAGTATACAAATCAAACTTTTTTATAGGGGTTGTTACTACATTTTCACCCCTTAGCAGCAGGCGACAAAATGTAAATCTATGATACTTTTTCTACGTATCTTGTAAGAAATAAATGTACAAATTTTGAGCTCACTAACTTTAAGGAAAATATAACAATTCATATTTATTGTTTTAGGGGTTGTTTCAACATTTAAATCAAAATTAATTATAGCCTAAGTTAGTTACTCAGGGCTAGTGTAGATTTTTATTAGTAAAACTATTTGTTCAATCGGTTCAGTAGTTCCAGAGTATTAGTACAGAAAACATTTAAATTAATCAAGCAACAGTAAAAGTAAAACAAAATAAAAAATGAAATGGTTCAAAGGACAAAAATACAGTTCCTATTAATAATTACGCTTTACTTAGCTTAAAATCTTAAGACACGGTTCCACGCACCACTTTTGATGTCTAACTTGCAGCTATATTTCCAGCTGATTTGGACCGCTGCAGTGATCAGCCACAAAGAACCCACTGTTTGTAGTAGACTTCATAAGTGGCTCGTGGAAATAGGGTAAAGGTGGAAGGTGTAAATACATGCTTCAATGCGTGGTAATACATTATGTAAATTCACGTTAAGTTTGTTTGACTGGGAACCAAGAAGTAAAATATTAAGTAAATCTACAACGCATTTGGCCGTCACTGAGAAATAAACAGAATTTTGAAGGACGAAATGACGAATCGGCGACATAAAATTGATAAACCTACTCCTAGAACTAAGCGTTCCCGTGCTTTTTTACTACTTTAGCTTACAACTAATTTATATAAAGGTTTGTAAAATAAGAGATTTCGTACCTATTATATTTATTTCTTCTCTATGTTTATAATTTTTACTAAACAAATTACAACGTTTATTTTAAATATGCATTAACTAAGTTTTAAGTTGTTCATAGTAGCCTACCAGTTTGTAATTTGTTTAAGAACTTTTTACAGGTTACAATTTTATAATTTGTGTTGAAAAATTGTTTATGCTTTATCAATTTGTTTGACGTTTAGTGTTATCATATTACTTTACAAGTTTTTTTAAAGATTTATTTCTAGAGGAACAGAAAGTAAAATTTAGACTCTAAAGATTGTGACACATAAAAATATTAAAATATTAAATTTGAAAAAGTAAAAAATATGTATACTGGTTCATGGGATCAAACCAAGAATCAGCTGTTTAGTTTGCACTTTAGGGTTGGCAACTGATCTTGTCAAATGTAAACAAATCAGTTAGATTTTGCAAATGGTTACCTATGGCTAAATAAACACTTAAAAAGTTTTATGAACAAGCTTTATTTTACATTTCTCTGGTTATTACATTTTAGGCCTTCTTTACTTTTTTACACATTGATGTTTCTTGAAAAAACAGTCCATACACAACCAATACACTTCGTTCTAACATGAGGGGGTTTTCATCGCAGCTTCTAATCGGCCCCTAGAAATTTGGAATCGTTCATAGCATTGTAGGTTAAGTTAGGTTAATTTAGGTAAGGATAAGTTAGGTTCTCAGGTAGGTTAGGTTTTATTAGGTTGTCTGTAGCTTAGGTTAAGTTCTCATACGTTACGATAGATAGGTTAGGTGGAATAGATTAGGTCAGCAATGTTCTAAGTCTGCAATAGATTAAGGCAATGTACACACTATAAGCCTAGCTGTTCTCTCTATGTTTTTAACTAGGAACACTTATAGCAACAGTAGTAAGGACGACTTGGATAACAATTTCATTCTGTTAAGTTCGGGGTAAGTTCGTAGCCAGTGATTTAAACGATAGTATACAACTCATCGAAATGTCAAATTCGAAACGTATGGTCCATTTTAGAGATGAGATAAAATACTATATTCTACATAATCGACAATTTCGAACATAGAGAAGCAAGGAATTGTTGTTGTTGGGTGCACGAAGCAGCCGAAAGATTTCGCCTAAAGGCGGTTAAAAAATTAAAGTGCGAAAACGCCGAGAACGAATCAGTTGATGACAATTCGAATAACGAGTTAGACGTATTAAAAGATAAAAAGTGGAAATCGAAGTACTTCCCGCAACAGCAGTAAGGACAAAATAATAATTGTAGTTGATTGTGAATAAAGTGTGAATAATAAATTGTATTTAACCTTTTGTCGTCTTTCATTACAACTCCTATGAAAAAAAGCTTCTTCTTAATACTATGCAATTTTAAAAGTGGAAAGTGTGTACGATTAAATATGAAGTCATTCCCTAACCCCCACCAACACTCCGGGGCTCTGTGTTTCGACGGCAACGCATTCTAGTAGAGAATGTTTTAACTATCCCCCGTCTGACATCAGCGCGTTCTGGTAAAGAAATATCACCGTGCGAGCGGGGCGAATCGGTCAAGTCCAGGGTATACATCATAAAACGGTGGAAGTACTCACCGTTGGCATAAGTCTTAATTCGGGTAAGATCGGTTAAGCTCGGGGTATACTTGGAAATATATCGCATTTTATGTAGGTATTTCAAAGTACAGCGAAGCCTAAGGTTAAGTTCACCCGGAGTATTTTCGAGGCAACATTTTGTGGTGAGGGGGGTTACTCAAGCCGCCTTGTTTTAAATATAATTCAGGGTACAGCGAAGCCTGAGCATGTATAGCTCCAAACTACGCTACAAAAGCAGAAGTGTCGTCATAGCCTAATGGAAATAAAAAAACAAACAGAATGCAAATGTAATTTATTTTTTGCATTATATTTACAAGGTTTTAACCGTAGCGCTTTCTGGTAGAGAACTTATAAATATTTGCTTGTCCGACGGTCACGTTTTCTGTTTCGAAGCCTTGATAACTTATACTATGGGGCGACTCCACCAAGATTAACACTAACCAGTTTGCCTTCTTTTCTATTAAGTGAGTTTCAGATTGATTTAGCAGTCATTAGGGAATAGCCCCTAGATGCTGCTGACGCTCCTTCCCAGTGATGCATGCGGAGTGTCTCTGTCCGTTACACATGGTACATGAATGTTGTATAGCTTCTCAGGAGAGGCTGGCGAATACACTTTTGTGCCTATGTTCGGAGCCAGAGTGACTTCCTTACTTGGGGGGAGGGCGGTCGTTTAGTGGGTATTGCCAGACTTATTCTGGATTGAGCCCCACAGTACCTTCTCTAACGAGAGGTCTGTCTAAATGCATTTTTCCGCCTAAAAAAAAAAAAAAACGTTTTCTGTTAGAGAATCAGCGAATGCAATAGGCAGTACTCCGGGGTGCAATTCTGCCAACTCAGCAATCTTATACGCATTAACATAACTTTTTGCTGATTAGCGGCTGATGTGTAAGTCTACATCGGGCTGCAAGAAGTATTTTCTATAAATTTTTCTTTTACTTTACTGTTAACATCGTAGAAGCGGTAAATTATCGAGTAAAAAGAAACGCAACATAAAGTAATTATTGATAATTTTAATTAAAAGCCCTACGTGCTTGGTCTGCCGTGTTCATATTAAAAAATGTAATTCGTGTTTTCGTTGGCCCCTGGGCACTCTCTTCCGCTCTCATTACTGTAAGATTGGATCGTTCTGTTAGTGTAATTGTATGATTCTACTAGAAATTGATTTTGGGTTTGTTATTTTTAATTTAATGGATGTGTCTAAAAAGTACAATGCCAAAGGTAATCCAATACTTATTGGGTTAGGTAGTCCGACTGACCAATCCAAGTAACTAAGGAATATCTAGAGTATTTAATAACCGTTAAACTTGATGGTTGTTTTTTGTTTGGTAAACGTCGTTTATGCGAAATCGGATCACTAAAGCTGGTCGGGGATGCGGTTAATGTTAAAATACGCTAGAACTAACTTTCTCTTTAAAAACAATGAGGGAGGAGCTTTTGATGCAAGCTGAAACTCTATTTTTAATGTTGTTTGTGACATTGTTAACAAGTATTATGTGGTCAAGAGAGTAATGAGTATCGACGTCACGGGGACTTGGAATTTCCGCGGTAAAAGAGTTGGTAATGTCAGTGACCCTATTAAAACGACAGATGTCGTTACATTGAATTATCTTTTAAATAATTGCATGCACCTACAGGCAGGTGGGTTGTTTAATGTTAATAGTAAACGTATTGTAGGTATGTCCAATGGTTTAGGGTACGAAGATGCCGTAAATTTGCGACAGTTGAATGAACTAAAAACTTGGGTCATAAACAATACATTAACTTCAAAAAAAATATTATTTATATGTGCGAATACTATGACTGTAATTATAAGCGTATAGGTAATTTAGCCATGGGCATTTTCGATAACTATGCTGTCACAATTTCTAAGGAGCCAAATTAAAACGAATGAACTTTGCGTCATTCAAAGACGAGCTAAAGCGGGCAATTACAAATATTGTACAAGCACTAAACGAAAAGATACAGCATAATAAGGACGCGCTTGTAGTTCTGCTTTCTACTTTTTAAACCGTACAAAAAATTTCCAGAATTTATACAACGTTTATATTCACCGACATTAGCGATACACCCATTCGCTATAGGTCAGTAGTAAACCAAGCTTGCAATTTAGGTAAACTTTCAGTCATTATGATGGAGCCTGAGAGGATGGTCGTAGGGAGTCTACCTAACACATCGCTGGGTATTTTCTTAAAATCAGTACATTTCCTAAATCCCGAGTGCACGAATCGCAGCAACAGGACTATTCCAGCATACGGGTTATAGCCTAGGGTTGTTGATTCAAGCGGGTAAACATTTTCTTTACAGACGAAGTGTTTAACGAAATATTACTTTTGGACATAACTTCTGCTCTTGAAGGAAAGGCTACGCATGGATTTTATCTAAGTGTTGGGAATATTCGAGTAACAACTGTGTTTGGAAAACGTTATGTTACATTCGATGACGGTCAGCGTTTTTTAAACTTGAACCTGTTGGAGTTGGGGCTGTTTAAAGACGCCATACCTCTGATAAACCTTCTTATTCCCCAAATTCAAAAATCTTTAAAAATCCAAAATTCCCAAAATTTTTAAAATCCAAAAATTTCAAAAACCCAAAATGTTAGGTTAGGTTAGGAACCAAAATAAAATCCAAAATCCAAAAATTCCAAAAAATGTTAGGTTAGGTTAGGAACCCCCAAAAAAAAACCCAAAACCCCAAAAAATGGCTTAGGTTAGGACCCCAAAAAAAGTGGGCGTGGCTTGGGTTAGGAACCAAAAAGACTAAAAAAAACACCCCAAAAAAAGGGGGCGTGGCCCAAGGTCAATGACCTTCCCCCACCACTTTTGGCGCTATATCACTGAGGACTCTACTTAATAATAAACAACCGTGGTTCGATTTTGAATGCTTGCCTGCCAGGCGACAAGTTTTTAGATTATTAAGTTTGTTTCGTAAATCAAAGTCCTCACAAGTTAAAATGGCGTACTTTGAAGCCAGCAAATATTATAAGGCTTTATGTATTTTTAAACAGAAGATTTATTATAACAATATTCTTAATGATTTGTGTCAATCTAGGGATGGTAAAAGGTACTAGGGAGCGATTAACAGTTTTAGAAACAAACAAACAAATTTGGTAGGGCGTGGGAGTGGGGTCGGTCCTTTAAGGCTAAACATCCCTGAAAAAGTTGTGTTTTGCATTTTTCGTTTTGTAACACAATTATTTTATTATTATTTTTTAAACCAGCAACTTAATTAAAATTTAGCTTCATTGGCGTGAATTCTAATCTTATTCCGTTCACAAATCAGTTTTGCAAATGAACATCGGACGAAAATTCCACCAATAAACACCAATACAAAATGGCTCCATTTTGGTGCTGCGCCGTAGTGGCAGAATTTGGAACTAATCCTGGGATGTTTAGCCTTAAGGCTCTGTTAGAGCCATGTCCGTTAGCTGTTAGAGTTTTCTATGCTGAACCATTTATTGAAGATGATTTTCTGTATGCTGAATTTTCCTTAATTAAATGACTTGAAAGTAGTGCTGTCCAATTTGAAATACGGAAAAGCTCCAGTTTTGGACAGGGTGCCATATGAATTTTTTAAATACGGTTCAAAGGAGTTTTGCGCAATATTATTACAGATTTTTAACATTATTTATAAGAAGGGATCCATCCCAGACAGTTTCAAGAAATCTATCATTTTTCCACTCCACAGAAAAGGAGACGTCAATTATTGTGTTGAAAACTATAGAGGGTTGTCTTTTATTGATTCTATAGAGAAAATATTTTGTAGATTACTGCTTAATCGGATGAATGACAAAAAAAGCGGGGCAGTTTGTACGTTGTACGGGCATGAGGGACAGGTTTTTTTACAAAGGTCAAAGGGTTGAGATTGTAAACAAATATAGATATTTGGGGACAAACCTAACAACTTCACTTTCTTGGGAATTACATTTTGAGCAAAAAGCTCTAGCGGCTAAAATAGCTATAAATTCGGTGTGGTTCGAACTGTTCAGTTCTAATAAAGATCCCTTGTCTGTCAAATTTTCCTGTTTCGAAGCCACTGTAAGGGAAATAATGTGTTATGCCGCTCAGGTTAAGGAAAGCACCCGACTATAAGGGTGCTAATTATAGAGGGAGTGTTAAGATTTTTTTATTAAAAGACTTTTTCAGCTATCGAACAACACACCAAATTACATATTACACCTAGAAACAGGCTATCATAAGGTTTATATATTTACTTTGAAAAATCACATGAATTAATTATGTTGCTAGGGTATTGAGGTTGCCATCGACTCGGCTGCCAAATATTCTCGCTAGGCAGGTGATCAGTACAAACGTTTATTGGTGTCGCGAGTGGAAAGCCATTGGTCGGAAATGTCGGAAATTTGGGATTGATGTTTTTTTGAAAAAGGATAAGGACAGTGTCCACGAACAGCTGACATTTATTGTTGAGGCGATTAGAGATAGCTGGTGGGCAGACTGTTTGGTTAGGGCAAAGAATGTGCTGTATCATAAACAATACAAGGTCCTTGGCATTAGATTTTTTTTTTTTTTTTTTTTAACGTCCTGCTGTTTTGCACTTAAGGCTAATGAAGACGGGACCTACAGTTTTACGTGGAATCCGAACCACAGCCAACGATGTCTGTTAAGAAACCATTTAGAAAATTATTCGGGGTTAATGGGAATTGAACCCGGACCTTTTCCATTAATGGTTGCCATGACGATTGATAAAGCATTGACGCCTTAACAATCACGGCCACCGTGGCTTTTTTCCTTGGCATTAGAAGCTACCTTAATAACAGTTTAAATATGAATATAATTCGTTGGGGTTTTAAGGGGGCTACCCTGTCCGCCATATTGAATTTGATTCCCATAAGAGCAATGCTACGGAATAAGTAATTTTTCCCGTTAATTCGTGGAAAAATTTAAAAATTTTGTTTTATTTTGAAGTACTGTCATATGCGGATGTTGATTGCCGAATACATTTTCAAAACTCGTTTTATTGTTTTCATGTAACATGTTTTATGATATAAATAGTAAAAAATAGTAAACTTTATGAATTTTTTACTCAGTTGCAAAAAGAGATATTGCAAAAAACCTTAGCAATCAACACCCACAATCTATTTTACTTTATGAAAAAAATACAGCTTTCGTTTTTTGACGAAAATAACACAAAAATATGCTTAAAAGTTAAGGTTTGGTAAGATTATTTTAACATTGAAATTGGCTGCCAACTTCGCCGTTTTGAATTTAGTGAGCCGAGCCTTAAAAAGCCAGAACGGAGCAAATAAACTTGAATTTTAAACCTTTGGTTAGGAATAAAAATTATAAATGTTCCTTGTGTAATACACTTGATGATGAACCCGTTAATCATTTTGTTGCCAGGTGCCCAATTTCGTCAGGTTTTAGAAAGAAAAAAATGTTATTCAAAAAAGTTTTATAAATTGTGTGATTGTTAGTTCAATAATTAGTCTTGTTTGTAATTTTGTTATTTTTTTGGAACTCGCGTTTTAATTTTTTAGTTAGACTATTTTTGAGTTATAGAGCCCTGATGTGTAGTTCATTAAATAAGAGTGCCAACCCTGCAGACGGTCTACGGACCATAGCTGAATGAGTTTCAATTGAGACGGATTTAAAACAAATGTAATTATGTCTCAAATAAAACACTTTTTATTATTATTATTAATTATTTGTACCTGTGCTCTCTGCCTGTTGGAGGGTCTTGTTTGTCCTCTTGCCTCAACAAGCCGCAGATTGTATGTGTAAAAGGTAGTCCGAACTATGTTATTCTTTTTTCTCATTTATGTTTTTATAATATCATTTTTCGTTTATGACTTTTAGAAAAGATTGGACTAACCATCGGTTACAGAAAATATGGTTAGGTACTTCCTAGACATTAAGATATACGTTGTACATAAAAAGGAATAAATAAAATTATTATTATTAATTCGCCACGACACGTCAGCGTAGTTGTGCCCACACCGACGAAATGCCGAACGGTCTTGAAACAGGACAGACAAAAAATATCCTTAGAATGTAGTTGATTGTACACAAAAATCATGCACTTCTACTTATTCATGTAACTAAACACGTAATGACATCCTAATACACACAGTCCAATTAAATTAGCTTTGGAATAGCTTGGTTCCAGAAAAAATGTTAACAGTTCTGAATAGTTGGAAATGAATTTAACTGGGACAGGACCGATAACCCTACAATTCCTACAGTCGATTAGATGTGAGTCGCAATAAGGGTTGAAATGGTAGGGGTGAAAAGGGTTACATAACTCCAAAATAGTATGTCATACTGGTACCTACTGCACTAGAATTACACTAACACTTAATTAATTAAATTGCATTAATAATTTTTCTACGCAATTTAGCCTATAAGCGACAGTGCTACTATCAGTTAGGACACAGCTGAACCTTTTGAAGTTAGAGTTGTTGGTTATTGAATCAGCTGACTTGTTCAGCAAGTGAATGACTACAATAGTCGCTTACGGACATAACGCGTGCATTTATAATACACTAAGATCCAAAAATATTTATTGCTGCTAAGCTGTAGAATATGAAAAAATAAAACTTTTTTCTCATTGAACTTAACCTCAAAATCTCGAGTTAAATAGACACATACATTTTTTCAAAATTATTTTTTCTCTTGCTGATAATAGGCCTACACTGAAAGAATAACTAATAAACGGTATCAGTTAACTGACACAAACTTTCTCCCAACTTACTGTAGTCAAAATAATATTGTTTTTAATCATTTTATTTACTACTTTTTAGAACAAAACAAAAAAATAATATTCTACCTACGTCAATCGTATAAAAAAGTTATTGTCCCAGGCGGGATTCGATCGCGCGACCTTTGAATTACTGGCCGTCCTCGCTACCGTTGTGCTACCCCGTGCGGCCGTCGCCGTGATGCTAAATTGACAACATAAACTTGTTTATTTTTTTAACATTTCCCCATAATTATGAAACGCCGAAGTTTTGATAAAAGCGGGTGGTGTCATTTTGTTTGGCATCTTAAGCACTATAAATACTGAAAATTTGATCAAAATCGTTAGAGCCGTTTTTGAGAAATTTGCATTTTTGTCGCTTTTTATTGTTTTTTTTGGGGTAAATTACCCTTAAAAATTAAAAATTCCAAAAAATGAAAAAAAACGCCTGGAGATATTAGGGTTTAGTACCTACATACCAAATTTCATGAAAATCGGACCAATAGTGTCCCCTCTGGTCGTGTATACATACTGACACACTGACAGACAGACACCACGTTAAAAACACTTTTTTGGGTTCAGGGAGCACCAAAACAAAAAATTCCACTAAAAATATTTTTGGGTTCAGGGAGCACCAACACAGATAATTGCACTAAACAATTTTTTGGGGTTCTGGGAGCACCAAAACAGATAATTCAACTGAAAATTCAAATTCGAACATTTTTACGAAAACAATACTTTCTCCATATACTACGTATAGGGTGGAGAAAGTAAAAAACTATACATTTTTATAAAAACCGTCACAAGTACGCTTTTGTAGGCTAATCCTTTCAATTTCCTATCGAATGGTATATCTGCCAAAACTATCAAATAAAGGGTAACAGTAAAACAGTACCAACTTAATTAATTGGTCTTGAAAATAAATTATTACCTACGCTTTCCTTTTACAATCCTCTTCCATATAACTTATCTTTTGAAGATAATCTTTAGTATTTTGCAGGAAATCGTGCATGAACATCTAAATTATAATTCATAGGTGACAAAAATTGGAAATTACAAATTTTATTAAATATACAACATACAAACAAGACGACAAACATTATTTCCAGTTGAGGTACCTGATAGCAGTAAAATATCGGGAATTTTGTTACCTACATTAGATGTTTTTGCAAAATTAAATGTTTTACGCACAAGGAGGAAATAAGACCTACATTAGTCAAAACGTAAGTGCATACGAGTGATATTCTAGTCACGCTCGAGCAAAATGCTGACTCCGCTCACCGAATTCGATGCATTTTCTCGGGTGGTATGGCGCACATCGAATGCTGTACTATATAGTGCTATAATTTTTGCGCGATATCGCACCAACGATGCAAACTCAAAGCTATGATATATAGTTTAGTTCCTACCAAAATGCTACTAAAGTTCATTATCCACATGTTTTCTCTTGGTAAACAATTTTTATATTACTTTCCAAGCCATTTTTTATTATTTTGAGCCATAAGCTCACGGAGGGAACAATGAAATTACCATAATGACATAGATAAGGGTTTTGAAAAAGACATTTTCTGACCTGCAGGTGGCCTTAACAGAAGAAGACTATTTTTTATCTTAGAATGTAAAGGTTCATGTAACCAGATCATAATTTTGAGAAAAACGAGGTTTTCTAAGTAAAAATATTTTAAAACAGAAACCTCTCACTAATGCAATCCGTAACCTCTCATTAATGCAATCCATACTTTGTACATTAAGTAAAAATATTTTAAACCAGTAACCTCTCACTAATGCAATCT
>JAGFPH010000248.1:445665-473172 GCA_018207615.1 Philaenus spumarius | reverse complement strand
ATTTTACATTGCGTTTTGCTATTTAATAGGTTCCATTTTAATGCTTTAATAAATATTCTCAAACAATGTCGCCAATGGCATATTTGTCATTATTGTTAACTAGTGGTAGCCTATGTGAAAATGCCATTTCATATTAAGTGGTATGCCATCAAAAAAGTTTGGGAACCACTGCTTTAGTCTACAATATTTTAATTTGAAACTTTATCTTTGCTAATCATGTTTTTAAAATTTTTGTTGCATATTGTTTGCCTTTAGGTTTAATTGTTAATTTAGCACAATTGATTAGCTTTGTTTGGTTTTATATTCTCCTTAACTAGATTTAAGATTTTAATCTACACTACTCTGCTCAATAGGATTAAACAATAATTACAATTATTAGGGGTTTTTCAATAACTTCTTTCTATTATATCCACAATTTAACAGTTATTTTTAATTTTATAAATTGATAAATACTAAACAGATCTGCTGTTGCAGTTGAGTGAAATTGTTCAATTGCCATGAGAGTAACTTTAAACTTAAACCCATCATATGCTATGGTTCATGTTTTAAATGCATTTATTTACTCTGACCATGATTATTAGGTTTACTGGGATAAAATAAAGAAATAAAAGTCGTCATTATTTAAATTATAGATATATTAGCACAATATTTGTCGATATATAAAGGTATTTGAAATGTTTGTTATATTTATGCTTCAATTAATTATTGATAGTGGTAGCTCATTTTGTAAAAAAAATTATCTGAATTCAAGTGTTCTTTGTAAACACTGACATCTAAATCTTTGAATGTTAAATTCTTCTAATACCTATATACCATTTTCTTTACTTTTATGGAAAAATCACTGCTTGAAATCAACTTTTTCTTTCGATTAGACAAATGTCCATGGTCTTCACCCAAATCGAAGCAGGATCCTTGAGTCAGACCGCCATAGACAAAGTTGTAAGTAGCTTAAAAAAAGAGTGCACCTATTAAGAGAGTTTTGGCATAACTTGCAGACCTGAGACAAACCAAACAACCACAATAATAGGTACTTGAATGATACACATATTTACAAATACACAAGTCATACATTGAAACAATACTTTTACATACAGTGCAATACTATAAAGCGTAAGTTACATCAATGTACGTTTTTTTTTTATTTAATGATGTGTTTTTATAAGTAGTCTGTTAATTCCCTTATTTTTAACATCTTAAACTTGTTTACATTATCCTGATAAATTTTTCTTAGCCTTTTGGTAATTATTTTTTTACCTTGCGAACTATAAAACTAAATTTGATCTAATCCGCCCAAACATAGTTTGTAAATTATATCTGCAATTTTGTTATAAAAGGACAGACACATATACTGCACAAATGTATCTATAATTTAAAATTGTTTGACATTTAACTCGTCAAGAAAATTTGCTAGGCCTATACCTACTGTTATTATTTATCAGTTTACCTTTCCTTCAAGATTAATGTTTTTGAAAACGACCAACCTTTAAATTTGAGTAATTTTTAAGTTTGAATAAACTTGACTGCTTGTAAATCAATTGGATTACATACTAACTAAATGAGATCACTTTTTAGCCTACTACAAATGTACGTTCATAAAAAAATAGATAATCTTTACTTGTTATTTTTAATCTACAATTATTTTTCCAACCAGGTGCTTATTTTGTCAATAACATAGTTGCGATTTTCTTTAACCACAAAAGCACATTTCTTAATTTAAGGATAAGAGAAAAGGAGAATAATAATAAAACTCCCATATTTAAAAAATGTTGAAAATAAATTTTATAATCAAAATAATTTATTATAAAATACATAAATATATATACATATGTACATAATCTTTTAGTTGCAGTCATTAACATATTTACATAAGTTAATTTGTAAAAAATATTTATTCACAAAACATTATATAGTCAAAGTATTTACAAAATTTTAGTCAGTCTTTTAGTCCGCTTACTCCATCTTTACAAAATTTACTGTAAATCAGTCTTTTAGTCCACTTCCTCCACCGTAGGGCCTCCTGCTCTTCCCGCTCCTCGCATAGGATCTCCTTGTCCAGAACCATGTAACTTAGCCATGATTGGTGAACATTTCTTAGACAATTCTTGATACTTGTGTTCGTATTCCTCCTTGTCGGCCAAAAAGTTGTTTTCCAACCATTTTAAAGTTTCTTCACACTGACTCTTCACCAAAGACTTGTCAGACTCGTTCAGTTTGTCCCCAGATTCTTCAACTGCTTGTTTTACTCCGAAACAATAACCTTCAAGTTGGTTCCTAGCTTTAATTTTTTCTTCTTGTTTTCTATCTTCTTCTTTGTACTTTTCGGCTTCATTCACCATCCTGTCAATTTCTTCTTTCGAAAGGCGTCCTTTGTTGTTCTGTATAACGATATTCTTTGATCTTCCAGAACTGTTATCTTTGGCAGAAACATTTAAAATTCCGTTTGCGTCTATATCAAATGTTACATCAATTTTAGGGACACCCCGTGGAGCCGGAGGTATTCCTGTCAGGTCAAATGTTCCTAGTAAGTTGTTATCCTTCGTCATCGTTCTTTCACCTTCGTAGACTTGAATTGTAACACCTGACTGGTTATCAGAATATGTGGTAAAAGTTTGACTTTGTTTGCAAGGAATGCGAGCATTTCTTTCAATAATTTTTGCCATAACTCCGCCAGCAGTTTCAATGCCAAGAGAAAGTGGTGCAACGTCGACAAGCAGTACATCTTGGATTGCAGAACTTTGATCTCCGCTCAGAATAGCTGCTTGAACTGCGGCACCGTAAGCGACAGCTTCATCTGGATTTATGGAAAGATTTAGAGATTTTCCACAAAAATAATTTTGTAGCAAACTTTGAATTTTTGGAATGCGTGTAGAACCTCCAACCAAAACTACATCATGGATAGAAGATTTGTCCATTTTTGCATCATTCAGAGATTTTTCTACTGGTTGTAATGTGCTGCGAAACAGATCGGCACAAAGTTCTTCAAATCTAGCTCGTGACACTCTAGTGTAGAAATCAATACCTTCATACAAAGCATCTATTTCAATGCTTGCTTCTGTGCTTGATGACAGAGTTCGTTTCGCACGTTCTGCTGCGGTTCGCAATCTTCGAATTGCCCTTGGGTTCGACAGAAGATCTTTCTTGTATTTTCTTTTAAACTCTTCAGCAAGATGGTTGACTAAACGGTTATCAAAATCTTCACCACCAAGATGTGTATCCCCTGCTGTAGCCTTGACTTCGAACAACGATCCTTCATCAATAGTCAGGATTGAGACATCAAAAGTACCACCACCAAGATCAAAAATTAAAACATTTCGCTCTCCTTTTAAATTTTTGTCCAAACCATAAGCTAAAGCAGCAGCTGTAGGCTCGTTTATGATTCTAAGGACATTCAATCCAGCGATGGCTCCTGCATCTTTAGTAGCTTGTCTCTGAGAATCATTAAAATAGGCGGGAACAGTAATAACAGCATCTCTAACAGACCCTCCAATAAAAGCTTCAGCGGTTTCTTTCATTTTTGTTAAAACCATCGAACTAATTTCTTCTGGTGAAAACATTTTGTGTTCTCCTTTAAATTCAACTTGTATTTTAGGTTTACCACTATGACTCACCACTTTGAAAGGCCAGTGTTTCATGTCTTCTTGTATTTTAGGGTCATCATATTTGCGTCCGATTAACCTTTTAGCATCAAAAACTGAATTTTGTGGATTCATTGCGACTTGGTTTTTGGCCGCATCTCCGATAAGACGTTCTGTATCAGTGAAGGCGACATAACTTGGAGTTGTTCTATTACCTTGATCGTTGGCTATAATTTCCACCTTCCCTTGTTGCCAAACTCCAACACAAGAATATGTTGTTCCCAAATCGATTCCAATTGCAGGCATTTTTGGTGACATATTATCAAAACACTATAACTCGTATAACTTAACACTTCACAGTAATTCACAACACAACTTTAAACAACACTTTGTTAAACTTTCTTGAAATTCTGACTTCGCTTTCAATTCAATACTGAAACACACATCCATCGCAATCGCTGCTTGTTTATATACAGTCAGCTGTTTCTCTAGAATCTACTAGAAATATCTATGACGTTTCACAAACGAATGTTCTAGAAACGTTCTCTGATTGGTCGAGCCAAGCTGTACTGCTCGCACCGCCCAGAAACTTCTAGAAAAATAGACTAGTAAGAAAAGAAGAAAAATCACAGGCATATTTTAGTTAGTTACACCAGGTTACACACATTGGTATTATTATCTCTGGTTACACATCAGAAATACATAATTAAAACAACATAAATTATCTAGGCCTACCTAACTATGCTGAGTGTGATTTTTAATTCGGTAAATGTGTACAATTTACAATAATTTAATTAAGTTTATAAGGATTACTACCTGTAGGCATATTTGTAAAATGTGTTATTTACTCGTTATAACAACAAAGATAAAAATATTATTTTTTAATTGATTTGCATCTCATATTGACATATCAAACAGTAAATGTTATATATATATTATAAAATAGTCAAAAATGTTGAAATATTTAGGTATGATTTCATAAAACTGTTGGCATATTTGTTAAATTTTTTTATTTATATACGGTACATGATTATATATCAAAATAACGATAAAAATATTATCTTTTAGTTTCTTTTTATTTCATATGGATAAATCAAATGATTTAGAAGTTATTAATATATAATGAAGAAATTAATAATTATAATTGAATATGTTATATGAAGACGTCCGAATGTTTCCGAAACTAAACGAATGGGTATCTCTTCTTTAATTTTGTATAAATGACAAATTAATATATTGATGATAAAAGGTCGTATTTATATTCATTTTATAACTTCTAAGCACTTTTTATAACGTAATACAGCCTAAATTTGTATAATACTATACTATGCAATACTACATTTTTAAAAGGATTTCTAGTCTTTTAATAAAAAAGTTCAAAGTCTAAAATTTCTTTAGCATATTTACACATTTTTCTAAGAATAATAATAATTATACTACCAAGCAGTTTGGGTAGGATTTAAAGAAAAGGGTTATTTATCTATAATGTATGCTCTAGAATATTTTTTTGGAAAATTTTGCAATATTATAGAATATTTCTTCCTATCCTTCCTTATGCACACCTCAGAAATCAAATCATTCTTATTCTTGCAACTAATTTGAATTATTCTGCAACCCCGAATGGAAGCAGTGGCGGTTTCTCTAGACCTTGTGGGGTCTTGAGCGAAGTTATATTTTGAGGGCCCCATGTATAGGGCAGGCTGACTGCCGAAGGGATTCGAAAATATATGAAATACCCCTAAGAGATAGCCTAAATAAAACCGGATTGGGATTATAGTTTTGACAAATAGCATTAAGGAAATGATTATGTTTTTAGTTTAGGAATCATTATATTTAATATATATAATTATATTTACTATAAGTACCGGTAACAGTAAACTGGAGTTATGCTAATAGTATATGTTAATAAATTAAACTTGTAAATTACAGTGATTTAATTTTATATGGCGTGGGGCCCAGCGTTCAATTTCTTCGATTTTTCCGGTGACCTGTGTCTGGGCGGGCTGGAGCCTTTGGCTTCAAGTTCCGGCCATGATTTTAGGTACGGTATCTTGAAGGTATTTAGACCGGCTTACAAAATAATATTTTTTTGATTTTAGTAGATTATTATGTTCTTAAGTTTGTAGTTTACAATGTTACATTAAACAGTTTCCCACGTATTTATAAATCGCTACATAATATATGTTAATAATTAGATTTGTTTACTTAATGTTTGTACAGAATGTAATTTTTCAAAACATCAAAGGCAAAGACCGAGTCTAGTTAAAAGAGAGCTAAACATTATTTGCTTTACATTATATCAACCTGCCACAAAAATAATAAACTACTTAGTCTTCATCCGAGTCTCTACCCTGGTGCAGTGTATAAAATATTTTAGGGAGACGAAATCAAAAGAAAAAGAATGCTCTCATACTGTTTATCCTGTTCCTAATTTTTAAATCATAAATAACGTTCAAAACGGGTAAGCTGGAGTTTTTAAATAACACAGTTAAAAAATAAACTACGTATTAACACAGACTTTCTAAAATAAAGTAATTGAAAAAATTAAGAGATATTTCTTTATTTTTAGAAAGGAAGCATTTTTTGGTTTTCAAGACACATCTTCCAAACTAATAAATTTATATTTTCCACTAGCAACACAAATCCACACCCTTAGAGATATGCCAGCGCATTCTGGATGAAAGTAGTCGTACTTCATTTTACCTACTCAGTACTGTGCTGCCCACTAGCGATATAAATGTAAAATAAATTATTATTGCTGTCAAGAGAGAACTGAGAAGAGAGGAGTGAATCGACAGCAGACTGACCTTGAATATTTCCTGTGGATTATGACGTATTGCATTTCGAAACAATCCTTGCCTTCCAAGTAAATAACTATAACTAACATTTTAGGTTCTACTTCTGCTCGAAACCGTGCAAAGCTTAGGCCTATATCGTGGATATTAAATTCGAATGATGCAATAATTGAAAGTAACCGGTATTATGTAAGGGTATTTAATTGCGTGTCCTAATACTGTATAATGTTTTAAATGTAACTTTTACATTTTTATTATGTTAAAAATCAAAGACATATTGTTAAATGAAAAACCGTTATAACAATAATATTTAGAATCATATTAAATTTAGAGTTAGGTTTTATATAGTTCAGAAAGAAAAGGCATCTCCCATATCGGCTAGGTAGGCCTACCCGATTCCATAAAAATCTATTAAAATAAAATCAAGAGATATTATTTTTCTTTACGATTCAAGTTAAGCTAATCCTTTCCCGATTGTGTTGTTTATATTAGCCCTATTATTGATGATTATTGATATGCCATAATTTGTTTAGGCATAGGCTATATTCAAACATTACTTAGCCTAGAGGTAATAAATGAGGTGAATTATTTCAAAATTAATTAACTGCATTCAGAAGTTAAACAACATAATTACTTATGTTAATATAATAATACAATAGCCCTACTACAGCTTTTGTGTAGCCTACTAGCTGTTTGCCCGTGCTTCGTAACTGTATCGTGATCGCACACATAAAAATGTATATAGCTTACACGCGTTTTCATTATGTTCTGTAAACACGTCAAACATTTAACCTCATGTCCGTATTAGATAGCCTACATTTTAAAATATGGTAATGTTATCTCATTGTTAATAAACCGTACATATTTTATCACCGAACAAAATCAGAAAGTTTAAAAACGTGGACAATTCAGGTTTAAATATTAGCCTACTTCATTAAAGTTACCGTACATTAATTTGTTGTTTACTGTTAAGGAAAATCAGTCAAAACCTTGATCAGTACCGTTGTCTAATTATTAAAAGCATGTACCGTAGTTGTAAATACACGACTTGAATGCACTGACGTTTTGAATTATTTAATACATTTAAAGTAATAAAATATATATGTTATGAGCGTACGTTGAAAAGTGCTCTCAAACTAAAAGCGAGTATCTAG
The DNA here is from genome assembly GCA_018207615.1 of Philaenus spumarius. Taxonomy (NCBI): domain Eukaryota; kingdom Metazoa; phylum Arthropoda; class Insecta; order Hemiptera; family Aphrophoridae; genus Philaenus; species Philaenus spumarius. The sequence goes on along the minus strand of JAGFPH010000248.1, from coordinate 465,648 downwards.
ACAAAAATTCTCCCGTACGTAAAAAAAAAAAACACGGGGAATTTTTAGGACTTTATAATTTTTATTTTTAACAAACGTAAAATGAGGAAGTGATACATTTTATATGTTTGTGGAGTATCGGAATGTTTGGCCTTCAAATCGATAAATTTTGTAATTGGCCCACACGTAACTGGTTCTCCCAATCTAAGGGATAGTTCTTACAAAAATGTTCTCCTATTTTTTGTAAAACGTATAAAATTACACTTCATTTGTACAAACTGCTTGAAAAATAAAGACGTAGGCTAATGGACTGATAAAGAAATTCCTTAGCTAATTAATATACAGAGTGTAAACAAAGTATCGGAACGGTTGGATTTCTAACAAAGATTGAAATAATGTTTTTTTTTTAACCTCTTATTTTATAGGATTTGTATACATGCAAAATATAAAATTAATATAAGAATTTATTATATGTTTATTTGTTATATGTGGTACCACGTAAATAAATTGCATGAATACACCAGTTAGACGCTATAGGTTTAACACCCTGCATTTTCCGTCTTAGTTTACAAATATTGAAATTTTTAAATAACAAATTTTTTGTCAATCGGTTCAGTAGTTCCAAAGATTACCCCTACATACCAACAAATTTTACTTCTCTCTTTATAATAGTCTATTAGTTTAGGACGTAAGGCGAATTTGTAAAAGTTGTGAATGTTAAAAAGATATTTGTTTTTAATCGCTAACCAAATTTAATTATTGCCTTATTTTTCAACATTTTTACTCAAACACGAATTTACTTTTTTATTTCCGTTACTATTTTCTTGTTTAATAATACTACTCAACGTTTTCAAGGCAAAAAAAGAAATCAGTAAAATATTTCTTTTTATATTTTATTGCGTTTGAGCTACAGCTGTTGAATGGCTTATTTTACACAGTTTTATCAGTTTTCGTACAGGTTAATAGGCCTCTTAAATGGTTTTGGGTTTAGAAAAACTGTTAGTAAGTAAAAAAAGCGTTAGCACATTACTCGGTTGCATGATAATACTGTATACGCGACACAAATAACGCCGCGCATGCGCAATATAGGCTGCCATGTGCGCACGCATACATGTAAGAATTGTTCATAAATAGGTTTTGAACAATTTTTTAAAACAACCCCCTTTATGGCCAAAAAACCCCAAAAATCAGTTGTTATTATTATTATTATTATTAGCTAAACGAGAATTTTTAGAAAGATGCAGTATTTTGCATATGGTAGGGCACATTAAAGGCTACAAATAAGCCAAATTTTATAAAATTCGTTAGAGCCGTTTTTTATAAAAAAAATAATAACTGATTTTTTGGGGGTTGTTTTTCAAAATTTGTCTAAACCGTTTTTCGTGCATCTATACAGGCCTACTTGACATGTCTGGTGCAAATTTGTTTGAAATCGATCGAATAGTTTTCGCTCTAGCTTTGTATACATACATACAGACATACCCGTTTGGGGGTCCCAAAACGAATATTTCCACAAAAATCTCAACATCGATTTTTTTTGCGATCACTATACTTTAACTCTATAGGTAGGCCTACTATAGTATTATAAATTAACTATCATTATTTTTTAATAACGCGCCTAGAGTAGCTAACTTCAAAAACTCTTAAAAGTTCGTTTCTACCCTAAAACAACATAACAGCAACAAATCGTGATTCCGTTCAAACAATTTGGCCGCCATTTAAAATCAATAAAAGTAAGTTGGATAATCCATTTGATATTTAAAAAAAATGTCCTTTTTCAATTCCTGAACTTTGAACAACTATGCTCTCAGAAAAGAAGAACATCTTAGCACACATTGCGAAGGTCTTATGAGATTATAGATTTGGTTGCAACATAAACTATACTAATTGGCACCATGGATGGCACCAGAAGAATCTTGGAAAACAATTTTGTTTTACCCAGTGCTTTACAAAGAAATTCCATGAGCAAGGATGGTTGTTAAGAATATTATATAAATTTAAAAAAGATCTTATGAAATGTCATTTAAAGTAGTTTAGACTTTTGAATGTACCGTTTCAAGATGGCGGCTCCAGTGGCGGTAAAACGTTATGAGGGAAAATATAATTTGTCCTGTACCTACACTATAACAGTAAAGTGTATAAAGTGATGTAATTGAGTTTTTGAAGTGAAACTTCTTTAGGCAAATTGGCCTAGATCAAACGAAAAGTGAAACGCACTCTACACGCATGCGGAGTGCGAACTGTGTGTATAAGTACATGAACCAGTAGACACTTGCGTTGCGTATTATACTGTACAATAGCTGAATACGTTCTAATAGTTATTGAATTTTTGTCGAAGTATTAAAGCTAATGGACAAAATCAGCTGTTATATGTTTGAATCGATGTTTATTGTTTTCATTTTTTTTTCGTTTAACTTACTTAGTTCTTCAAAAGAAAATGCTTAGGCCTACAAACACAAACTATATCTAAATGAGTCTATGCGTTAGGGATTTCCAACATGGTAAATGTACAGAGCCTGTAATTTAATGTTTGACTCAAAACACCTGAAATACATTTTGGAACACCAAACAAAAGATCATACATTTTAATCATAGGCCTACCTAAATCAATGATTTTAATCACAATTTTACTATTTTAAACTCTGTAATTTATTTATTTCTTACATTATAAATTAATGGAAAATTCACAGCTTTATTATTTTAAACTCTGTAATTTATTTATCTCTTAGATTATGAATTAATGGAAGTTGATGTATAAAAGAAACATTTAATATAATTAAGAGAGCTTTAATTCATAATCTAAGAGATAAATAAATTACAGAGTTTAAAATAGTAAAGCTGTGAATTTTCCATTAATTTATAATGTAAGAAATAAATAAGTTACAAAGTTTAAAATACTAAAATTGTTCTTCCAACCGGTAGTTGAAAAGAAAGAGAGGGAGAATCATTTATACTCTCTCCGTCGCTTACGACATAGACCGTCTACGCACATGTATAGATTGTACTGTGTTAATACGTAGCATAGGGAACCAGTAGACGCTTGCGTATTCTACTGTACAAAGCTGAATAAGTTCGAATATTTATTGAATTTTTGTCGAAGTATTAACTGCTAATGAACGAAATCAGTTTGAACAGAAATATGTTTGAATCGATGTTTATTGTTTTCGACTCTTTTTAATTAAGATAGATTTTCTTCAATTAAATTCCACATAACCATTACCTAATCCTGAAACAATAAAATCGCCAACAAATGCAAAGAGAGCAATGCATAAAATCAACTGTTTATAGAACCTAAGACGTTTCACATCTAACACGCGAGAGTTTCACACACTTTTTTTCGTGAATCTATTGTGGAACACCTCTAAGTGTCCTTTATGTATTACACTGGAAAATTTTTAATTTGTAGATATATGTTTAATCAATGTTATCACTAAACCAAGAGCGACCATACCCAAGAGCAGGGCCCTCTAACTCTCAGGAAAAGGAAAAATATAAATTAATTATATTCAGGTGTTTTTCTTTTAAGACAATTATTTAAAGGTCATTATACGAGAAGTGATTTTTTTCCAGCTACTACTTTAAGACGTCTTTACTACGTCATTAATATAGGGTAGAAAGAACAATTTATAATCCGGCGGCCTGAAAAGTATACTCAATGCTCTTTATATGGGCACTTTTACACGCGCTACATGTTAGTAAAACAACAAACTGCTGAAACAACAAAGCACCAATGAATATCCGTGTTTGCGTACTCTTGGCCTAACCTCAATTGTTTTTGTAGACCTAAATATAAATATTAATGTTTTAATAAAGTTCCTTCAACAGAAAAGGCAAATTATTTACTAAAACTGTAGCTTGAGGAAACATGTTGATTGTCTTACCGGAAGAAAGTACTTTAGTAACATTTTCTTTTGGGGCGACAAAGTGATAGGTACTACTTTCCTCCCGACACGAATAACTATTTAGATGTTACTAGCTGACCCGTGCGAATATTTCGCAAGTTCGGAGTAGGCCTACATTTACCTGATTTAACACGTTGACTTAATTCAGTTAATTAAGTTTATTTATTTACATTGGTTTATAAATAACAGTTTCCCTATACAATCTTACAGTGTAAACAATCTAACTAACAGCTGTCATGCTAGTTAAACAGATGGTTAGTAGATGGCGCCTTTTATTAGGAACATACAGAGTATAATATAAAAGTTTTTTAAATCAATTTTTGTTATTAAAACATGAATTTTAAGCTGTTTGTCTATTTTTCCCGTGTAGTGGTTAAGGAAAGCTTTAAAATGATGCCTCATTCATGTAATTTGATGATGTATTAAGGAAGTTATGGCGTACCGACAAAAAAATAGTCTTGAGAAATAATATATGCGATGTAGGCTACCATTTTATTTTATAAGTACCGTACTTTACTTGTAAGAGCTCAAGCATGAGCTGCTGTAGTACTACTTGGTGAGGTTATACTTGGGATTGGTGTATTCATAATCATAATTTTCATAGTATTCATTGAAGAGTAAAGACAAGACTCAATGCTGTGTAGGTGGGGAGGGGAGGAGGAAGAGTGCGCAATGTCCTTGAAGAGCGCTAAGTCAATGTCTGAGTCATCACGTCTACGTCATACCTTCCTACCTATGCAGTGTTTACATTTCCATTTTCGATGGATTAGGATGCATTTTTCAAAAGGGACAGAACTGTATTCTTGTATGGGCAAACATTTGACGGTTTTCACCTAAACAGCCCAAATTTTAAAAGATTTCTAGGGGAGGTTAAACATTTCCCCAACCACCCTTTATTATCGCCCTACCCACGGTCTAACTCCCATAGAAAATACCATATAGGTTCAGAAAATACCCTTGCACTGAAAGATTTTATTCTCAAAAACAAAAATTTTACCAATTATTTATGATTAAACCCTTACGATCAATGTTCAACTTGAGCACTTTTCTCAAGTTTTCCAAAATTTTAAATGTAGAATTTAGGAGAACCGAGAAAACCAATAATTTGCAAATGGCAAACGTAAGACGAGTAGGATATCAAACCAAAGGGTTTAAAAAAATATTATTTTTTGAAGATTAACTGAAGTCATATTTTTTTTAACAATCGAAATGGGGTCAAATTGTTTTTATGGCACTTAAATTGTTTTAAAAAACTGAAACGCATAGGGGAAATGAATTATTCTGAATTAGTTATTATGTTCTTGAGAAATATAAACAAATTATAATACATTAATAACTTGATTGCGCAGCTGAACTGCTGATGTGAGTTGAGTGAATTTCCAAAATTAAGTTTATATTTTTTAGGGACTCAACCAACTATTTGAGAAATTGGTCTACTCATGAAGGCGCTGAATAGCTGCATTTGTTTACACCTCGGCCTCCAGCTCCGGCTCACGTTCTGCGTCGTTCCGCTCGCAGCGGGTAAACTCGCTTTGCCTCGGAATATGGACGGTTTCGCTTCTCTCACAGCGGTCAAGCACCCCAGCCGTCGGCGTCGGATCAGAAGCTGGTACGTTTATAGTACTTTACATTTTGATCGATTTTGGGGGGACCAGAAGGCCTATAATTATAATGTCGTATAAAAAACAAAAAATGTGCAGAATAATCTTCTATAGGCCTACTTATTTGTTTAGTTGAAACCCCGAAAAAGTTTCATTCTAGTACAGAAAATATCAAACAATTTCTACTTCAGGTCAAAAAACGTTCTTCCGGTCGTCGATTTTTTGGCTAACGAACTCGTTCGAGTGTCAATCTGCATGGTAATAACGAAGGAATGTTTTTTTTAATGTTTGGTACCTCGTTTTGAAAGATTGTTGTTCAGTTTAGTGCTAACAATAAATTATTGTTATTATTAGCCCTCAAAATAAATTTAGTTATTTTTAGAACCGCCATTTTGGAACAAAACCAGATAAATCAAATCTTTTTTTAAAGTGTATTTTTAAAAGACATTTGAAATTATTAATTTGTCTACTTCTAGAAAGCTGCCAATCACTTGGAGCACGGGGCTCTGAAAAACCATTCAACTATTTAGAACAAAATAGTGTCTCTACTGATTCATTTGCTCGTTAGTTCTGTACTCGTAGTCTGTTTCACCCAGCATTCCCGAGCTCAGGTCTCACCATAAGAGTCACCGCAACAGCTCATATTTTCTATGGACATTCGCTAATAATAAGTGTCATGATGGTTTGGAACGAAAAACATAAGTAGTAAGTCAACGTTTAGAGTTTTAACAACAAACAAAATTATTATGCACCCTACTATAGCCTACTATTAGTCCAGCCATATTAGAGGGTTCACCTCGGAATAAGAGATAATAAGCTATAAACTCGTATAAACCTTTATTTTGACATTATAAAAGTTGTCTCAAAAGCCTCTTAAAATCTCATGTCCGCGTCTTAAGATATTTTTAAAATCAAATGCCACAAAAATCGGGTTTTCCCAAATATCTCGCTTCTTATGGTTTCAGTGCTATTTGCATTGATTATGAAAATTGTAGAGCATACAATTTTCTACAAATTTTGTTCATAACATTTTTGTATACGGTTAACCGTTTTTGAGATAGAGCGCGGAGAACGCGCAGCACTTACCCATTCGTAGTATAATGCAAGGTCAACCGTGCGTCCCAGTAAATAAAACGTAGTATAAAAGTTAATAAATCATAAAAAAATCCATAATTATGATTAATTTGCATTGTTTGATAATTAAAACATAATATCTATTAATATTTCTCATTTATCCAATATATATTCATAAAATATATATTCATTTAATAATACTTACCTACTTTGTGTAATTAAAAATTGTTTACTGAAATAATTTAAGTTCAAGAAACGTGTCTTGGTCCAGTACCCAACACTAAAATTTTGTGTTGTTAATCTTTCGATCAAAATCAGCTGTCTTATCTATAGGTTAGTGCTGGAGTGAAACTCATGAATTTTTTACCTTTTTACGCTTTAAAATACAAATTTCACAAAACCCTTTTTAAGGCTACGGCCACGCTAGGCGACCTGGTCGCCGCGACCCGGTCGCGGAGAATTTTTTATCCGCGACCTGGTCGCGGGTAGGTGCCACACTTAGCGACAGTCGCGGTAACACAATTGTAAAAGATGACTTCTTTGAATGAGGATATGATTGCTAGTGATTGCCGAATATCTTCTGAATAATTTGCATGTTTTCTCGCTTCAATTGTCTTTTTAAAAATGCTTTAATAAAATAAAAGAGTACATTATTTATGTTGAATAAAAACCTAGCATAAGCTTTTGGCTTTTAGTCGTAGCTCTAGCTTTCGTTATTAAGTCAAAGCTTTTAGTCTTAGTCCTAAGTACTTAATATTTGTTTAATATTTTTTTTAATTGCTTAAATCAAATAAAATTCTATTAAATAATGGATAGGCCTACTAATTAACTCATACACCGTCCATTGCTTATACGAGCCCGTCAACTATCAAATACGCCACCGTAAACTTTATTCGTAACTTTTTATAGGCCTAATCATTAAACGGTTTAAAACTTTGTACAGGAACTCCATTTTGTATAGTTTTTTTATACAAATATTGTTTATATGTACCTATACATTTTATTAAAATCACTTGAATATTTAAAAAAAATCAGTTTTTACGGAAGACATGTACCGTACACTTTCAGATATTAAAAACGCGTGTTCAGTAAAAGTAAAACCCCATTTTCTCTAAAAATATTTACCAGATTTCAATAAAATTAATACTAGATATAAACAACATATTTATAAACATACTATACAAAAATGAAGTTCCTGTACCAATTTTTAGATCGTTTAACGATTAGGCCTATAAAAATATACGAATAATATTTACGGTAAAACGTGTTTGACTGCTTCCAACGCGCCTGTGAGCTATTGTGAAAATTTGGTGAGTTATTGTGCGCGCGGCTACAAAAAAAAACTTTCAAAACAAATGACCTTACAAACATACTAAAATGATTGAAAAACGTTTTTTCATAATTTCTTAATCTTCAGTGACAGCACTAAAGCACCTAAAATAGGCCTTTGAACGTTTATTGAATGCACCCACTTGATTCTATTTCTCCTTTTTTACTTTGCGAATTTAATAAGTAAACAATTGTGTAATAAGATTGTGTAATAAAATAATAATAATAACTTTCCTTCTTTATTCTTCTCTTCATTTGTCAAAAGGCATGGTTCTGAAAACACTGAACTAGCATCAAAGCGCACATAAAGCAGGTGGAGTAGAGAAGGGTGGGGGAGCGACCTGTCGCCAAGCGTGGCCGGCTCCATAAGATAACATGGGGAGCGTATTTGTCGCCGCGACCAGAAAACGCTCTCGGTCGCGTTCTATTTGCTGTCGCTGGTCGCGGGTCGCCTAGCGTGGCCGTATCTATATCATTCAATGCATTCCACTTTTTTTCTTTGTCGCAGCGACTAGGTCGCCTAGCGTGGCCGTAGCCTTAGAGAGCATTTATGACTCTATAAGAATATACCTTCAGATTTTCGTTTTCAGTAGTTTTTTTATCTACGTTGATTCTAGTAGGCCTATGTAGCCTAACCCAGGATAAAGCCACTTATATGGATTGTTAAGGAGAAAAGCAGCGACGTGATATCATTGCTTGAAAATCAGCTTCTTTATTCATATTCCAACCCAACCACACAATATCCATAGACTTCTCACTCATTTTCTCATTTAAACCAGCGACACGAAACCGGGTACGAAATAGGTAATTTTTGTAGAAAGTATAGGCCTACAGTTTTTGTAAAGGCAAAAGACACTTTATAGGTTAATTATAGAAAAATAAATAAATAGCTCTTCTTCCACGTAAAATAGTTAAATATAATTTTACTGTTTTATTCACGACATAGCTATGTAGTGTAAACAACTGAGCGTAAAGGTGACCTTTATTTTTCTATTCTTGCCTGACGTCACGCATCGTAAATGCACATTAAAAATGTGTAGGTGCCTTTATAGTCTAGGTTACTCCGACAAATTAGAAACGAGTGTAATTTTAAAAGACATAATAGTTTGAAAATCGTTGGAAAGTTTTCCTTTCATTAGTCACTCGATGCAGCAAAGTTTGCCAAATTGTTCGGCAATAGAACTACTGCGTTGTTTTCAAAACAAATTGGAGTTTTGACAAAAACTTTTCTAAACAATTACCTTCTGAAGTTTCGTATTTAACTCCTCTAGTAGGCCTAAACCTAAAAATCTAGTAGAAGCAATGTTATTGAAATGACTATCTTTAGGCCTACACTACATCAATTTTTTTAATTTTAACTAGGCCTAGATGAGTTAGTAACTGCTCTCATAGCTGGCTAGATAAATTAGGTAAGTTGTAACCTATTTCATAAAATTAATTAAAGAAAAAACGTAAATATAATATGGCTAAGTATCGTCTCCGTACCGCCCGTACTGAACGTAGTAGGCCTACACTTGTCAGAAATCCGTAATAGCACATGCTTTCATGACCTGTTGTATACGCTTTCATTTTAGGCCTACCAACATTTCTTCTGCTTAATATTCCACTTTATGTTTAACTGTTTTACTGTTTAGTCATCGTACGGGTCGTAACATACAAAAACCAGCAACAAAGTTAGAACGAAACATATAACTCGTTGCTTCCATTTAAAAGATTAATTTAAACAGGATAGATAGTTTTAGTTCAAATAGTTACATATATTATGGGCACACAAAATTTTATCTTTATAATATAGTGCGAAGTACAGAGTAGGTATATTTATTTGATGATAATAAGCGGAAGCGATTCTGTTGATAAACGCCCAAATTTCAAAATTTTCTAAAACAAGTTTTAGCTTAGGCCTATATGTTATGTTAAAATTGTATGTTAACTTATAATATGTTGTGTTAAACACAAATACTAACTAGGGACGTTTACTTGCTTAGGGTTTTATAAAAAAATATGAAGAACACATTTCCTAACAAAATTTCCATTAGGCCTACTTTCCATTAAATATTTTACAATTTCGTAATGCCATTGTCTTTATATCTCTAACTTTATCATTTCAACTTTATACCAGACGAATGAAAACACGTTTTAACAAAAGTGTAAACAAAACGCCAGAAAATACTGCGTCAGATTCCTGGATTTCCTAAAATTGTCTCTATTCATTTCTATTGCTTATAAAAATAAATTAAACCCTTGTAAAAACAAATTGCAAATAAATACAGTTAGAGTTTTCAAGAAAATGGGACAAAAATACTCACAGTAGGTACCTAGTTGTGTTCACAATGGGTTTCTTTTATTTACAGCTATTCATTTACTTAATTTTCGTACTATTTTGTCTACTAAAATTCATAGTTTCATATATATTATTTGAACAAATTGCCAATAATTAGTCATCTCATTATGTCACCTTAATTAGGCCTAATTGTTTTCAATGACACTTTTCAAAGTTTCAAAGGTGAATTTTCTTTACTTTTACATTACATTGATTTATATGCATTGTTTATAGTTCATTCATATGAATCATAAACCTAATGCATCATTAAAAAAACAAATTTTCTAAAAAGGGCACCTATTATTGAACACTAACTTCCCACAGAGTCTATAAATAATCGATCAAAACATAGTTTCTATAATTATCTGGAAGTTTCTTAAAGGCGCGCGCAGTAAAGCTTGGCTCGACCAATCAGAGAGCGATTCTAGAACATTCATATGAAGCAACGTTGTAGATGTTTCTAGGCGCTTCTAGAGAAACAGCTGACTGTATATAAACAAACAGCGATGGTTGTGTGTTTCAGTATTGAATTGAAAGCGAAGTCAGAATTTTAAGAAAGTGTAAAAGCGTTATTTAAAGTTGTGTTGTGAATTATTGTGAAGTGTTAAGTTATACGAGTTATAGTGTTTTGAAAATATGTCACCGAAAATGCCTGCAATTGGAATCGATTTAGGAACAACATATTCTTGTGTTGGAGTTTGGCAACAAGGGAAGGTGGAAATTATAGCCAACGATCAAGGTAATAGAACAACTCCAAGTTATGTCGCCTTTACCGATACGGAACGTCTTATCGGAGATGCGGCCAAAAACCAAGTCGCAATGAATCCACAAAATTCAGTTTTTGATGCTAAAAGGTTAATCGGACGCAAATATGATGACCCTAAAATACAAGAAGATATAAAACATTGGCCTTTCAAAGTGGTGAGTCATAGTGGTAAACCTAAAATACAAGTTGAATTTAAAGGAGAACAAAAAATGTTTTCACCAGAAGAAATTAGTTCGATGGTTTTAACGAAAATGAAAGAAACCGCTGAAGCTTTTATTGGTGGGTCTGTTAGAGATGCTGTTATTACTGTTCCCGCCTATTTTAATGATTCACAGAGACAAGCTACTAAAGATGCAGGAGCTATCGCTGGATTGAACGTCCTTAGAATCATAAACGAGCCTACAGCTGCTGCTTTAGCTTATGGTTTGGACAAAAATTTAAAAGGAGAGCGAAATGTTTTAATATTTGATCTTGGTGGTGGTACTTTCGATGTCTCTATTCTAACTATCGATGAAGGATCCTTGTTCGAAGTCAAGGCTACAGCCGGGGATACACATCTTGGTGGTGAAGATTTTGATAACCGTTTAGTCAACCATCTTGCTGAAGAGTTTAAAAGAAAATACAAGAAAGATCTTCTGTCGAACCCAAGGGCAATTCGAAGATTGCGAACCGCAGCAGAACGTGCGAAACGAACTCTGTCATCAAGCACAGAAGCAAGCATTGAAATAGATGCTTTGTATGAAGGTATTGATTTTTATACTAAAGTGTCACGAGCAAGATTTGAAGAACTCTGTGCCGATCTGTTTCGCAGTACATTACAACCAGTAGAAAAATCTCTGAACGATGCAAAAATGGACAAATCTTCTATCCATGATGTAGTTTTGGTTGGAGGTTCTACACGCATTCCAAAAATTCAAAGTTTGCTACAAAATTATTTTTGTGGAAAATCTCTAAATCTTTCCATAAATCCAGATGAAGCTGTTGCTTATGGTGCCGCAGTTCAAGCAGCTATTCTGAGCGGAGATCAAAGTTCTGCAATCCAAGATGTACTGCTTGTCGACGTTGCACCACTTTCTCTTGGCATTGAAACTGCTGGCGGAGTTATGGCAAAAATTATTGAAAGAAATGCTCGCATTCCTTGCAAACAAAGCCAAACTTTTACCACATATTCTGATAACCAGTCAGGTGTTACAATTCAAGTCTACGAAGGTGAAAGAACGATGACGAAGGATAACAACTTACTCGGAACATTTGACCTGACAGGAATACCTCCAGCTCCACGTGGTGTCCCTAAAATTGATGTAACATTTGATATAGACGCAAACGGAATTTTAAATGTTTCTGCCAAAGATAACAGTTCTGGAAGGTCAAAGAATATCGTTATACAGAACAACAAAGGACGCCTTTCGAAAGAAGAAATTGACAGGATGGTGAATGAAGCTGAAAAGTACAAAGAAGAAGATAGAAAACAAGAAGAAAAAATTAAAGCTAGGAACCAACTTGAAGGTTATTGTTTTGGAGTTAAACAAGCAGTTGAAGAATCTGGGGACAAACTGAACGAGTCTGATAAGTCTTCAGTGAAGAGTCACTGCGAAGAAACTTTAAAATGGTTGGAAAACAACTCTTTGGCTGAAAAGGAAGAATACGAACACAAGTATCAAGAATTGTCTAAGAAATGTTCACCAATCATGGCTAAGTTGCACGGTTCTGGACAAGGAGATGCTATGGGAGGAGCGGGAAGAGCAGGAGGCCCTAAGGTGGAGGAAGTAGACTAAATGGTATTTTGTAATTATTTTGACTATGAACTACAGTTAAGATTTAATTTACAAAATTATTTTTGAATTAATATTAAGTGTTAAATATTTCAAAATTGTAAATATTTCTATTATGGACTTTAGCCAAAGATCTAACTTAATTTATTAAAATAAATAATATAACAATATTCTGCAATTTAAAAAATATAATGTATTTGTGAATACAAATATCTTCATTTTATAAATTGAAAATATTGCACTAATATCTACTGTTAGATATTTAATGTATAAATGCCTAAAATTAAAACTGTTAACTAATACAATTTTGTACATTATTAACTTGTAAATATGTGTATACTACACAGTCAAAGATCTAGTTTATATAAATGATAATTATTTTAAAATACTTGTAAATAATAGTTTTGTTCATTCTAGAAAATGTGAATGTTTTTTATTTAAAGACTGAAATAAAAAAACTTAAATAGATAAACTGAAATTGTGATAATTTAAATAATGTATGTGTATTTGTATATATTGATGTATTTTTACAATAAATTATTTAGGTTAATAAGTTTTTTAAATGTGCGAGTTTTATTTTTATTATTTTCCTTAACCCTTTCATTAAGTCATAAAATGTGTGTGATCATGATATAAAAAAATCTCAGCAGTGCTATTAACAAAATAAGCATCTGGTTGGAAAATAATTATCAAAGTGATAAAATTAAACAAGTGAAAATTAACTATTTTTCTAGAAATGTAAATAGTTTTCATACTTTCATTAACTGAAATCTAAATGTGAATTGTTGAGTGTGTTAAAACATAATTTTGAATAAAAGGTAAGTGAAAAAATACTAATATTGTGTTATAATATAATATGTAACATAATTTCAATAACATAAAATGGTTTCTCCATTAGTATTATTAAACTCCCCCTTTTAATTTCATTGAAAACAAATTAATTTAATTTTTAATAAGTTGACTTGATTATACAGAATCAAGCCAACAAGAATCAAGGAGTTTATAAAGCTCCTTTAACCCCTCATTACTTTTGTTACTGAAAATAAGTTTTTGTATATAGTATATCTTGTGTTGAATAACTGAACACATTTTTGACATATCTAATCCTCTAGATTTTTGGGGGCTGCGGAGAAAGGGGTGAACAATTTCAAATATAAAGGTAGGCCATGTAATTAATTACATTTGAAATTGTTAACCCTTAGCCCCAAAAATCTTAGAGGATGAGATATGTTAAAAAATTGGCCCTGTCATGCAACATAAGATGTAATATTATATAGGCCTACAAAGTTTTGTTAACTTATTTTCAGTAACAAAAATAATACAGGAGGTTAAATGACTTTATGATCACTCTTTATATTAAGTACCGTTTGTAACTTTGTAAAAAAACAACTTTCATTATAAACTAGATTATGTATAATGGAATTTATAAACTACATTTTTGTAAAATTACATTATTTAAAAGTTTCTATTGAGCAATAAGACAAAATAAAATAAAAAATGCTAGGCCTCCTCGCCTCCATAATTTTACATTCAATTCTAAATTGAAATAAAATAAATTTTTTTGAAATAATTTGCTATCCTTGATAATATAACGGACACCATCAGTTAATTATTGAGTACATCACCTTTGCACATACCCGGGCGGCAGAGGAGAGCAGGTATTTTTCTTTAAAGAGAATTATTTAAAAGTTGGTATTATGTAGTAGTGGTTTAGCATATATTTTTTACATGTTTTGTACTGTTTAATTTGTCATGTAGGTATCTACTTATTTTATTTTTTACAAGAGATCAAGCATGAGTTGCTGGGTCACTACTTGGTGCAGGCTTTGAATATTCATTGACAGTGTAAAGGTACAGACTCAATGTTGTGTGGGTTAATATTCCACCTAAATAGCCAAATTTTCTTCCCAAATTTTAAAAGTTTCCGTGAGAGGTCAACCCCCCTTTATCCTCATACCTCTGGCCTACCTCCCCTAGAAAATATCATATGGGCGCACTTGCACTGAAAGGTTTTATTCTCAGAAACCAAAATTTTATCAAACATGTTTTCCAAATATCCATATAATAATGGGCGAGTTTTAGACTATATTAGATTAAATTTGGTATTATAGTTCGCAAATTTTAATAGATCATATACCGGTACTCAGAACCATGCTAGATGGCAGTGGCGTTGCCAGGACTAATGTCACCTAGTGCGGACTACCCACTCTTTTCTTCATCCACACTCTCCTCTAATAGTTTACACCCCTAACAACTCTAAATTTATGAGGAATTTTTGCATTATTTTCTTAATCTAAAAAAAGACACATTTTTTCAATGTATTTTCTCAGCTGCATTGAAAGGTTTCTTAAATTTTACACGACATTAAGAACTTTGATAGGCACATAATTATTTATTAAGGCTTAAAACAAACTGCACACATTGATAATCTTTTTATTTACACAAAACTTTAATTGTTATAAACAAATAGTTGTGGAAGTAGTGTTGAACTGTATTTATCTTATCTTCTAAAGCGAGAGATAATTGTTTGTCTGCTAAATGGATCTGGAATCTCCGTCTAAGGATTTTTCATTTTTTCATTTTATATGGGGCTTTTGGCCACGAGAAATCGATTGGAAATGGTCACCAGTCTGGGAAAATTCGTTTTCTACGTCTTTTTATTAAATTAAAAAGTGAAATTTGTCCATTTTAAACAATACAAAGCACAGCTGATGCAAATGTTTTCAATGCCATTACAATAATCATCTGATTTCTTTTAAACTGTATATTTTATTAGAGGTAAGCCTAAATGTTGTATCTATTTATAGTTACCATGGCGATAGGCCTAACCTAAACGATGTTCACGGAAATTTGCAATAATAGTTATTGACGTGAGCGAACTAGGCCCTAGGCCTAAATCGATATTGAAATATTAAACTTTAATTTAGGCCTGACTTATTTCTGAGGCATAGCGTTGAGATTATGGTTAATCCTTTAAACTGTATTTTTATTACAGGTAATCCTAATGTTGTATATACCCTTTATTTAGTTGTTTAATGTTATAGGCCTAACCTCAAAACTCAATAATCCAATATTTATTATTGAAATCATAGCCCTGCTTATAATCGAGCTTTAGCTCGGTCTCCTGGTACTTGAGTTAATCTTAAAATAAATATTAGCTACCTAATTTTAATAATTACCTATATTTATTAAATTTTGAATATTAAATTTATTTATTAAAATATTGACATCAAGAATACAAAATATTAAATACCATTATGTGTTCCTCCTCCCCCCATCAGTCAACTTTTTGAACCTTGGAAAAGACAGTATTTTTTTACAATATCAGTCTAAATACAAACTGTAAAGTGTAAATCTACCTACATCCTTTTATAGAATATTGTTTAAAGAAATTGAATTTAAAAATATGTTTAACTAAAATTACTGTTTTAAAAATAAACTCTATTTATATTAAACCTAGACTAAACACATTGGTTCTGTAGTCAGTGTTGTTTAAAATTTAATCATGCAGAGACTACATCATTACTTTACTTCAAATTACTTTACGACTTTCTGCTTGGAAAACCTATATATATATTATCAAAATCAATAATTTTAGCTACTGAATCTTCAATGGAAAGGATAGCTAAACTACAAAGCCTTGAGTGTCTTCATGCGGGATCTTAGAATTCACGAAATAGAAACAAAATTAATATATTATTTTTCACACTTTAACTTAGCTTTATTGTATTGCAATATCTATAAAAAAAACTTAAATGATGTTAAAAGTATTGTTTTAATAGCATACTAAAGTATTGTTTAGTGGCAGTTTGTAGCTAAAATTAATGCTACTTTCCATACATGTTTTTTTTAGCCTTTGTTTTAAAATTGTCTAAAACGAAACAAACAAACATGTAAAAATTAAAATTTATTGAGAAACTTGATAAAATCCTAAAAATCAAGTAGGTATTTTTACTTAATTTTTTTAACCTATATTGTTTCGGTTTAATCTTGATTTATTAATTTAAAAATGAAATCCATTCGTCTTATTTTAATTTGCGTGAAAAGATCAATAATTTTCTCCTTGATCTGTGGATGACAAATGAGGAAATTTCACTCCTCAGTACAAATTAAATTAAGAAATATTTTCTTGTTGGATTATAAATCATTAACAACAATCATGAACATCAACTTTTAAAATCACGATTTTTGGACAAGTGACGATATAATTATTTTAAATTTTACTTGTAAATTTGGAACAAAATAACTAGTGGCAATCCACTGCACTACAAATATCAAATAACCTTAGGTTTTGCTTCTACGTTCACACACACCATCTAGTCTCGTTTCTGAACAATTGGAGCGGTGTAGAATGATAGTGACCTATCGTGGAGGGCATATGGGTTTAAAATCATATATATAACTAGCTGTTGTACCCGTGGCTTCGCACACGGTCCAAAGCTTCGCCGCATAGTAATAAACTGTTTATTGTTTTAAGGGTTGTTATTACATTTCACCACGATCCGGCTTTGCACGGACAGACAAATCAAAGTTAAATGTATATTAGCAACAAAAATATATCAATAAATATAGTACACTATGTATTTCTTATGGGGATTTTTATACCTTTGATCCTCCAAACCACCCTAAAATTTAGAATTTTTTAAAACCTTTCTTAGCGAGCACCTAGGGCCGTGGTCAAAAACCCCTGACGGAATAACATGTTTTTTCATTAAAAAACATGTTTTGACTCGTCACTCACTTATTTTACCCAATTTGTAGAAGTTAAAATTCGACTGGGGGGAGGGAGGGGTTAGAGCACCCAGGGGCATATACACTTTACCGTTGTATAGCCCATAACTGGCAAAGATGGGGTTTCCTTAAGAGGGGTCGAGAATTGTCAAAAATGCTCTAGGACTGTTTTCGAGATAATGACGATTTTTGTGAAAAAATAATGAAAAAGCTCCAAATCGTTGCAATATAATCAATGCTGATGGAACACTACAAAATGGAAATTTGGTTTGAAATAAATGTACAAATTAATTACCAGCTCTCTAGCTTTATGAGAAGTATAATATTTAATTTGTATTGTTTTAGGGGTTGTTATCTCATTTTCACCCCTAAGCAGCACGTGAATAAAAGGAAATATGGTTTACATTGTATAAATGTCTTGTAAGAAATAAATGTACCAATTTCCAGCTCTCTAGCTTTATATGAAGTATAATAATTAGTTTGTATTGTTTTAGGGGTTGTTATTACAATTTCGACCCTTAGCAGCACAGTATAGTTTACATTTTATATGTTCCTTGTAAGAAATAAATGTACCAATTTCCAGCCCTCTAGTTTTACGGGAAGTATAAATAATTAATTTGTGTTGTTTTAGGGGTTGTTACCACATTTTCACCCCTTGTCACTACACTACAAAATTCTAATATTATTTACTTTTTATATATATATTGTAAGAAATGAATGTAAAAATTTCTAGCAATCTAGTCTTAATGGATGTATATGGGGCTGTTTCAACCCTTAAATCAAAATGATTTATAGCCTATGTCTCATTCCAGGTCATGATCTATATGTGTGCCAAATTTCATTCAAATCCATCCAGTACTTTTTGCGTGATTGACAGTCAAACATACAAACTTCCACATTTATAATATTAGTAGGATAATTGTTATTTCTCAAAGTTGTTTTTTTTCTGTAGCAAAGCCATATTATATCTTTCTTAATTCGTCTTAATTATATCTTTCTTAAAAATGTATGATCCAAACATCGTTTTAATGCTTATGTTTCCCACCATTGATGAAAAATAGACAAATAGCTTAAAATTTATGTTTTCATTAAAACAATTAATTGATTAAAAACAGCACTTTCATAATATGACAGTTGAAAGGGGCCATCTATTAACAATCTGTTTAACTAACATGACAGCTGTTAGATTGTTTACATTCTACAAGCAAGTGTAATCTATCATGCAAATTAATGAAATTAAATCAACGTAAAGGCTTACAAATATAAACTGTTATTTATAAACCAACGTATTAAATTAGATAAGTACTCCTAATTTGCGAAATATTCGCATGGGTCAGCTAGTTATTAATAAATAAACATGAAAATGTTCGAACATGATGAGAGTGACTGCCAGTGGAGGAGGGTGATGGCGGTTGGTGGACTGAGCAGCAGCTCGAAGTTGTCCATGCGCACTAGTGGTGTATTCTACTGCCCATCCAGATTTAAAAATTCATCTGTACATTTTCGTTAACAATTTTGTAGGTATTTTGTGCCTTTTTCTGTACTGTTCGTACTTTATGAAACTATGAATTACAGTCAATCAGATTCTGAAAGTTGGTATTTGGCATAATTTTTTTGTTTACTAGGTATTTGAAACATACTCCATGCCATACAGTTTCCAAACCATTTCACATCAGATGTATTAATCATCTCTTTTACTTGCAGCGCTCCTTTCATTATGATGTATCTCGCTCTGTCCCTGACAATTTTACTTTCCGTCATCTCCTGGTTTTGCTTTGTGTGGCACTGAATTACCTTGTATTTAGTGTCATTGTCTTTGCTGCTGTCCATACGGTTGTGAAATAACTGTTCAACACCATTTTTTGTTTCTTTTGGGAACCCAATTCTGCATATAAATATCTGTTTATACACTATAGACTTATTTCTGTCGAGATGTTCACTCTAGTAATAAATTTGAAGTGGAGAAACTTGAAATGCTGCTCCATTTCCAAGAGGTAGCTGACTTAACTATTTTTGTGGGACATTGAAAAAAAATAACACTCTTTTGCCACAGCGCTCTTCAACCTTTGTAATGGACATTAACATTAAAAAAAAACTTCTTATACTTCCCTCTTATTTTTTCTCTCGATTTAAATGTCTAACATAAATTACAGATGTTTCTCTGAACTAGTAAAGCCAAATCATCTACAAACGTTATAGCACTTAAAGTGATTAGTCCTCTCATCCTCTCATGGTATCTCTTAATAACGTCGTCCATCAATACTATAAAAACTGAAAAAATCATAACTAAATTTTGTAAAAAATGGAGGTTCAAAACAAAAAGAAGCGATTTTCAGTAAATACACTAGATTGATTTTTTACGTATTGGACACAATAACTATTGTCTCAGATCATATAATCCAGAACATAATTTCTTTTTAATATATCTTCGAAATATAAAAAAAAAAATATTACAGCTGTTTATTAATTATTTTTTCACTCTAAATGAAACATTTGACTTTTTATAGAA
>JAGFPH010000248.1:425304-440665 GCA_018207615.1 Philaenus spumarius | reverse complement strand
ACAACGCTCGGAATCTAGCACGAGAGTGGAAGGATGCATCCTAATGAGGAGACAAGGGTATCTGAAAGCGAGGAGTTCGTCACATTACCGACTCAGTATTTTTCACCCAACAAAAATAGTAGGCATGTTATACAAAAGCTCTATTCTAGCCAAATGTGGTCTATTTGTTCCTCAGCGGAGTTCAAAGAACATTTTACTTTCACTTTGTGACAGTATATGAACATTAAACATTTTCATATGACTTTTGTAAAAATAGTTATTTTATTTACTTTACTACGAATATGTATGACAATAGTACACCCATTATGGACAAGCAAAATTAAACCTGTTACTGACAAACCCAAGGGGACCATCGGAAAACATTTGTTATTAAAATTTGTGAAACAAACCCCAGAAGTTAATGAGATTTGAAAAAAACATTCAGAAATAAAGCTTCCCTAAACAAAGTCATCCTTTATTCGCTTTTGTTATAGGTGAAGTGAGATTAATTAATAATATGATAAAATGTTTTTTTTTTAGAAATGGACATATTACGTTTCATGGGCGCTGACTGTTCTCCCACAACAATGTAACTTCTCATGGCAGCACTTCAGAGCTTGTTATTTATAAATTATTTTGTTACATCAAATATCATTCATTTTGTTCTAAACACACATAGCTTGTAAATATACACACATCTTTAAAGTATACAAATATATAGTTTTTATTGACTTTATGAAAATGTTTATAAAATGGGTTTTAATACTTTTTAATTTAACATTCCTAAAACACAATATATATCTTAATGCCTTACTGAATTTGATATGATTATGATAGTTACAAACATCTATATAATATTATTTGTTTATAACTATTTGATTAACAACACTGAACCTTTAACAATGTGAATAATAAACTTTAACAATAAACAACTTTATAATGTTTGTTTACAACAATTAAGTGATACAACTAGTCTTGACATTCATATATTTAAAAGGCGGAATTCAACAATCAACAGAAATAAATATTTTATCATGAATAATGAATTAACAATATATAATTTATGCAACGAGAACAATTATTTTAAAATTTAACATGAACACTATTTGTTTTTGATATTGCAGTATTTTTATGAAAATTAAGATCGATGGAGCTAACGACTCAAAGCTCAAATCTTTTTGAACTTTAGTTACTTTTTAAACAAAGCGAGCTTTAACAATAAACAACTGTATAATATGTTTATTTACAAAAATTGACAGAAATAATATTTATTCACAGAATAATTAACAACATATAATTTATGCATCAATTAGAACAAGAAATTTTACAATTTAATATGAATAATATTTGTTTATGTTCAGTATTTATATTAAAATTAAGATCAAAGGAGCTAACAACACAAAGCTCAAACCACATTGAACTTTTAGTTACTTTTTAAACAATTTGAGCTTTAACAATACAAAACTGTAAAATATATTTGCTTACAACAATTAAGTGATCTAATTAGTTTTGACATTAACATTTTTAAAAGGCGGAGTTCAACAATCAACTTGAATGAACAGAAATAAAATACATTTATGAATAATTAACAACATTTAATTTGTGCAACAATGAGAACAATAGTTTTAAAATTTAACATGAACAATATTTGTTCTTGTTATTAATGTTATTACAGTACTTTTATTAAAATTAAGATGTATGGAGTTAGCTATCCAAGTAACTTAGTTACTTTTTAACAAACAACTAATGCAGCAGCAATAAATAAATTTATGAAAAATTGGTTACTAACAATATCATGTAGTAGAAAACAGTGATTATTTTAATACCTCTGTAAAATATTGTAAATTTACAAACAATATAAGTTACAAAACAATATAAGTTAGACTTATCAAATTATGATTGTAAATAGTTGTATGTCATGTCATTATATAAAAAAACAAAAATTTGTATTTACATTCTTGAGCTTTTATGCCATGAAAATTAACAAATTGATCAATAGTGATTATAAATTAAAATTTGAAACAATAGTGATTATTCATTATAATTAAATTTAAAAACAATGATTTTCCACGAAAATTTAATTTTCAAACAATATCGGTATCAATGAAAATAATAATAATAAATAAAACAATAAAATAGTGACTTTCAATCAAAGTTTAATTTTCAAACAACAGTTAATTTTAATTTACTTTTTCATCAATTAAAATTGATTTTCAAACAACAGTAATTACCCAATTGCATTTTCACGCAACAACGACTAAGCATTAATTTAAATTTTCAATAGCAATATCCAACAAAATTAAATTAGGTACCGGTATTGAATTGAAAATAATAATTATAAATGAAAATTAAATACTCAAGCAACATGAAAATATATGTAGCAACTATTCATGAAAATTTAATTTTCAAACAATAGCGAATGAAAATTGTTAATCATGAAAATCTCATTTTTAATCAATATAATGAATATCCATCCATGGACAATTTATTTTTAAGCACTAGCGATTATTTGTGAAAACGATTATTCGAAAAAATTTTATTTTCAAATAATAGCGAATACCCTGGAAAATTATTATTCCAACTCATGAAAATAATACAGTTAAAGTCTTATTAACACAGCAGCCCATACATATAACAACAAAATCACATAATTTATAAAACTCCACAACAAACAATACACAAAACCAAATAAATTCGTTATTTTGAATCGATTAAGTAGCTTCACTAAAACTCAGCACATCTATTACAATTCCCCTTAGGAAAAAAGTAACGTTTCATATTAAAAAAAAATATTTCAGTATACAAAGTTTATAAAAAGGACGATAAAGGAAGGACAGAATAAATGTATAAATTCAACACTTTAATATTTTATAAATCCTAACACTTGTGTAAAATGAAATAGAATAGCTTGATGAAAAAAATCTAACTTAAAGAGTGTTTAGAAAAAATAATACCATTTACAGTAGTAGACTATGTACAAAGTAAAATGTAATGTTCTTTACATCTTATAAAATAATATAAACAACTTAGGCATAAATATTAATAATTAATAGAGTTAGTGAAATTAAAGGAAGAGGGAAGTGATGTATATACAGCTAGCAATAAGAGCTTATCTAATAAGCAGGCGACGTGACGGTACTGGTTGTCTTAGAGACGTGGCGTTCGCCTTGTGCCAACTCGCCGTTCGCCATAGCTTGGTACTTCAGGAATGCATCATAACCGTATGCAATCATGGCAAGATATCCAAAAAACTAAAAACAAGGAAAATCATTGTAATAAGTCGAATATTGATGAAAAGTTTTTTTTTTGTAGAGAGGATAAAATTTGAAGAGGAGGAACAAAGTAGAAAGGATCAGCGATGGATGGAATTAAAGAGACACATTTTTTGACTGAAGGTTAAGGATGGATCAAAGGACATTGAGGGTTTGAAAATATCACATTGGCATCACAAAACTATCAATCAGATTAGAGCAAGTTGTTACTGGATTTCTATGCCCCTGATATCAAAATGTCACTGTAAAGAATACATTTAATTTATGGTACATTTTTTTACACGATAGTAATTAGTTTTCTACCAGTTAACTGTTACCAAGTTACAGTTACGTCATTTCACTCCACAACCAACTGATTTGAACAGCATTAAACTTTAACAAAGCACAATAGCCATAACAATTCTAAACAATAAAAGTATCAAGCCTACATTACGAACAATACAATTAATAGGTGTATTAATGTACTTATTGTATGATTATTTCAGTCATCTTACACTACAGTAAAATTATTATATAATGTATTTAACATTATTTTATAATGTATTAAGACTACTTACAAAAATTAGCTTTATTTAAGGTTCTGCTACAACTTCCCCGGATTGGATTTATTTTCAATAACAAAAACAGGTTACCCTCAGAGCTTAATTTATAACTAGCCCTGAGCTTATTATAATAGTACAGGTCTTGGTGGTTGGGCACACAGAAAAGCTGTTATTTCCTATTTACAAGGAGTGTTCAAAAACGGGATTTTGTAATAGTGCAAGTTTTATTTACACTCAATTTTTTTGTTACTGTGTTGGTAAATTTGTCTGAAATGTATATGTATATGTCGTGGGTCAGTCTAGTTCTGTTACTGCTGTTGATAATGTGCATGTTAGTAATTGCTTTTTGTTCACTGTACTGTACAGTTTTAATTATGAGTGATAGTGTTGATTTTGGATACACCTAAAACTTAGGAAGGACGGTGCAGTTTTTACAAGATAAAAGTTTATTGCCAACTGTGTGAAAACGAACAATGTGTATTGCCAAAAGTTTTATAAACAATGTGAAAACGAACATTAAATTCGTCCGTTTTTTTGGATGTAACGCATTGTGCCAACTCGCCGTCCGGCATATCTTGGTACTTTAGGAATGCATCATAACAGTATTATTACGATTGGGCTATTCACTATTTATCTCGGAGAGGCTACTCGCTTGGCTCTAACTTTAAGTGAGAGGGTATACAGATATATCATAAATATAAAGATACATAAACATATATATTTTATTCTGAAGATCTACTATATTACATTTGATTCTCCACTGTGTGAAAACTAAAATCAACCTTAGTCTAAATCATTTACACTACGGGCAAAACTTTTAGAGTAGAGTAGAAAATTGTTTTATTTATTCGTTTTCTCATTATTTACATTCATTTATTCCTGAACATGAGTTCATTAAATTTAACATTTCAGATTTATTTTACAAAGTATGAATCAACTAGATAATGTATTTTTACTTTAATTTAATAGATTTTAATGAGAAGCAATAAATCCCCGAGGTATATAACACCTAAAACTGAGTACAAAATTTCTACTCCCCAAATATGAATTCTTTTAAATATAACACTCCCAATAGATTAACCCACAGAAACTGACTCTATATGCAGAATTTACGTAAAACAATTATCCCTTTAATTCACAAACTGTGTCCTCACTTTTACTCTGTCCTGGTGGCTCTCCTCTTGACGCCCACCCTGGTGTCTACACCCCGAAGCCTCCGGTCTCCCAAGACCTCTCTTCCACGCAAGAACCTTTCCAGAAAGACCTCCTTTCTAATGTGTTCTGTCTATTTAAAACGTCTGTTCCCCCTCTCAGTTTTACCAGTTTCTTTCTTACAATTATGTTAGCCTACTTAAAAATGCAACTCAATGCGATTTCCATCATTCCTAATTGCTTAACTATCTATTCTATTTTACAGTAATATTACATAATGTTGCTGGCTAATACAATTCTGCTATTTTTAAACAATTATTAATATTATTTTTGTGTATGTAACTAAATTACCTAACAACTCATTCTATTTCGTAACAGTATGCAATCATGGCAAGATAGCCAAAGAACTGAAAACAAGGAAAATCATTGTAATAAGTCGAATATTGATGAAAAGTTTTTTTTTGTTGTAGACAGGATAAAATTTGAAGAGGAGGAACAAAGTAGAATGGATCAGCGATGGATGGAATTAAAGATAAACATTTTTTGATTGAAGGTTAAGGATGGATCAAAGGACATTGAGGGTTTGAAAATATCACATTGGCATCACAAATAATACAAAACTATCAATCAGACTAGAACAAGTTGTTACTGGATTTCTATGCCCCTGATATCAAAATGTCACTGTAAAGAATACATTTAATTTATTGTACATTTTTTTACACAATCGTAATTAGTTGTCTACCAGTTTAGCCCAGTCGGTATAGGTTACAACTACCAGTAATTTGCAATACGGCTGATTTTTTTTTATAAGTACCTTATAGTATGTAGATTAACATAAAAAAAATTTACCAGTCTATCGATTTCCCAAAGTCGAAAAAAAATCAATTATCATTTTTTTCGATTATCCTTAATATTTCGAGCTAGGATGAAGATAGAGTAAAATAAAAAATACCACCGTGTAGGGGAGGTATTTTTCAACAAAAAAGGTCATATGTATTTATTTTGTCCGAGCAATAGTTTGTCTTGAAAAAATTCGACAATACAGGTATGTATTTTGCAGCAGGGGAAATCACTAAAAGGGGACATCTTATTCATATGTGAAGCGTTGGCTCATTCTAAATTGGCTGAATTTTAATATATCAAATTGAAACTTGGCATAAAAGTTAAAATATATATTTTAAACATTTATGCTGAGTCTCAGCTTGTTATCTTGAAAATGACCCGATCTAGAGCCACTAGTTATCAATGGGTTTCTCGATTTTAGGAGTATCGGACCCAAAAATGAATTTTAAATAGCTCCAGTTTAGAAAATTGTCAAAATATCAACCTGAAAGTTTTTTTTACAAGTTAAATATATAGATTCAAACAAGATCAAGGAGTATAAACATTTTTTATTATTTACTTTTCATGCACAAGTAACTTAAAAAAGTATAATTTTAGACTATTTTAGATTTTTCATCAAAACGCTTGAGTTAATCGGCTGCAGATTAGTCAACTTTTTAAATATAGTTTTTAAAATAGGTATAGCAAAAAACAATTGTGTTTTTAACTTCTGTACCAATTTTTAAATCGATATGTTCAAAAATGTTGAAAATGGAGTCGTTGAATCCAAAGGTGTTATAGTTAAAACGAGATAGGTAAAACAGAAGACTATTTTAAAGCGCCTCGTTTTTAAAAATAACATGAAAAAAATCGTCCATACTTACTAAGAATATTTATACTGGTGTACCCAACTTGTAAAACAAATTTGATGTTGATATTCCAAAAATTGACGAAACTGGAATATATTGAAATTAGTTCGTGGGTCTGAACTAAAATCGATAATCGAAATCGACTCCTAGATCGGGTCATTATTAAGATAACAAGCTGAAACTCATGATAAATGTTTAAAATATATATTTTAACTCCTACGTCAAGTTTCAATTCGATATATTAAAATTCGGCCAATTTATAATGAGCCAACGCTTCATATATGAATAAGATGTCAGCTTTTAGTGATTTCCCCTGCTGCAAAATACATACTTGCATTATCGATTTTTTTCCAGACAAACCATTGCTCGGACGAAATAAATACATATGACCTTTTTTGTTCAAAAATACCTCCCCTACACGGTGGTATTTTTTATTTTTCTCTATCTTCATCCCAGCTCGAAATATTAAGGATAATCGGAAAAAAAATGATAATCGATTTTTTTTTCAACTTTGGGAAATCGATAGAAAAAAATCAGCCGTATTGTAAATAACTGGAACTTTTGGTTTAAATTTACCCCTACCGACTGGCCTAAGTTTTCTGTTACCAAGTTACAGTTACGCATTTCACTCCACAACCAACTGATTTGAACAGCGTTAAACTTTAACAAAGCACAATAGCCATAACAATTCTAAACAATAAAAGTATCAAGCCTACATTACGAACAATACAATTAATAGGTGTATTAATGTACCTATTGTATGATTATTTCAGTCATCTTACACTACAGTAAAATTATTATATAATGTATTTAACATTATTTTATAATGTATTAAGACTACTTACAAAAATTAGCTTTATTTAAGGTTCTGCTACAACTTCCCCGTATTGGATTGGGCACACAGAAAAGCTCCTATTTACAAGGAGTGTTCAAAAAGGGGATTTTGTAATAGATTAAGTTTTATTTACACTCGATTTTTGTATCACTGTGTTAGTAAAGTTGTCTCAAATGTATATGTACATTGTTAGCCATATGGGATGTTTAGTCTCTTGTCATCTATTAAAGAGGTTACATGTGCTTTAGTACGACTAGCTATTATTAACTTCTTTAAAACATTGATCAGTGAATTTGCATTAAATTTTGCTATAAGAATGGAATAAAGTACAGCAATGTTTTAGAAATGTTACTTTTGGTGAGACTGCTATGAGTAAAACAAAGGTTTACAAGTGGCTTCAGCTTTTTTCCAAGAAGGCTGTGGTGAAGATGTGGAAGATGACAAGCGCCCGGAATGCTCCACCACATCAACAACCGATGAAATCGTGAATAAATTAAAAGAAATGTAGTTGATGAAGTTGGCATATAATTGGTTCATGCAATGAAATTTTTTCGGATGTTTTAGGTATGAATCGTGTGGCAGCAAAATTTGTTCCAAAATTTTAGAAAGATGATGAAATATGGGTTTACGGGAATGACGTAGAAACTGAGGCTCAATTCCATGTCGTGTTCTTAAACATTTTGACAAGGGGGGGGGGGGGGGGTGAGTGATAAAATTTAGCTCAGCACTGGTTAATGAAAAGACCAAAGACCAAACCCTCTATAAACATAATTTAATGCTATTAATTATATAATAATAGTTCCAAAGGTGCCACACTTAACAGATTTATTAGTTTATTGGCAGGTACAAACGTAAAGAGGCAGGGACAAAAAGTCCAGCTGTCAATCAGAAAAGGCTTAGACTCTTTGTCCGGCTTTAAGAAATATTTTTGTGGTCGACCCGGTTTTTGGAGCATTCTCTGTCCCTAAATTCATTGTGTAGGATGTCTTTTAAAAAACTAAAGTCTAAAACTGTGAAAACTACCACAGCTGCTTTTGTTATCAGTAAAATATTAGTTACCGGCACTTCTTACAAAATGATTGAGTTATTACACAATTATTAATTTATACATGTTTTAAAATTAGTCTACTATGGGCTAACTAGCTGACCCATGGGTATATTTCGCAAGTTAGGAGTACTTACCTGATTTAATATGTTGATTTAATTCAGTTGATTACGTTTATAGCGCTTTACGTTGATTTAATTTGATTGATAAATCATAGTTGCATATACGAGGGGCATTCAATAAGTAACGAGACAAATTATTATTGCTCAAAAACTGTTTATTGAATCAGTACAAAACTTTCAGGACATAAAGTTGGCAACCTTGCGATGACAATTGATCAGCTGTTCAATCATATTTTATCAACATAACCTCAAATTTACTCTGTTAACGATGGCAAGTCCGCTCGAGAATTGCACCGTGGAAGAACAACGTGCCGTGATCAGATTTTTAGTCGCGGAAGGTGAGAAAGGTAGTGACATCCACAAAAGAATGTTAAAAGTGTACGGAGATAATTTTTTGAATCGTTCGAACGTTTACAAATGGGTAGAACAGTTTCAAAGTGGCCGTACAAAAGTTTCTGACGAGCAACGCAGTGGACGACCGATCGAAGTTGGGACTTCCTCTCTCGAATCTCGGATTAACGCGTTAATTCGGCACAATAGGCGTATCAGCGTTGAAATGATAAGTAAAAAAGTATACGCGAGTGTTGGAACTGTCCATAACATTATTTATAACAAGCTGCAGTACAAGAAAACCTGTGTGAGATGGGTGCCCAGACAACTCACGGCTCACAAAGAAACCCGGCTTCAAATCAGTCAACAGTTGAAAAATCGATATTCGACTGAATGAGAAGGTTTTTTCAAAAGAATTGTAACGTGTGATGAAACATGGATCCACCACTATGAGCCAGAGTCAAAACGACAGAGCCTTGAGTGGAAGCATACGACTTCTCATATTCAAAAAAAATTCAAGACCCAGCCATCTGCCGGTAAAGTCATGCTTACAGTATTCTGGGATTTTCAGGGGTAAATTTATTGTGAGTTTCTTGAAGGCCAAAGAACAATCAACAGCCAGTACTACAGTGACATGCTGGAAAACAAGATAAGACCTGCAATTCGAACGAAACGCCGTGGGCTCTTAACTGAAGGCGTGATTTTGCTTCATGACAACGCCCGTCCACATACGGCACAGCTGACGAAAGAAAAACTTCAGAAACTGGGATGGGAGATCCTTCCACATCCCCCCTACAGCCCCGACCTCGCTCCATCAGACTTCCGTCTTTTTGGACCCCTTAAAGATGGTCTACGAGGGATACATTTTTAATCCAATGAAGAGGTAAAAAATCAGGTGCAAAAGTGGCTTCGAGATCAACCTAAAGAATTTTATGCCAAGGGCATTTACAAATTAGCAGAAAGATGGGACAGGTGTATAAGTGTTGCTGGGGACTATGTTGGAAAGTAACCAAAGTTTTGTACTGATTCAATAAACCGTTTTTGTGCAAAAATAATTTGTCTCGTTACTTATTGAATGACCCTCGTAGAATGTAAACAATCTAACTAATAACTGTCCTGTTAATTAAACAGATTGTTAATAGATTAGGAATCATAAACTTTCACGTAAGTTCTTTTAATCAATTTTTTTAACGAATGAATTTTAAGTTTTTTGTCTATATTTTGTCAATAGCGGGTAACATAAGCTTTAAAATTATGTTTGAATCATTAATTTTGATGAAGAATTAAGGGAAATATGGCGTTGATATATATATAATATTGTCGTGGTTTTTTGATAGTAAAAATTTAAATATCTTTTAATGTACACATTTAAAAATATTTGTTTTAAAATAAAAACACTTGTATTCAATTTCCATGTTTTTAGGGTTTAAATCATATTTTCATATGAAAAAATTACAAAAATAATATATATTAATGCAATGTATAAGTAATAAAGGGATGTTAAAGTAAAATAAACCTTAATTTAAACAAAAAATAAAAAAATAATTCATAATTGCAGAGTAAAGGGAGCTGTTTGGATTTTAATACACAGCGAAAAGTTTAAAGCAATACCATTTACATAAAACTGTTTAGAGTAGTTATCATTAACACATCTGTCGTCATCTGGAAGGAATGTTAGAACTATTTATGAAGCTATATCTGTTATCTGTGCATTAAATTGTAGACAGAACATGACTAACATGTTTACTAAAGTATTTAGAGACTATTGCGTAGTAACACAAAATGCAAAGCTAATAACAGAGATTAGTGTTAATAAATAATGGATATTGATTTAACAAGGTTGAAGTAGTCCTTTGCAACTAAATATTAACCAGGCTGTCTAACATGCTTTGTTTTACCTCATATACAGAGGCTAGTTTGAATGCATTATACGCCTTAGGCAGAGTACGCATTTACATTTTTTTCACGCTGGACTCGGCACTTGAAAACACACTGAAAGTAATCCAGACAATGTTAAAATGTCTGCAATTTGCTAAAAAGAATTTACTTTCAATCTAACGTAACCCATAGGTTGCAATAGCAGGAACACATAAAAAATAAATTGATTAGTTTACATCTAAACATAGATAAACAGAGAGGGAATCAAAACCAAAGAACAATGATTGCACACATGCAAAGACTAGGTATGCTATTCTGTGATCATAGATTTACATGAAAAAGATACGATCAATTTCTTACAGTATTCAGTAGAACTCCTAACTCAACTTTAGTCAAAGCTGATCAAAATAGTTTGCGGTTATGTTGATAAAACTCTTTGAAGATGACATTGTGTTTGGGAAAAACAATTGAACGTTAATTGACTAAAAAATTCATTTGAATACAGCGCCTCAACTTCAGCCTTCTTTACAACAACTCTTTCTTTTCAGTTTTTAAAGTTTGTAAAAGTAAAAGGGCAGCTAAGATTTTGTTAACAATACCTAAAAGGTCACTATACATTTTTTAAAACCTATTGAAATAATTTTTACAATTTCGGTTAATTTTATAGAAATCTAGGTGATGCAGAAAGTACTTGACATAAATAAAGTTGTGCCCATTTATTAAAAAGGATCAGAAGATCACAGGAAAATGAATTTAGAGCTTTTGATATAAAGGGCAGAGGTTATTAGAGAATTGATAATGCAAAATAAATAAAACAATTTTAAATGTATTTTTGTATTCAAAAGAATTTTTACTCAAAGTACAAAAGGTCTTACAAATTTTGTTAAAAAATGTAGCCTCACTCAGCAAATGCTAACCTGTAACATCAGTCACTGAAAATGGTGTTGCATAAATGACTGAGGCTTGATCAGTCTATTACACATCTTGGGTGTGAAGGTCATAGGTTCAAACATAGCAAAGGCTTAACAAGTGCTAAGTTTAGAAATTAACACATTTACTTTGCTACGGGTCACCAATCTCATGTACAGATTGTTACTTGTGTAAAACCTGGTACACAATTAATTTGAAATATTGTGGAATGGTGAAATAGAGTAATTGAAACAACTCTAACTTTATTAGCTGGAACCCAAAAGTTGTTACTGAATTGTAATTTTGGATTTAGCTGAATATTAGACATGAGTATGTGATAAGAAATGGAATTAAAAAAATATATATATATATATACAGGGTGAGTCACTGCTGACTACATTAATTTTAACAGTTGTTTCGACTTATCAAAAGGAACAAAAAAAATTATATAAGCCCTTATCTGACCTTAACTGTTTAGCTGTCATGGCGTATTTTGTGATTTTTTCAAATTACTCGACTTGGTACTATTAGTTTGAAGATAAAAACCACACTAATGTAGTTATGACATGGAAAGTAATACCATTTGAAAGAGCATTAAATTTCCTATAAATTAAACGTGGTACCCAAATAATAACTCCTTATACAACGTTTTTTAAATAACTTGAAATTTAAAAATTATTGTTTCAGACTTTTTCCTTTAAACTTTAAGGCTCAATTATATCAGTTAAAATTTTCGTATTCTTATGTTCAATGACAAAAAACTTCCTTATTTATTTATCTTTAAAATTATGTATAAATATTAAGGGGTCATACATAGAAAAAATATTGAAATTTCATTAAAATGTTGTTTAGGTACAGCATTAGGATTTATTCTATTGGTTCTAAGTACCAAACTAATTACTGTATCTGTAATTTCTTTACCAGCTGAATCTGTTGACTAAATCAGCTGATTGGAAATTAATAAAGTTATAATCAGCTGTTTTTTTATACCAGAAATAAATGCAACATTTTTTTACTGGATTTGTTTTTATTAAAATTAATAGAAACTGAACGAAATCTTTAGTTGCAGTTCACACAAAAATAACGTGGTATCACGGCTCTCAACCGGTTTCATCATTTGAGAAGATTTTCAAAATGTCAAATTTTAACTTTTTAAATTTCCAATCAGCTGATTTAGTCAACAGATTCAGCTGGTAAAGAAATTACAGATACAGTAATTGGTTAGAACCAATACAATAAATCCTAAACAACATTTTTATGAAATTTCAAAATTCCCTTAATATTTATACATCATTTTAAAGATAAATAAATAAGGAAGTTTTTTATGTAATTGAACATAAGAATATGAACAATTTAACTGATTTAATTGAGATTTAAAGTTTAAAGAAAAAAGTCTGAAACAATAATTTTTTAAGTTATTTAAAAAACGTTGTATAAGGAGTTATTATTTGGGTAACATGTTTAATTTATAGGAAATTAAATGCTCTTTCAAATGGTATTACTGTCCATGTCATAACTACATTAGTGTAGTTTTTATCAT
The DNA here is from genome assembly GCA_018207615.1 of Philaenus spumarius. Classification (NCBI taxonomy): domain Eukaryota; kingdom Metazoa; phylum Arthropoda; class Insecta; order Hemiptera; family Aphrophoridae; genus Philaenus; species Philaenus spumarius. The sequence goes on along the minus strand of JAGFPH010000248.1, from coordinate 427,370 downwards.
CAAACTAATAGTACGAGGGCTATCCAGAAAGTAGATTACGTTTTCGTCTGTGCCCGCAAGGGGCGGGGCTAGCGCGGCCATCTTGGTGTCAGTGCGTTACGCCGCTCAGTCGGCATCTAGCCGTGCTAGTGAGAGGTTCGTGCTGTACTCCGTCGAGTTACTGTGACAGTTTGAAATGTCTGCCTTAATTGAAAATGCCGCAAACTGTGAGGTGCGTGCAGTAATAAGGTTCCTGACTGCAAAAAACTGTAAACCGATAGAAATCTATCGGCAGCTTTGTGAAGTGTATGGGGACAATATTATCACTGAAGGTGGAGTGCGTCAGTGGGTCATAAAGTTTAAAAATGACCGAACTAATGTTCACGACGAAGAGCGAAGTGGAAGACCCAGCATAGTGACTCCCGAACTTGTCGAAAAAGTCGATGCCGAAGTCCGTGAAAACCGAAGATTCACAATAACGGAACTCTCTATGAGTTTTCCACAAATTTCGCAAAGTTTGTTGCACGAAATCATCACCGAAAAGCTTGGTTACCACAAGTTTTGTGCAAGACGGATACCAAAAATCTTGACTGAGATCCACAAAAATCAGTGAATGACTGCAGCGCTAACGTTTTTGGACGCTTACGATAAAGATGGCGACTCATTACTCGATCGCATCGTTACTGGTGACGAAACATGGGTTAAACATGTGAACTGCGAGACGTAATTGCAGTCAATGCAGTGGGGCCACACAAATTCCCAAGAAAAACCCAAGAAATGCATCCAAACGACGTCGGCAAGGAAGGTGATGGCGACTGTTTTTTGGGACAGGAAAGGTGTAATTTTTGTGGACTTCCTGGAAAGAGGCACTACAATAAACTCTCAAAGGTATTGCCAAACTCTGCAAAACCTCAGAAGAGCAATTCAAAACAAGCGCAGGGGAAAGTTGAGCTCAAAGATCTTGCTGATTCACGACAACGCCCGGCCCCATACGGCAAATGCCACTCGCCAAGTTCTTGGATCCTTTAAGTGGGAGTTGTTTCCTCATTCGCCGTACAGTCCCGACCTGGCACCGAGCGACTTCCACTTATTCCTAGCAATGAAGAAGTGGCTGGCTATGCAGCGTTTTGATGATGACGCACTGCTGCAAGAAGAGGTAACCAAGTGGTTGAAGGCGCAGGCGACCAAATTCTACGACGAAGGAATTTCCAAGCTCGTCCATCGCTACGATAAGTGCCTTAATTTGAATGGTGTCTATGTAGAAAAGTAGTATTTAAGTGTGGCTTTCATCTGTATATAATAAAAACAATTTCCAATACTTTGTTTATTTTTAATTCCAAAACGTAATCTACTTTCTGGATAGCCCTCGTACAAAGTCGTGAACTTTGAAAAAATCACAAAATACTCCATGGCAACTAAACGGTTAAGGTCAAACAACGGCTTATATACATTTTTTTGTTCCTTTTGATAAGTCGAAACAACTGTTAAAATTAATGTAGTCAGTAGTGACTCACCCTGTATATATATATATTTTTTTTAATTCAATTTCTTATCAAATATTCATGTCTAATATTCAGCTAAATCCAAAATTACAATTCAGTAACAACTTTTGGGTTGTTACATTTTAACATTATGTATCTAAAATATTTAGTATTTTATCTTCAACCATTATATTGCTCTGAATTTTTTTTATATTCTAATTTTCATTGTTTAAAAATCTGTAAAAATAAAAGTATTACTATCAGACAAATGATAATACCGATTGTATCATAAAGAATAACTGGTAACATTTTCAACTCTTTGGATGAAGCTGTTCATTTATATAAAATTTTGTGAAGCAAAACGTTAAAAAAATTTACTTTTGGGAACAGCGATCAAATAATGAACTCACCTTAAATGTTTGTCACACTGTTTTGTTTGATGTAATCACAGATTATAACTTTGTGAAAACCATCTAGATTTTATTTTAGGTCCTCAAGTTGTAATATAAAATGTAAAAAGCTTTAGAGTAAAGTTACAAATGGCAAGGCTGCTCATAATCCTGACAGACACATCTTTACACATTTGTACACAATGTTGCTCATAAT
>JAGFPH010000248.1:408493-419392 GCA_018207615.1 Philaenus spumarius | reverse complement strand
CAAACACTTTTAAAGTAGTAGCAAGAAACTAATCAAAGTAAAAAAAGTTTTGTCCCCGCAATCCGCCATTTTATTTTTTTTAAACTCACTGTAACTCCAGAAATAAGTAAGATATTGAGTTCAAATTTGGTATGAGCATTTTGTATGTTATGATTTACAAGTATACTAAACACCGAGAATTTATTTTTATAATTTTCAAAATGGCGCCCGTTAAAAATGTACAAGAGACCAAATATTTCATTTTTCAAACGACAAACAAAATGTGTTTTTTTTTATGTTGTTGTTTCTGTAGGTTAAAGAATAACCAATTTACCAAGCAGAAAAACTGAAAACATAATTTCTTGGCATCCTGTCTTGGTAAGAATTTTAGATTGTATTTGAATTTTGTTAAATCTAATTATAAAAACATTGACGAAATAACACTTTAAAAAACATTAGTACCCTCAACAAACCTAGATTTACTCCTAATATTAACAAATTAATAACCTGCTTTGATGCTATAATAAATATCATTTTCCAGAACTTTGATTGTCCATTACTTTGAAACGAAGCAAGATACTAAGCTCTAGTTTGCGCCCTTCTGTTTCTCGTTTAATAAGCTTTACAATGGTGTATTACACGATCTACCTTTACATTTGAAATTGTTAACCCCCAAATTGAGCCATTAGCACCCAAAAATCATAGAGGGTCAGATATGTCAAACAATTTGTCCTGTTATGCAACAAAAGATATATACAAAGTTTTGTTCGCTTACTATCAATAATAAAAATAATGAAGGGGTTAAAGAGACTTCATAAACACTATGTATATTATAGCACTACTAATGAAACTTTGTGTTAAAGCAAGCCTATTCTTTAGTTATGGAATGTAGTAAATTGTCAACTAATAAAGGTTCGGTACTGCCCTTGGCCTAAAACAAGTAAAGAAGTGATCATAATATGCAAGTATGTGGGATGTAACCAATGATGCAAGCTTGCTTAGTCCAACAATATTATCATCCGTCTGTATTGGTCAATTTTTTCTAGTATAAAATAAAACATGCAAATATAATATTAACACTAAAGAGGATTCCTACAGAATTTTGACAATTAATTTCCCTGATTTTTTTCTCAACTTCCCTGATCGACTTGTGGCATATTTTGAAATTATTTTACAACAACATTTGCATTTTATTTTAGTAACATAAATTTTATCGTATATTTAGCCTCCTCCTACCCTATATCCGTTTCCCTTACCTCACTATCTTCGGACAACAAAACAAACACAAGTATGTCATTACTTTGCCCCATACAAATAGATTTAATTCAAAATAAGCACTTTATTTGCTAAGTCCTTCTTGTAAGTTAATTTTTTAGTGTTGATTATATGAAACAAGTCATCAGAATATAGTGATAAACAATAAGAGAAACAGTGCAAAGTCACTTTTAGTCTTAAAACTGAACACACACCACACTTTCTGTAATCAGCAGCATCCCTCAATCCTAAAATTCAAGTTTTATATTTTACCAGAACAAACTAGTCTCACTTAAATATAAAGTAAAGATTAATATCAAAACTAACATTTTATTTAAAAACAAAAATCTAAAATGTACATGTAACTCACAATAAGCACTTTATCTTACATTTTGGTATTGAATTGAATTTATAAATGGGGTTTTCCAGAAATGAAATGAACAACAAAAAAAACCTGACTTCTGAGAATACAAAAGAATTTGAAATCCTAAACAAATGTTTGACAGTATATAGTGCAGCACAAACTGTAACATTCTTTGACTAACAATTTGTATGTAGGCCAATTAGTAAAAGTAAAATAATTATATCTACAAACATGCGTTCAATTAATTAATGCCTTAGCCTACTTATTGTAACACCTGATTTTTGTCAATTCAGGTAGGGCACTGAACTCCAAAGGGGAGGCTCGTTTTTAGGTAAATTAATGGCCTGTAAAGAATTTTCACTGGCGCCGACAATTTATAGATCCAGCACTTCCTTTACTTTATGCCAGTTAGTAAAATTTTTTTTGTCAGTTTACAAAGACCCGAGGAAAATAATGGAAATAGCCAACAACAATGTCTAGATTTGAAATGTAAATCCTGAGCACATGAAATTGTCGCCTTGCCAAAATGAGCTAATATTGCTACACAGATTTCATGACATTTTGTTTGTATATTTTCTGTGTTTATTATTTCGTATTACAGTACCTAAACTCAAATAAATTAAATCCGAACAACTGACTATTCACCACCAGTTTAAATTAATCCGGAATATTGGAATCTCGACTGAAATTTAAGAAATAAAATCAGCCAGTCAGTAGTATAGTCAAAACTGTGTAATGAATTGGTGTTTACTTACAATTTGAACACACTTTAAAGTGCCATGGCGTGTTCTTAAATAGGTTTTATCTAGTCTAATACTAGGCTGAACTCGGGTGCTACTGGAGGTGACGGTCGTTGTAGTAGTGTGTTGACTGGGGAATCCTTGATCGGCCATTTTTTAATTAGATCTGTTACCTGAAAAAAACAAATGCTCTTTATTAGTCTTCCATCTATAATAGATCAGCAATGTGAGTGTCTATTAAGCCGGGTCCACACCTAGCAAATGTTTGTCAAACAATGTTTGCTCATACCCCGTGCGAGCGCCCACCATCTTTGTTTGGAAAGAATGTTGACTCTCAGACCAAAAACTTCCAAATGTTTGGAGTCAGTTTGTGTCGTTAGCTAAAGAAAGATGTACCTATGTATTGTGACTTTATTTCGTGTTTTGGTAGAGTTTATTTGCTAAATCTGTGCACCTTTTGTATATTTAAAACCAGAAAGGACTTTTGGATTTATGATAATGTAATTTTGTTGATTAAATTGTACGGATCACATAAGATGCTGAAGAAGTGACAAGGAATATAAAAATAAGCTTAAGAGGAAGGATGTGTTTACTAGTATTGCTACAGAGTTGGGAATACATAATGTGGACGAAGTGAAAAAGAAAACTGATAGCCTCCCAGTTAAATATACAAGATAAGAAAAGATAACAATCAGGAATGTGAAAATTCCTCACATTCCTCAGGCAGCTGATCTTGCTCACAACACAAAATACAGACTTTATTTTGCTCACATTATGCAGACTTCAATTTTATAACGTGTTATTGTTTATTACCTAAATATTATTGAATAAACTCATGGTTAACATATTTCTGAGCAAAATAGTTCACAGAGCCATGGTATTTTCCCCTAGAATATTTTGATGCAAGCATATAATCACTTTGAAGATATAACTGCAAGCAAAAGATTGATAGGCGGATAGGCCTACTTAAAAAAACCGGTAATCATTGGTAATGAGTTAGCTGCAACATAGCAACAAATGTTGTCAGCTAAGGGTCCACAGTGAATTTAATGTGAAGGGTGCGAGTGCCTGTGACACTCTGAATAGCTTGGTAACAATGTAGCCAACCGGCTCTGAGCAACCTGAACGCCCTCCCACAACTGCCATTTTAAAACACTGTTTTTACTTTTAATTCTTCTATAATGTGGGCCTGTTTATAAACACAACATCTCTTTAAGTTTAAATGCAAATAAAATACTGAAAGAACATTTTTTAAATACATTTATCTACAAAAACCAAGTAAAGGATTTATTGATTTTCCTACAATTCCTTAGTGTTTTACAGTAAACCCTTAAAACCTACAGGTTACCGTATCAATAACACACATGACTCAAACATTTTTATATAGACCTACCTTTTTATCACCAACATTCCATACTGACATACTTTTGAGAGAGATATAATGGTTTTTCAAGTAAACACTGAAATACACCTGATATGAAGTATTTTCCCTATTTTATTGTAGGCCTACTTTGAATAATAAATAGTGCAACACACACTAAACTCAGAAATACAGAAGAAAAAAATACATAATCAGTGCAGAATTAATTTATTTGTTAGAAAATAAGCTTATCATAAATTATATTGACATGTATTAATAATTAAGTAATTGGATAGGCAATATGATAGAAATATTTTCCTTTAGCTAATAGCCTATATTTTCATACCGCAACAGGTTGATGACCATGTCATCGAAATGTAGCCTATATAAGGGTAATGTATTTTTTAAACATAACTTACAATTTAGTTGTTTAGTTATTGTTTTTGTTCCTGGTTTTGTGGTTCGGGTTTTTATTCAAATCAATCCGATAATAAGATATTTCCCAGTAGGCCTACTAGTCCATTAAAACTACAAAATCAATAAAAAAGTTTGATGTGACGACAATGTTCCCAAGTAATTTTTCAGATTTTCTAAAAAAAATTACGATGGACATAATACCACTGTTCCAAAAAACTTTATACAGGTAGGCCTACTTTAATTTGACTTTTATTTAGGCAATGCAATTAAATCAGCACTCCTAAAATCATCACTAACCTTAATCTTTGGACAGTGTAATCACAAAACAATACATTTATTATTCTACCAACAATGACTTGATTATCATTTCTGACTGATAAAATTATGTTATCTTAGCTTATAGTGAAGCGTGTTAAACATGTAAAGTTTTACCAATTCTTTTGTCTTGCTTCATGATATCTAAGTGTCATGAATAAGTCTAATTACTACTTGCAGGTCGTTGACTTCCTTAGAAGGGAACACAAAATTGTACTTAACTTTTTTCCTGAACACGAAATACTTTGTTGTCATTTATTACCGTACGTAAAAAACTTAATTGTTTACTACATTTTCTTGACTCTTTCTCTTAATTTCCCAAACCCATTTGTAATAGGTAGGCCTATATTATATTATTCAAACAATTTTAGATAGGCCTACCATTATCTGAATGTTTTCACGTATATATTTAATAAACAACATCTGATCGAAAAACTTTCAGAAGTGTTTGAATTGCACGACAACCAGTCATAGTGGTACCGGAAGGCAGCGCTGTTTTGAACAAACCTCACAAATAACCAGCTGTTTATTGATTGGTGTTACGCAAACTCATTGTGGAGCTAAACCTGGTTTTATGTAAGAGCATTTTTGTGTTTCATTCAAATGCAAAATTAAATTAGTAATGAACCTCTTGGTTTGTAATGCCGCATGTGCTGCGGCAGCCATTCGACGCGCCAATAAAAGTAACAACGCAACGTATGCGTTTTGATATTTGTATTTAGTTAGGAAAGTCACAACCTATGCGGCTTGGTTAATTTTAGATAAGATCTATTCTGCGATCTGTTGGCTGCAATATAAAACATCTATTTTAGTACTAGTTGATTCTGATAGGGTGCGCGAGCATTCCCTATCAGTTAATTTATAATTTTGCCTGGCTGTTTCCAACATAGTCATTGCATAACCTAAGTTCGCAAACAAGTTTGGCTTGTGTTGTTTATACTTTTGTTTAGATAATGGCTAATCGTAAAAACCTTAGCATTGATGATATTTGTGAATATTTTATGGATTCCGGGAGTGAGGATGAAAGTATTAGTGAAGAATCTGAATTGAATTTTAGTGAAATAAACAATGGTGTTTCAAATATTTATTCAGATCCGAGTGACTAAATTTGAAATTATGTGATTATAAATAATTATTCCTCTTTTTTAGCTCCTAATTCATAATTTTATATAATAGGGACAATATAAAACAAATTAGACAAAAAAGAAATACATAAAAAAACTCACTAATTTGGGGTATGGAGCTAAAGGGAAAACCCACTAACCAACAGGTTTTAAGTGGGCATAAAGTTTTGAGTAGGTCAAGGTGCCATGAATGGCATAAAAAGTTTCAAGGAAGGCTGTTAATCAGTCAGATATGACACTCACTATGGACAACCATCAACACCGACCGATGAGAGTCATGCTGCACGAGTTCATAAACTTGTGCAGCCAGGTCGTCGATCAACTATCAGCAGAATAGCTGAAGAGTGCCACATTTTGTTGGTTTTTGCAAGAGATCCTAACCAAAAATTGCTAACCAGTAAATTTTGTTCACTAGCTGAAAAACAACATTTGATAAAAGTCTGTGAGTATCTTGTTGAGAGCAACCAATAAAAAAACATTTCTTAAGAACATCATTCAGTGAATATAGAGTTACGGTGACATAGAGACTACAGTAAAGTCTTATCATGACAATAGAAAAGCAAACATTCTTCAAGACCCAAGAAAAGCTTGTCAATCAAGATTGAATGTCAAGGTCATGATGATGGTTTTCTTTGATTTAAGGGAGTTGTTCGTCATTAATTCTTTCCACAAGGTCAAAACAATTACTTCTTTTTATTACCTTTAAGTTTTTTGTGTGAATTTGTTTGTATAAGGTGAAAAACTTGGCGGTTATCATCCTAGCTTTAGTATGAAAGTGTTCAAAAGAAGAGACCTGAACTTTGGTGCATTTGCGATTATGTGTTGCACCACAACAACGCTCATTCAGCCCTTGTTATTGACAAGTTTTGCTCAAAAATATAAGACAGTTCTTCTTCAATCTCCGTACCTTGACGACTTGGTTCCTGCTAACTTTCTTTTTATTCTCCAGGCTCAAGCATCACTCAAGAAACAGGATTTTAGAAGAAGTATTCTGTGTTATGGTACTTCAGCAGTGTAAGAACCATTGGGAGCATTGTGACCAGACAGGGAGATTACCACCAAACTTTGAAGTGAATAAGCTTGAATAATTAGTAATATAACTCAACATCATTAAATTTATGAAGATTAGTCCTGAACGTTTTGATAAGACTTCATATTTATTTAGCGGTCAGCCTCACATTACAGAGTTAGAAGGCCAATTTAAAATGACTTTCAAGGTATTTTTTTGGACCATGATGTATTTTAGGTCTAACAGAGAAAATAGTAAGCCAAAGTATATCTTAATTTTAGTGTCCATCTAGGTTATTATTATTATAAGTTAGTTCCTAAAAAAGGTTCATAGTTATATCAAGAGAGAAGCGTAGGGTATGTAAACTAAAGTCCAGACATGTTGCAAAAAGAAGATTTCCTTAATTACACTTAAGGATCTTTCTAGTAGCCTACCAAAGAGAGTTTTAATGTTATTGCCAGTAAAAATTAAAAAAATAAGACCATCCATGCACTTATAAAAAAAAGATGGATGTTATGCATTCAAAGTGTTAAGCACCAATAAATTTAAACAGAATTCTTCATATCTAGTTTTAACATTGAAATTAATACAAGTTATTTAGAAGTTCTATATCATCAGAACACTCTCAAATACAATCAAGAATGTGGTTGGTTAGAAAGAAACCAATAGGCCTAAGTTATCTGTTAACATATAATCAGCTATCTTGAAAAGATAAGTTTAAAATTAGAAGATTAAATAGCAACAAGTGTGTTTTTATGTCCGACTATAGGTCTACAAGCACAAATGACTAACTACTTGAAAAATAAACTTTGCTTATCTCATCTAACATATGTATAAGATTATATAAGAATGTTTAAGATTGTATCAGTTTATTTCTTATATAAATAACTCAAGTCTCTGCTGCATTGGTGCAAAATATAAAAGAATAGCCTACTGTTAAACTCAAAAACATTACGATACCGGTCTACCACTGTTCTCATTTTAAATGTATCGTTTACGGTAGGCCTACTAAAAAGCAGAAAATAGGTGTTGAACATGGCAGAGATAAAGCTGAGTCTAAAGCAATTATAATAGTAGGTATAGTTTGAAAATGTTTAAAAGATTTTAAGCTTTAAATCATATATTTCACTTCTGTAAAATTTAAAAACACTTGGGTACAGTATAGTTCTTGCAAATTATCCTAATTCTAGCATATTAAGTTTAAATTTTCTTTTGAAATATGTGCAAAATTCAATTCAGATATTTAAAAAAAACTGTTACAGCAAATACTCAATGAGATAATGGAAATCAACAATCTGGCCAACAATATTAAGGTAGGCCTACAGTAAGTGACTTTCAACGATTTGATTAAAATCCGAAAATAATTTGAAGTGGAATACTTCAGACATTATGTAATCTTCCTTACTTATTCAACACTTAAATGACTAACTAACAAATTATAATGAAATTTATTGGCGCAAGTTTACTATTCGCCCCTCGGCTGTCCTTTGGCAACAGAAATGCAAGAATCATTTTTAAAAAATAGCCTAAAGTTCTAACTTATAATCTTTAGTCACAGTATGTTTACCTGTACCTATTCAACGATTAACAGTAGAAATATTTAACATGTCTGCAAAAATATCAGCCGAGGGTCGAATAGTAAGTTTACGCCAATTTATTTGATATGATGGCCTACTTTTCTAAATTACACAATATAAAGCATTAGTACTACCTTATAAAATAAATTGGCGCAACTTTACTATTCGACTCTAGGCTAACCTAGAGCTAACAGAAATGCAAAAATAATAATTAAAAAAATACCTAAAAGGTTCTAACCTAACCTATTTAGTCACAGTATGTTTACCTGTATTTAACATTTAACAGTAGAATGTAAAACAACGTCGTTGTCTGCAAAAATATTAGGTTAGAGTCGAATAGTAAAGTTACGCCAATAAATTAAATAAAAATCACAATACACTTGTAGCATCCAAAGAGGCTAGAGAAATGTTTATTTATTAAATTTGATAAAGATGTTTCAACTTAATGTAAAATCTCTTATAGGCTAACTTAATAATTAAAAGAGAAGAAACAAAATTTAAACTGATTGCAGGGAGTAGGTGGCATAAGTTAAGTTAATGTATAGTAATAAAATTTTTAATTTATTAATTAAAATTAATACAGTATTTGTACCTTCAAAATTACACCAAAAAATCAACAAAACTATTTCCACAAATTTTCGAAATGGGTTAGAAACTTGAACCGAGTACAATCGTATTGTAGTTTTAAAACCGAGTAAACATCATCTCTGAAAATAGGCATGAAAGTTGACGCCTACTGAATGGGAGTGTCTGCTGTCCCCATATTTAGAAGTTGACGTATTTTTTGTTTATTATTTAGAACACAAAATAAAATTGAAACTAGAGAGTTTATTATAGATCAGTTAGGAAGTTTTAAATTAATGTGTATTACTGAATACTAATAAACTACTAAAAAAAATATAACAGCATACTTACATAAAACGCAATAAATATGATTACACCAACTAACCCACATACAGTCTCGAATTAATTAACCAACTAGAACTACGACTACACCATACACCACTTCTATTAAATTCTCTGACCACAAAATTTTAATAGTAAGCCCAGAGATTATATTGAGTAAGCCTATCACAGATTTCACAGAAAACTAACTAGCCAAACTCAAGCAATAATCTTTGAAGAGTAAACCGAAGTGAATCATGAACTTAGGACGGAACTATTAGCCAACAGGAAATTAGCCTTATTGCTGTATTACATCAAAGGCACACACTACAGGGAAAATCACCTGTATTAATTCGTCTTTCAAGACGCCAGCGCTACCTATTAATGTTTTGTGAAATTAATACAGTATGTAGTTTCTGAATATTATAATATAGTACAGTACAATAATACTTGGCATGACTTTATTATTGTTGACGGAAAAACGTATAGCTTAACGAAGGTAAGATACGGTAGAAAGGGTCAAGATATCAATAGTGGCTCTAGGGGAAACCCACACTACAGTAACTTAAACAATTCAACTACACATAAACCATTTTAATTTAAAGAAGTTTAAAAAAAGATGCAATTTAGTTACCTTTGCTTTTTGGAACTAGAAAGGGACAAAAAATACTGTAAAATGTAGTAGGTCCAATCATTGTTTAATCATTATAATATACTTAATTTTTGTAATCTGACCTTTAACTTGTAAAAACGTTGTATTTTAAAATAGCTTCTAACAAAATTAATAATTTAACTGAATGGCACAATTCAATTAAGATATTAAATTTTTTAAACAAATATAAGAGCACTGTGGCGACAAAATCACACCGATTTGAATAAAAACCCTGAACCACAAAACAAGTTACAAAAACAATAACTAAACTGTAAGTTATGTTTACGTTACCCTTATGTACATTTCGATGACATGGTCATCATCCTCAGAGGGTTTTAACACTACTAAAGAATACAGACAATTAACACCCTCAGGGCCGGATTTAGCATTTTGGCACCCCTAGGCCCAATAATGTTTTCCGCCCCCTAGCCTGGTTAAAGTTACTTCCCCAAAAACCTTTATTAAAAAATTATATCAGGCCTACATGTTAATTGCTTAAACACCACTCCACGATGCAATTTTATTGAGTAATTTACTTGGTTCTGGGCTTAACAAAATGCCGACTTAAAAACACTTTTAGTAATTTTATGTATTAAAAAATAGTGAGCTCACGTTTGTGGGACTGAAACAAAACGATCCAACCCGCAGAGCATTCCCTCAACAAAGCATGGCCATTGCTATGTTAATAACTTAGGTTTTGTTCAATTTAGTCATTTGGACAAATAAATAAAAAAAACTCTGTAATATTTGAGGTGAGGGTGGTAACAGTGTTTCAACAATAACATTGGCACGCGCATGTGCCCCTAATCACTACGAGCAGTAGCGTCGAGCCAGCATAGTGGCAATGGCAATACAATGCGTACCACTCGACGACATCCCTACAGCCAGTTCTCCCATGTTTGAGATCAATGTTGTAACAAAGTTGATGCGTAATGTTGAAAAATAGTTTAACTTTACCAACAATTATTTGTTAAAATGAACTTCAAAATCAGAATGATTTTTTTGTAATCAATTCAAAAAATATGATAAGTTATGGCTATTTATTTTTATTTCTATATATTTAAAAAAAAAAATTTTCTCTCGGCCGTGCGCCCCCTGGGAGCTTGCACCCATAGGCCCGGGCCTATTGGGAAATCCGGCCCTGAACACCCTCTGAGGATGATGACCATGTCATCGAAATGTACATAAGGGTAGCGTATTAAACAATAACTTACAATTTAGTT
>JAGFPH010000248.1:362006-388493 GCA_018207615.1 Philaenus spumarius | reverse complement strand
CTATATTTTCCATTCCTACACAACTGTTGAAACGGTACAAAATTTATACATAAAGAATTAGGTATAATTATAAATTAATGTAATTACCAATATTATATCTGTCCTGAACTTCGTTTGCTTCTTACGTTAAAACGTGTTTCGGGCCCAAGGTCCCATTATCAGTTAACTACAATTTGCTCTGTTGGATATATTAAAATCTCAAACACATGAAGACAACACTTAACACGCTCATACATAAACTTGCGTTTCCAATCTTATTAGACTCCATGGCCATATCGTATAGATGGTTAGATTTAAACGACAGTTGTTCGTTCAGTAAATTATTTCGGTTGTTCAAATGTGCCCTATACATTTCAAACTCTTTGGCAGCGTTCAGGAATCTGCCCTTGTTACAAAAACAGAGGGTTTCATGTTAGAATCAAAATCTGTGTAGCTGTGATCTTATTTCGCGTAGGTTATTGTGAGACAGATGTTCTTTGAAACGTTCGGCCCTTTTGCCTGATCAAAGAACATCTGCCACACAATAACCTAGCGAAATAAGAACTAACTTCGCACAACATTTACACAGATTTTGATTCTAACATGTTGTTTCATGTGTCTGTGATTTTAATATAAATACTTAACGACCTCCAATGGAGCAAATTGTAGCTAACCGACGATGGGACCATCGACCTGAAGGGCGTCTTATCGTAAAAAGCAAACAAAGTCACAAGATGGATATAATATACGTAATTATATTAATCTTTAATTATATCTAATTTATTGAAGTGACTTGAATACCACAGAATGGAATTTAAACGTAAATAATATCTGAAAATTTATCTCATTCACCATTTAAAATATGTATCCATCTTTCATGATATCACTCATCTCATGAATTTTATCAGTGTTATTGAAATAATTGTGAATAAAAATTGTAAAACCATACATGTATTCATTTATAACTGTATTAATGGTCTGGATACAGAAACCAGCAAGAAATTATACAACTTCTGTTCAGTCTCTTCAATCAATAAAGAAACAGTAGTGTTTGTTCTGACCAAAGCAGAAGCACGCTTATCAACAAGTGATGTGCACAGGCAGCAAAGGGAGTTCTTAGATGAGGTCAGACCGCAAGTGATGTGCAGGCAGCAAAGGGAGTTCTTAGATGAGGTCAGACCTGTAGTATTCAGTCAGCTAGTAACATGCGTTTTCTCAAGAACCGTGTACATCGCTTGTTTTGCCATTGTGGCCGCAACTTTACGCAAATAGACCATTATTTCAGTTTTATTAATATTGGACATTACTACCAACATTTCAATCGCAAGTCTTAATATAATATTATTGAGAAATTAATTTTATCTAACGAGCTTCGCCATGTAGGCCTATCTAATGTAATTGAAAGTTTCCATTTTTTAGTTATTTTATGTGTATACCGGTATATTACTAGCTGGCCCGACAAATCAAAGTTAAATGTATATTAACAAAAAATATATTATATCAAGAAATATATTACACTATGTATTTCTTATGGGGATTTTTAGTAACTTTGACACCCCAAACCTCCCCTAAAATTAGGATTTTTTTAAAACCCATTCTTAGCGAGCACCTAGGGCCCTAGAGGAAGCTACATACCAAATTTCATTCCAATCCGTTCGATGTTTTTTTTTGTAATAACTTTGACCCCCCAAACCTCCCTTAAAATTTCAAATTTTTTTAAACCCTTTCTTAGCGAGCATCTATGGCCCTAGAGGAAGCTACTAGGGGTGTGCGAGATTTACTTTTTGAATTCGAGACGAGAACGAGATGTTGTTTAATAAAAATTATCGAGATCGAGAAAAAGACGAGAGCTGAGGTTTAGGAACGAGCGAGAAACGAGAATTTATTAAATACAATTTATCGAGATCGAGAAATAACGAGATTAACGTTTTTGTAACGAGAATGAACCAAAATTTTAATCTCAAGTTGAGAGTGAGAAGTATCATATAGCTTTTTACATCATCAAAGGAATATAATATATATATATGGGATAAGATAATTATTAATAAGTTAACTTTCTTTTGATTTGCTATTATTACTAATTTTATGAAAGCTATTACAAATATAATGTATCTCATAGACAATATGCACTTTAACAGTTTAGACTATTGATTAATATGTTAATATGCTTTACACTACATATGCAAAATATTAATTTTTATATAATTATATTTATTTTTAGTTAAGTAATTAACTGCCATTATTTATTTTACTAAAAACCAAGGTTATATAAAACTCAATCTTTACTATGCTAAGTTATTTCTCGTCAGTATCAAGTAATTTAAATAAGATATAGCGATATCCTAATCACTTCCTTGTGTTGAGATGTTTGGAAATGTTTTGTTTATCTTCCTTTCATTCTAATGTAACATTTTAAGTTTTATAAAAAGACCTAAAATAAAACTCGAGATTTTTAAAATGTATCGAGAAATTTATGGCAGAATCGAGAAAAATATAAGCGAGAAATGAATTTTATTCTTGACAACGAGATCGAGACTATATTGAGTTATTTCTTGTTCCTAGTCGAGAGTTTCGAGATCTTGCACACCCCTAGAAGCTACATACCAAATGTCATTCCAATCCGTTCGGTAGGTTTTGAAAAATCATGATTTAGTAACTTTGACCCCCCAAAACTCCCCCTAAAATTTCAAATTTTCGGAAACCCTTTCTTAGTGAGCGTCTAGAGCCTATAAAGAGTATTAGTGCTGAAAAGGATTTTATAATATTTTGAAATACTAAATAATATAAATTGGTTTAATCTTTAAAATTTCCTTTGATAATTTATATTTCAATTAATTTACCTTCTTTAAGATACTTATATGTTCTTATAATATCTTATCATAAAGAATAAATACTCACTTTCTTTAAATAATAACAATAAAAAAAATCTTTAATTATTCAATAATTGTAATTAACAATTTATATTTGAAATATTGTCTATAATCCCTTCACTGAGTGTTCATATAGTTTATATGGGATTATCAGTTAAGAATTATTATTTGTAGGCTAATTGGATTTACAATTCTACAACAAAGTTCAATTAGACTCTCACATAATTACAAACTCTTTAAACAAATAAATTATATATAGCTTGCTCGGATATTACTAATGTTATAATTAATTATTAATTTGATCTCGGGCTAGGGGTTTCGGCCGGATCCATCCACATTTATTTAAATATTAAGGTTAGTTATAAATTATATATATATCTTAGACTAATTATTATTTATTTAAATTTAATGAGAACATAGAGTAATGATGATGATTTTAGAAAGAAAGTTCGAAAGTCTTAATATTAATTGTTCGTTGCACAAAATTTTCACTATAGGCCTAAAGGTTTTTTATGTGAATTTGGTTTCTTTGAATAAGGTTATAAAGTCAGATATGTTTATATTAAAATGGTTTTATCTCACCCAAATTTGTTGTCTTGATTATCAGAAAGGTGTATTACTGTTTTAAGGTATTTCACTGCAAGATACAGCATAGATATTCGGCACAAAATATGTACGTCGATACTGTTCAATGGTTATTTCAGCACTAAAATTAAATTGTACCCTTTTTTTAGACCATTGTTCTCTACGGGGTTCACATAAAAATAATCTCGTCACCAAAATCTCTGTCCCAGCTGATTTTACATATGTTTAAAATGGATACAATATCTGATGATTGAACATGGTTTATGATATGATACTTACATTATTATTATTTTTGTTGTTGTATATTTTATTTTATTCTATCTAATTATACTTTAGTTTTAAATTATTTTTTAAGAAACAAACTCTTATTTTATGCCTCAATTATTAATTTGAATGTAGCGGCTCGTAATGTCGTCAGCCAATCAGAAGTATGCTGGAGGCGGGGCTATTTTCGTGTGGCGTTGAATTAGCGAAATTTCGTAGATCCGTCCTCTTTACATGCTTCGCGTTTAAATAAATGAATTTTTATTAAAATTGTGAAATGTACGTTTGAAAGACAATTTATTTCTACAGCCCACAAGATGTATCAATATTTTGGATAATTTACTTTCATGTTTTATTCGTGTCGAATCGGTTGGGTTGTAGGCCTAATGTGGATTTTCTTATCCAGTATTGTGTATGTCACTTATTTCTTTAGTTATTTCTTTAATGGTTTTGGTTTGTGTTTCGGGCCTTTTGTGATTAATGGTAAACATATTATAGTTCCTATAGGCCAGATTTTCTTTTATCAATTTTCTTTTTTCACATGGGACTTTATAATATTCTTATATTTCTAATGCTAAATTGGGTTGTCGAGTATCGTGGATATCGCGTTGGCGCTATGGATTTCGTGTAGGCCGAGATTAGTTTAATTAATAATTTTCAACATAAATACTGAACTGTTTCAGTGCCAAATTTCATGTTTTTAGGCCTCGTGGTTTTGGAGAAACTGTGATGAGTCAATGAGTCAATGGGATTTGGCTTTTATAAGTATAGATTACAAATTATCATCTATGTTTGAATTATACTTCGGAAGTTTCAAGTGCAATGAAATATATGCTAGCATATTACACTGTTGTGAACTAATAATAATTTTGACTGAGTGTGTAGAATAGTGCGTGAACAGACAAAAAGAATATCAGCTTATGAATGAATGAATGAAATATCTTTATTAGTCAAATATTTACATATATATACATGTCAGATTACAATTTAAAAAAAAAACTTAAGACTAATAAAGTCAGACCCCGAGGTTTATAGAAAACCTGTTTGGGGTGATACATATGTAACCTAAAAATCTAAAAGACAAGAGCTAGAGAGAGAGGTAGCGGCTGAACGACTCTCAGGACATTGTCAAAGGTACTGTACCACAGAACATTTATAAATAGATTGTTTTGTTATTTTTACTTTAATACTAACTAATGAACTTAGTGGCAATTATTAAACTGTCTGGTCCTTCAAAAATAAATTTATTTATTCGGGAAACTCAACATTATTCATTATTCAACTTCTATATGAGAAGAATAAGTATTATTGAGTGATTATGGGATGAAAGGCATCATGGATATGGTCAATTTTAGTATAGCTACAAAAATGAACGTTTTCATCATATTTAAATTGTAACTAGATTCTCATTACCGGTATCAACTAAATAATTCATCCGTTAATAATTAGTTTTAATAATCCCGTTTGTATATATTCCTTTACATTTAAAAAAAATCTGAATTTAGAAATTAAATTCAATGTTAATTGTAATTACTATCCTGTTACTAATTTGTTACTATCAGGCTAGCTAATGATGGCCTTATTAGCTGGCCAGATGTGCTACCTGTGGCAGCAAACCATGTAGCCATAACTGCAGAGAAAAATACTACTATTGACTTAAAATAATGTATGTTACTTAAAATATTCTTTAAAAAAAGGAAAATGGGTAGGATTTATTAGTACTACTTTTTGAGACAAGTACTTTTCCTCGACCTATTCCAAACTGTGAGAACCACGCATTATAATAGAATTGAATTGTTCTGTTTCTTTGGAATTGTTAAAATAGTATATTTCGTCACAAGTCCGGCCATTACCGGTGCACGATCGAGTTTCAATTACATCAGTTAAATTATAACTATTGATAGAAGATGTAGTATGTTTCAGTTTAAGACTTTATATTGTTGTTAGTCTTGTAGAGAAGCGATAATAAAAAAGTTACATTATAAATTACATCCTTAAAGTAAAGAGTCATTAGTAATATACCTTGCACACGTTAATTTATTCTTTGGTGTACAACTAGAAAAGTGTAATCATTGCTCTGTAAAGGGTCAACAATTCTTTTCTTTACTTAACAAGTCAAAAACATTTTCCATCCTACTTTTTTTCTACAAATTTTGAGCCTTAGGCACAAGTCTAAAATGCTTAGTGGGAAATTCTGCACTGCATAAACACGTAATACATTAACATATTTCAAAATTATTTGAAAGAAATGAAAAAAATTACCATAAATATTTTTAAAAAGGCTGTCTTATAAAAAAAAAATAGTAAGAAAACTAAAAATAAACAGGAGAACAACTGTTATTAAAACAGATAAAAAAATATCTATCATGAAGTTAGACGTAAATTTAAAGCCTGTCACCAAATTGAATAAATAACTTTTATTAGTTGTATAGAAATACTGTAAACACCAATTCAAATTTATGAAATATCAGTCAACTTAACTTTATCTTCTTTTATAGAAACTTACCTTACAAAGTGCCGATTCTAAGGTTTCATTTCTCAACCATTTCAATAACGCTGCAATTAGAACTTGCGACGGATTTTTCTTTTTCGCTGTAGGAACTTTAAACTGTTCAAAAAATGATCTGAAAACTGATCTATTAATATAATCATTTCCCAAAACTGTTGCCAATAAGGGAAGCATGGACCTGTCCAAACCACCAAAACTATTCAAAAAGTAGTCTATCTCATATAATTTACATTTTAAATAATATTCACCTTCTAGGCCTCCATTAGTTCCTGTGAATGGTAAAGCCTCCAATGAAAGAGACGGAAACGGAATATACATTACATCGAAAATATAAAAATCTGAATCATAGCTGAGAACAGGGCATTGTAACTCCCTTGCCAACGCTGCTATTTCGACATCAGCTTCGAAATCGCATTGGGCGAAGGGTATATCCAATTCGACAAGAACTTCGCGAAAAATATGCCTCATAAAAAGTGGAAAATTAGGCACCGAATCTTGCGGGCTCACATTTTTTGCGGAAGATATTTTATATTTCATTCGTTTGTAAACTGTACGGATTTTCCGTCTCTCGTAACCACCGTCGAATATAACCAACGGTTTGATCTGACACTTTTTCAACAGTTTAAAGAAATCTTTGATGTGCAAGGCAAAAACATCGTAGTTTCCTCCGAAAGCTGTTTCAGAATGCAGAGAGATAAAAAGGTTGGTAGCAATACTGTAGCCGTCGAGAATCACATAACAATTGTGCAGTTTGTGTATCTTCAAAAATTTTCTTCCGTTAGATTTGATATAAGTAGTAAGGCCACGGACACCCATGCCTAAAAAAGAAAGAAGTAAAATAGTACTAAGTAATAGGTAATAAATAATGTAGGTACAAATTTGTAAGTAAAACTATTTCTAAGTAGCCTTCAGAAAAACTTCTATTAACCATCACCACCGGGATGAAGAACACAACGGTTAATAGACGGATGACAGAAATACCATTACAAAACTACCTTAACCTATAAATAGCGATCAATTGTACACACATAAATTAAACCCGTTTGCAATGTAAAAGCAATTTTCATTAAATAAGTACAAATGATTTACAGTTGAAAAGTAACATGTATACATAAGTATGTATGTACGTAAGTTACACTTTAGGTTGAATGAACCATTCGTACATTTCGATGTCCAATTCTTCATTGTTTTACATATTTTAATGTCTCAGTCTGTGTTCTGCAATTTTTAACACATATTTTCCGATTGTACCAGCATCACGTTTTATATTGTTCTTCTAACACATCATAAATTTGAGCTAAAGTTGTGGTAGATTGACCTTTTTTTTAGAGTCCAGTAAAACAATTTTTCCGTTTGTTTTGCTGACATTTTTTAGATGCACTGTAACTTAACGAATGCGCTAGATAAATTATAAGATAATAAAAAAGATCAGTTAAAATGTTGAATACGAATTCAAGTGGAATACTGTCTAAATAATATGTTTTTTTTACTACAAGGCGAAAAACCTTCGCTGAATGTACTGTAAATTATTATAATGTGATATTTACAGGGACTATTTTAACTGAAATCTACGAGTTGAGTAGGAAAGAACCGCCTACACCACGGTAAACGGAAGTATTAGGGTTGGTCAGAGGATAGACTATAGGCCTAGCCACAGCCCTTTAGGTCCAGTTGAAATGGGTTGTAAACTCCACAATTTCAGTGAAGTTAACCGAATTTAACCGTAGTGAGTTAACAGAAATTGACGGATAAACAAATGGCGGTTAATCAAATTTTACTGTACATAAGAAAATGAATAAACATTCAAATTAGTTTAAATGTAGATTTTACTGTTCTCTTAGGCTGGGTTGCACCAACCAGGATCAGTTTTGATCTAGGATCAAAGTTGTATTTGATCCAGGATCTAGGAAAGTTGTATTGGTTTCTATTGCACCATACCTGGATCAAATAATTGATCCAGGATTTACTGATCTAGGTATTTGATCCCGGTTGGTGCAACTCAGCCTTAAAGTCATAAGTGGCAATAATAACAATAAAAAAAAGTTATAACATCCAACAATGCAAAATAATTAACTAAAGCAAAATTGAGAACAGACAAATTGTTATTTGATATATCCATGTTCAAAATAATTGCTTTCAAAGCTAAGTTAAAACAATGTAAAGGCTAAAAGTTTATGTTTCCACATTAGAGTCTCGACAGTTCGAGCTCTGGAATTTCTAGTTTCTCATAAATCCGAGCCACGTGAAATCTTGTAAACAATCGATCTTGCATTCGGAAGACATTGTAGGAACATTAAAGAATGTGACTAGAATGGCTCCGAAATGATCAGTGGAGTTGATGGTCCTAGGTGCAGCTTGTTTATCTATTGTTGTGATTATCAAAAAAGGAATTAAGGGAGCTAGGATTGATATATCCTTTCATTAGAATTCTACTAAGCCAAGCCGCCTTAAAATCGCTGGAATCATTCACCTTTGAATCAAGGCACAAAAATGGTATAGGCCTACAGATGGCTCCAAAATGACCAGCAGAGTAGAAGCAGGAAATTATGGTCTTACGTGCAGCTTATCTATGGCTATGGGCTCCTTACCATAGATTTTTCAGGCGGAGGTCATTGCGATTGATCTCTGCGATCGTGAAATTAGGAATTAAGGGAGCTAAGAAAAGTAGACCTAACCCAGAAACTGAAAATTTTCTGTAATTTAATCAGAAGGTTGCCAGTCTGTGAAGAGGCATAAAATGTGGAAATGACTGAGTGGTTAAATTCAGACATACAGTTAGAAGTTACAGACTCGTTTATAATAATTGACATGATTAACAACCCAGTGTGAGAGTGATGATGCATGATGACGAGGCCGTACAGTCACACCAAAAGCTATGCTGCATTTGAGGCCGCCATGTGCTACGTGGAACAACAGCCTAAGGCGACACCATCTTCCTATTCATACGGTCATAAATTGCCATGCGGTAACGTTGCAGCTTCACCAAACAAAAGACCACCATTTTACACAAAGTAAACTGTTACCAGATTTAAGTTAAAACCTTTATTCTGCCAATGTAAATTTATGTCTAGGCTATTGTAAACACTTTGTTTTAGTAAAGTTCATATTTTAACACCTGTACTATTCTTTTCAGCATCGTTTTATTTCTTTTTCCTTCATATATTTTTATAGTCAGAGTTTTCAATAGTTCGAGATGGTCCCGGTCTCCTTGAACAACAACTCAATGTACTCAATATACTCTCAATGTACTAACAACAAAAAACTAAATAAATTAATAGTGCAGTTACATTAAGCCTTAAAACAAGATGGCTAGATTAAGGACTGCTATTGACAACTCAAAAAGGTCATTACAGGTACGTTTTTGGAAAACACTCAGCAACATTGATGTTTTTGAAGAGAATGGATTATTAAGTGAATTATCAATAGGAATTAAACATCAGACTAACAACCTTTTTGCGTAGAAAATTGTATTTATCATTAGGCCTACAAATAAACATGATAGAATAAACTTAGAACACAAAATCTCACAACTAATAGGCCTACGTTTATTAACTCAAACGCATTTCAACGACAAAGTGGCCATCTTCAGTGATGCACGAGCTACAATAATAGTCAAACTATAGCTAACTCCAGAACTATAACTAGGCCTACAGAACACATTTCAGGCATAAAGTCAAAACCTTCAAAACATTTCCTTAGAACGTTTTTCTACGGGCCGATTAATAAGAGGAAAGAGAAATAGCCTACTTGCTTCTTACTAGATATGAAATCATTCAAGATTTTTTTAAAACTGAATGTAGGTATGAAACGCATATTTTTCTTATTTCATATTTTCAACTTTTATTTCTCTCGTATTTTCTATAGCCTAATATTTATTTCCCGCAGATATTTTTGGTGTTTTTACAGTCAGTTTAACGAGTTCTTTCATATATGAAAACGAATTTCAAAAACCTCTGGTCAACACGTCCTCCATTTTTACCGAAACAAGTTCAGACAACTTAGCCTATACCAGTAACCTGTTGCTACACACTTAATTCTGAACTGCATGAAAAACTAGACTTTGTACCAAACTATATTTATGAACTGAAAACATACTGCGATAGGCAACTTTAGGATAGTTTAGATTCAGATTTTGTCGCAAGTTTACTATTCGACGCTAGGCTGATATTTTTGCAGACAAGACATTTTTTACATTCTACTGTTAAATGTTTAATACAGGAAAACATACTGTGACTAAATAAATACTATAGGTTAGAACCTTTGGGCTATTTTTTTTTGCGCAAGTTTACTATTCGACGCTAGCCTAATATTTTTACAGACAGCGACATTGTTTTACATTCTACAGTTAAATGTTGAATACAGGTAAACATACTACGACTAAATACCTTTTATTATTATTCTTGCATCTCTGTTGCCATAGGTTAGCCTAGGGTCGAATAGTAAACTTGCGCCTTTTTTTGTTCTTGCATTTCTGTTGCCATAGGTTAGCCTAGGGTTGAATAGTAAACTTGACCTCAGATTTTGGATTATTTACTCTATTTTTAGGTTAGTATTGTAGGTTAGAGGGGATACAAACCTACTGTTATTTAGCGGAAAAATCAACTCTATTCCAATTACATTTGTTAAAAAAATATATTCTTTGTAAGGAAAGTTATTAAAACAGGCTACTATGAGGATACTATATTTATCTTTGTTGAAAAATTAAACTAACTTCAACCATACTTACTTAAATCTCAATGCCCACATTTGCAGTCATCAACACAATTTTGAAATTTTGTACTTGCCATTTTATCAACATAGGCTAGAGACTAGCACTTTTAGTATTCAGTATTCTATATACCGTACATAACTACAGTTGATACAGTTACCTTTATTATGCTCCTTGATTTTCTGATTTGTCTGAGTCTTGGACTGGAGTCTTTAGTCGAGAACATTAGAAAAAAAAAGAAAAATCAAAGGTTCTTGAACGAAGATAACGAAGTATCAAAGTGTTATTGATCCCGAAATCTCCTGATTCTGAAGTTGCAGCAGACATAAAATGTAATATTTTTTTATCCAGTTTAAGAATAATGTTTAGTTATGTTGAACTATTTCCTTATAGTTCGATTGTCCAAGTTTAAGATTTGTTTTCTCTCTTTTAGCCTTATATGGCTGGGCACCGATTCATATCATGTGGCCCATTTCTTCCTTGGGATTAAAATCTTCAAATTGAAATTAAATTATTTTCTTTCGTCCACAATACTCAAGAATCAAGAAGAATTCATTAAAAAGTCCACTTGAACAAAATTTGTCACCGAGTAAGTTCCGAAAGTTTAAGATTTCAAAATAATTTAATCTAATTCTTTTACAATTAATTACAGCACTAAAAAAATATACCTGATGCGGTAATGTTATAGATATATTATCTTTGATTATGGACCTTATAGATATTATAGACCTAAGCTTTGTAAACAAAAATGTATGATGTTAACTTCACCTCTATATCGAAATCGAATTAGTACGCTGTAAGCATAGATTTTAGTTCTATGGCTGTAAGTCCTGACTCCTGAATCAAGATCATCTGAATCTACAAGGAATTATGAATTAAATGATAAGAATATTGACATGTGGCCCATGTGGGGAAGCAACATGTGACTATAATAATAAATAAGTGAAGTGTCATTGCATAAAAAATAAACTTTGCTGAGGACGTGTAAAATGTAAAAGAAATTATGAATGATTCATTTGTAATTTGTTATTGACCGACTCATATTTGTTATAAAGAGCTAAGTGACAGTCAAAAGTTAACATACGTTTTGAATGTAAAACAGTTATATTTCTAGAACCTATTATATAAAATAGGTTAGGAATGTTGACGTTTAGTTAGTACACAAATCAGATATCTGATTTAACCTAAATCTTAAAATCTGAAGCTTATATAAATACTTCCTATAATTAATTGTTGGTGGTAGCCTACTTAGCATTTGTTTAGAACTAAATTTAAAATGTAATCAATGTTACTCCCTAGCCCTTATAAATAACAGTAAATTATTTAGGCCTAGGGTAGGGGTTTCTATTAGGAGTTTCATAATATAGAAACAGATAACACATAATTGTGTTATTTAACTTATAAAAAACACCATGGATGACAAAGAGGATCTTTTCCAATGTCTGCCTTTACCCAGTAATTGTGTGGCAACTGTTGTGAATCTTAAGTACCCTACAAGCCAGAAAATGTGCAGAATTTCTGCCACATTGTTGATGAATCAGGAGGATTGTGAACAAATGGAAATACATAGGAATGGTTGGTTTGTCATTGAAATCAGCTCAAGAAAGAAAAGCCGAGAAATAAAGTTGTTAAAACTTGTTCACATTATAAGATTATCAGAAATTAAATGTAATGAAATTGTGTTGAGTGATGAAATGTTATATAGTATAACAAATACATTAAGTTCAAACGATGGAAAGTTTAAATCTAGTGCTGCATTACATCTTAAAAGTCGAAGGGCTAAATTGAACATTGACTTTATGCCAAATAGAGCTCACAAAGTAACTGTATGCCTTATAGCTCATGATGGAAGGGAACTTGGAAGGGAACTCCTGGATCTTTCTTTAATGAGTTATTTTCAAACACCTTGTTACATGTGTAAAGGTGATGTGGTCGCTTTAAATATATCAAAATATATACCAGAAGTTTTGTTTGATTTTTCAAAACATAATGTTACTAATGTTTATTTTAAAATTGTTGAAATTGAAGGACCACCTTATGATATTGAAAGTTTAAAAGCTGTTGTGTGCGGTTATATAATTGATAAAAACACTGCTTTGTATCAGGTTTTAAGTCAACAAGGTTTTGTACCTCATTATAAGTACCGCTTTATTCCAAATATATCTAAAATTGAATTAGGCCTACATAATTTAAAACAAGCATATCCACCTCTAGTACCTTCAAGTTTTATGCCAAAATTTAATGTTCTAATATCTTGGTTTCAACAATTTATGAAGAAAGAATGCCAAGGTAAGATGAAGATAGGCTAGATGCTATTACATTTTAAAACAATGATAATAAACCAAAAACTAAGAATTTTTACAGTATACTATACCATCTATTGAGGGGTTAATTCAGAATTAATTTGATGAAAAGTGGGAATCATTTGTCACTTTGTTCTATATCTGGTAAGAATATTTGAAGCTGTCCGTGTCGCTGACCTTTTTACTAAGGATTTCAATATAGGCCTACAGTAAATAGCAAAGTTGAAGAAAGTTGAGACAATTTTATAATTCTTAGTGTAGCTTCAATTTAAAGTAGAATCTTCTTTAAATGCCTAACTTACAAAAAGTGTAATTATATTACAAAATTATAAATATTTCATTAAGTTGTTGATTTGATTGTAATTGGAAATCAAAAAATATCTTGATGTATTGGATAAGGTGGCGTCATTTTACGCAGAATGTTACTTTCCCAAATCCTTAGTACCGGTACTGTATATCTGGCATTTTATACTCTGTGAAACCCCTTAAATTTTTTTTTCACTAGCCTAGTTTAAACTCAACTGTTGAATAATGCAATTATCTGCTATCCAAATGACTAGGTAAACTTATAATATAATATGCAATAGAATTGTTGTAAGCAATTTTTTTTCATAATCTGTTTTTAATTAATTTTTTATTTAATTTCAGAGTTAAAACTTAATCCTTTCTTCCTTCTACATGGACCATCCGGTATTGGAAAGTCATTGTTGTTGTCAAGTGTTTGCACTTACGTTGGAATAGGATATATAAAGTTTAGTTGTAACAATTGTGAAGGTTTAGCGCCAGGGCAAGGAGAGGGCAAAATCAAAGCGTTGTTTTTACAAGTAAAAGAGCGTTCTCCTTGTATATTACAGCTAGAAAATATTGAAGTAAGGATAATATTTATTCATTCTCATACCTTATTATTCTAATTATAAACGTTAAAATAACAAGTGTTAAAAATGTTAGAAAGAATGCATAGTTTGGGTACGGTATTCATCTCGTATCTCGAGCCTTTTGTATTAATTCAATGATAACATTACTAGTTTTTGCTGGTGAGCTATTGTGATCTAAACCTTTTTATCCTGCATACACTATAGAATTGATAACCCTTACACCGATCGATATGAACTTAGACAAAGTACTACTGCTCCCTTTGGTCTTAGAATGAAAGTTCTAGTGTCCCCTCACAGTTCTAGGCCTCAAACTCCCTTTGACTTTTGAATGTAGTCCATGTTTTGCACCTCCTAGGGGGGTTAAAATGACACTATATGCTTTTTTCTCTCTATGAAGATATACCGTATGTAAAACATAATTAATACTTCTGATAAAATTTATTGCTATGAGTTTGTGTTTTATGACCCTCTTTTCATCTAGAGCTGTGTTTTATTACTGATGGATCTAAATTAGAAAACCCAGAAAATTTCATTCTAGTACAAAAAATCTAAAAAAAATTGTTACTTCCGGTAAAAAAACGTGCTTTAGATTGTTGGATTTTTTTGTTAACGAACTCACGGGCAACTTAGAAAACCAACGTTTATATCAAACTGCAATAGCTCATCTTTCCTATGGAAAATTGCTAACATGAAATGTAGTCTTAACTGTATCTGCAACTACAATACCTAGGTGCTACGATTTTAAAAGTACAGTACAGTCATGCTAATCCGAACTAATTGGGACCAAACCCAGTTTGGATTTTAAAATTTTCGGATTAACTGAAATAATGAAAAAAGGACAATAACTAAAAAAAACAGGTTATTGTAATGCGAGCAGAGTGAACTCAAGTGACGATGATGTCCCATCCCTGCACGATTTCACTCTGATGACACAACTAAAATTTAAGGTCTTTTTTAAAAAAAACTATTCGATTGACGACCCTTTCGTTATGAAATACAATTACATATAACCGAATGAAAACATTTAAATGGTTTTAGAATCAAATAGGAAATTAAGGCAGTGTTTTTACCTCAAAAATTTTGCAGCCCATGGATCAGGGCACATTGCAAAGTCTCAAAATATCATATAGGATGAAGTTTCTGAGAAACTTCATATGTAGAAGATAAATCAAGTTTATTTACTTTGCTCCAAAAAATAAAAACATTTACGATCAAAGATGTGACTTATTGGGCTGCTGAGTCATGGGAAGGTGTAACTGAACTGAGCCTAAGAAAAACATTAAAAAAACTAGGCCTACATTCTTAGTTTTGTTGAGATTCCAGAACAATTTAATGCTGAGGCAGGAGGTAAGAAGAAGCAGCTTGTGTCACACACAGATGTGGCAGACGCTTTATAACTCAGCCATCGCTACCTCGAACAATACTACATCGCTACACCCACAGACGTAATGTTCATGAGGCGGTGGCGAAACATTGCATCTTTCAGTAAATTCAGTTTCCTCGTTGCGCCAGAAGAAACTGACAGATTTTATGTTTAAGTGACTTCCTGTTTTTATATTTTGATACAGTGCTGTGTAATGGTTTAATTTAAATTTGTTTACTTTTATAACTTTCCAAAATTTGTAAAATTTGTATAAAATTTGATAAAATTTTAAATAAATTTGTTTTTTAGTGAAAGCATTATTTCTTTATGCAACCCATTTCAGTTTGTTAACATGATTTAACGTAATTTTTCTTTTGTCAATAACTAGGTACATTTGTGACTTAGGTATTTTCTCTCTGAATGTCTTTGGATTACCTAATTTTGTATAGTGCTGATGATGGTTTGTTTCTTTAGTTTTATTATATTTTCTAATGTTCTGTACTTTGATTTTTACAGCTATAAAATTTGATTATGTAATTGAAATTAATGTGTATTTTTAATGTAAAAAATTGTTTCTTTTTGAAATTTTGTCACTTTAGTTTCCTAACAAGAAACTAATGTAATTTATTTTCTCTGTGAACGTGTTAGGATTACTTAAATTTTGTACAGTAGGTACCATATTGTATAGTGGTTTGTATAGTTTTGTTTTGTTTTTTAATGTTCCATACAATTCTTAATATTTTATATCTGAATTGTATACAATTTTACAACAATAACATGAAATAAACTGTAAAACATCATTTCTTTTCGTCTATTTGTCATATAAGATTACTTTTCTGAACTTAACAGATGTAATTTTTATGATTTTTTTCTCTAATTATTGTTCGGTTTGGATTACCATGACTCTATTATAGTGCAGCAACCCTCCACTATACCTCCACTATACCTCCACTATACCTCTACTATAGCAATCATGGTATAGGATGATGACTATACCATGGAAATGTTGCCTACATAAGAGTAGTGTAAGAAACATAACGTTTTCATTAATTTGTTTTAATTACTGTTAGGGTTTTTGCAGTACCAAATTACTTGTATATGGTAAATACTGTTTTAGGCATTGTGTTGTAATGCCGAAGGAGAAGAAGATGTACGAACATTGGGTTGTTTGCAAAATCAAATAGAATCTATGAAATCTGATTTACCAGTAGTCATAGTAGCAACAACTACTAATCTGGAAGCAGTAAAACCGAGCTTGGTCCAGCAGTTCTTGCAATCATTGCAAATTGATAATCCGGATGCTGAGCAAAGACTGGATATCCTTCAGTGGATCTTCCATTGCTGTAACTATACAGTGGATGTTGAACTGTTACGACAAGTTGCGGCACAAACTGCAGGTTTTCTTTTCACCGATTTAACCGAATTGGTAGCACTGGCTTACAGGTAAGAACTTAAAATTTTAATGAATACAGTAGAATGTCACTAATCCGGCACTATATCGAACCAGGTAGTGCCGCATCACTGGGAAAAAATGTCAAATGAAAACAAAACATAGATTATAGTATTGCAAAAAAAAACAGAATTTATTACGAGACTAACAAACAAAACCTGAAAATGTTATATTAAATTCAATGTGAATACAACAAATTCATTAGAATAAAGATGCCTTAAGATTTACACTCAAAAATATGCATGATGTGAAGGATATGTATGGTACATCACATACAGTGTTAAATGCTAGCAGTAACAAAGTTTTTAATGTTTCTTTTCGTCATTGAAATAAAGCTTTAACCCTAGAACCGGCAGCTTTAACGAAAATTGATTTTTTGGCGTGTGCAAGCATTTATTCAAAAATTCGCCAAAAATAGTAAATTAACCCCAATTCAAAAGTGTTCCGTAGCTTTTTTGTAGAGAAAGGTTCAAAGAAATTGTATATTCCAGTAAAAAAATTATAGATGTAAAATTTAGAAAGTTATTAGCTCAAGAAACAAAAAATGTTCAGTTACAAAAAATAAAAGTTCAACTTTAAGTCTACATAAAAAGTAGTAAACATTTTTTGTAATTTTTTCCATAAATGTAAAAAAGTTTCGTAATTTAGTTCTAAATAGAACTGTATAAAAACATTTAACATTTTCAAATTTCTTATTTTGAAAACACAAGATTTTATGTTCTTACTACAAGTCTGCTATCAAAAGTATGCCAAGTTAGAAACGTAATTTACTAATATATGCTGTGCCCAAAAATAAAATATTATTATAACAAAGTGTAGAGAATAAATCAAAGAACTGAACTGTATACTTGTAAATTATCTTTTCATAAAAGTGTTTGACTTAGAATTATTTGAATAACAAAAGTTAGAAAAATATAGAAAACTCTTGTCTGTTCAAGATGCGCGCGCATACTCCTATGTCTGGTTATGTTGTAAAAGTCCGTTACGCTACAGATTTGAACGTTAGGTGAGACCGTATTAGCCTGCACTTTCCCACAGTCTTACACAATAAACTGTTCAAATATAGCATATTTGGTTTACAGGAGAAGTTAGCTTGAAGCATTATGTTTACAAAGATCCCAAAATATCTCTAAAAAGCGATTGATTTCACACACATATCATACGTGAAATAAATAACGCTGTTTATTGGTTGGAAAACTGACCAATTGCAAGGGTCTACAAAACCCCTTCCAACTTCAGAAATATTTGTCCGATTTTTGATTGGATGAAAGATTTGGATAGGGGAAATTATGATGAATCCATCGATACATAGATTTAACTAAGACAACCTACTGGGCAGGTTTTAGAGATTGACGAAAGTTGAGTAATTTCGTTATGTTTTATATGAATTTTCGGGCGCCGATTGATTTGTAGAAAACTAATAAACTGCAACGATGATTATGTATGTAAATATACGTTTTAGAAAGAAATTGTAAATACAAAAAATAAAGTTTGAAACATTACCTTTCCAATGGTGTTTGTCTTTTTGAGATTGGAAGATTTTTAGTGGGTCAAATATTCAATACAATCTCGCGTTACAAATGTGTTGTCATGATCGCACATTTCGTGCGATCTGCCGGTTCTAGGGTTAACAAGTTTTCTTGGAGTCTCTTTAGAGGATGAATATCGGACACTAATACCCCATTTTCCTCTGCCTACATGATTGCAGTGGAGAAAACACTTGATACAATGTCATGATTAATAGATAAATGTGATAACAATAAAAAAAACTTAGCCTTTTCCTTCAAAATTTTGCTTGAAATAGGCATGTGTCTGCTTCGTTCTTGCATGAACGAAGTATAAAGACAGGCTTCTACTTATGGAAACTTGTGTTTCCAACATTTTACACAACATACTGCACTCTAGGAAGCTTGGATGCAGCTGACTGCCGACTCATTGTCGTGATGCAGGCAGGTTATGTTTAGAAGCGCACTTGTAGGCATGGAGTGACAAGAAAAAGCTGTGAGTCAAATGACAGTGTCTGAAAAGTAGAGGTTCATCGATGAAAATAAAAACTAAATAGTTCGAAGTGAATATAATGTTTTAAGTATATCTTAGTAACAAACATTATATTGTTTGTTAGGTTAATCTTAATCAAACAAAGTTTATGCCTACACCAATGGTCCACAACCTTGATGCCATTAGCCCTGTCCAGGGTGCATCAAGATTTTGATATCGAAATCACTTTTTGTATAATTTATTTACCTGTTATTCATGATTTTTAAATGTCAAGTTTGAATGTAAACAGTTTAAATTTGATAAAATTTAATAAACTACATTTATTTTATAAAATTTAATTTTTTTAACGTCACTCATAATTTTGAGCTTAAAGAAGAAATTTTGCTTTTTTCCATGCGAGAAATCATGAAGATTTTTGTGCTCGCTTGAAAGACGATGACATGAGGACAAGACTATCCTACCTGGCTGAGATTTTTAAACACCTCAACGCAGTCAACTCCGGTCTACAAGGTATTTCTGACGCTATTTTAACGTTCTCAGTCAAACTTTCTACTTTTGGAGAGAATATGGTACATGGCTGAAGAATTTGGAACAAGGGAACACTGATAAGTTTCCATTAAACTTAAAAAGTATGGACATTAAAAAGTATGACTGGATTCGGAATCCGTTTTCGACAATGGTGTAAGTAGAGGACATGACACTGTAAACCGAATTTATTGATTCGAGAAAGACAGACCTCAAGTTCAATGACGAGCCAGTGCAGCAAGTATTGGTGTTGCAGCAGAATATCCTCATCTGTCGAGGAAAGCAATAGACATTCTTCTCCGATTCTCAACTTCATGGATGTGCGAACATGGATTTTCGACAGGATGACGGAAAACACTTTAGAGGATTACATGAGGATTTGCCTTTCTCAACTGCCTCCTAAAATCCCAGACCTTTACAAAAAACATCAAGGAAAAATTTCCCATTAATTGAAATTAAAATTAAATACATAAATTATCATTGTACCTATCTATGCGTTTTCACTTTATAGAAAACTAGTTATTATTCCGCACTTATTATATTATAAAATGTTGTGTACTATGGTTGGGTGGCACAGGGTGAGGGCGTCACGAAAAGGGGTGCCATGACTAAAAAAAGTTGTGGACCACTGGCTTACACAGTAAAAAAGATTTGAAAATCCAAGCTAGTGTTTGAGTGAAAATTACATTATTATTTTTAATAAGAATAATTACAGTTTATTACATTAAAAGTGAACAATGTTTTTTTTTATTTGACTGTAATGTCTCAAATCTAAGTAATACAAAAACATCCACTTCTAACAGTAGGCCTATAGTATTATAGCCTAGAGAACCCTATGTAAATATAAACAAACACCAGTACCAAACCCCATGAAGAAATGAAAGTAAGAAACCAAATTAGAAACATTATATCTATTATTTATGTAAAATTTGTCGAAATCATTATACAAGAACACAAGATGGTTAAAAAACGTATGTAGTTAAGTTGTGTCAGCCGTGTTTAGTAGGCGACCAAACCATTGTAAACGCGAGTCAAGCTAAAACAAATAATGTACCATGTAATTTGAACTATAAACAAAAACACGATAATCCAATGTATGAAACGTATTCTATATTTAAGAAAATATTTATGAAACAATTATTAGTTAATTATATACCGTAGATTATTATTATTACTAAAATATTCACCATAATTAGTTTAACATATGACACAAGTAGTACAACATACACTAAATTCAAAAAAGGAAGTTATTATTTAATCGGGTAAATTAAAATTATTACAAGTAAATAAATTTTATGCTTTAAACGCAAGAACAAATTAATTCTACAATTGTTTTAACCAACAAAGAAATACTTTAGGTATAAAATCCGTCGAAAACTAATTTCAAAAGAGAAAAACACGCTATGTTAGGAAAATAGCAGTGACGTAATACTCCGTAACCATGGTAACGACGAAAGAAGCCTATGACGTAGCATTACGAGAACGCAACCAGCAAATCAAAAGGATAGATGTTTATTTCCGATTTCAGAGATATACGGAAGTGAAGAAATCCGGCTACATCGTTTGAAAGTGAAGCCATAATGAGTGCAAATTGAGAACTAAGCGTGGGTGGACGTATCTAATGAAATGAAGAAGTGACGCCGTTAATTGTTTTTATAAAAGTATAATCAGAACGTACAATAACTCGATATTTACTCATGTGTTCAACCAAAAACTGATAAGTATTTAAAGAACAGTGATTAAGTTTAAAACTTAAAGGAAATTAGTTAAATAAAAATCTTTACCTTTCTTCTAATCCAACTCCTTATGACGCCATTTCATAATTGTTAACTTCATGTTTAAATTCATAATTGCGTGTATGTTTAATGGGATAATTACAGCAGCACGAGTACCCCTAGCCCGAGATCAATTTGAATTAAAATTAAATTTAATTTAATTATGTATTATGGTGATGAAACAAACTTTATTCTACGAATTTTAAATTATTATAGCCTACTGAGCTAAGCCAAACTGGAAATAGACATTTTGTTTAAAATAGATATTCCTCATTATAAATAAAACAAATTCAATTCTTTCTTTCCTTCTTGTACCAAACCAAAATTATAAACCTTATGTATTTCTAGATGAATAATTTTAATTATATTAAACTAAAATTTTGTTAAATCAAATTTGTACTTATTTCAAAGCTAATATAATTGAAGCTGAACTTAGTAGGTTTCAATTATATTACCTATAGGCTATAGTATTAGTAATTAGTAATATTATAACTTTTACTCCCAACTTTGGGGCAAGTATTTAATAAAGTAAAATTATAAATTTGGCTCCACAACGTGTGGGCATTTGAATTTCAAAGAAATACCTATAAAAGCTAGATATTATAAATTTGGCTTCCAAATAGTGGGGCTTCTCACACAATCATTATTGTATAGCTAGTATAATTATATGACATTTCATGAATAATATTTTCAGGTTTCACTTCAATATCTCTATGAATAAAAATAAAACTAGTTTGTCTTTACCCATGTTGTCCTTTAAATAGCGAAAGAATTACACAACATATTTTGAGTATGCTGTGGTTACTTAGAAAATGTATTGCATCATAAACATCAAGAGTTTAAATGAAATCTTTTGCCATATTTTCAGCATCTTCTTTAATTTACCAACAGGTGCATGAATTAATTAAAATTGATTAGTAGCATTTATGTTTGACTGCTGTTAACAAAATTATTTCAGTTAATATACAATGTGATAATTCCTGAAAAGTTTTGGGGATAACCCTTCCCCCCTTGGTCCGCCCCTGAATACCATAAGAATACAGTATTTAAATTTTGTCGGATATTACTGCAATGATTTAAAATAGGTTTTGATGTACTTTGTATTTAACAATAAACAAAATACATATTCATTATTTAAGGAATTGAATTTCAAAAAGTAAATTAATGTTTTTTTTCATTACAGAGAGAAAATAAGAACGTTAAAATGTATTGACATTGAGCATTCAGGGATAGCTGAATTTGAGTTCAATGATTTTACTACAGTTATAGGTAGGTTTAATAATTTTTGCCACATTAACATTTTTTTCACTTTTAATTATTATTATTATTATTATTAGTACAGAGTGTTTTAAAAATAGTGACCAAATTTTAAAATGTTATATTTGTTAATGACAAAGCATTACAAAATGAAACAAAGTGCAAAGTAGAACACACTACGAAAATGAAACAAAGTGCAAAGTAGAACACACTATGAAAATGAAACAAAGTGCGAAGTAGTAAAAAAATTTATGTCCTTTGGCAAAGGCGAATCATTCCTAAAACTGGGGATGGCAGTTATAATATATATTGAATTCTAGTTTATTTCACACGAGGTTTAACCTGGCGGTTATAACTGCTCATATTAACCGGTTTTTGAAATAACAATTTTTTTAGGAGAAAAACCTACATTTAGACAAACATTTAAATTTTTACAAGTAATGAAATAACATATTTTTTTGCTACACGACTTAAAACTAAAAACATTATTTCAAACAACAACAAAATTCAACGTTTAGACAAAAAGTTGTATTTATATTTTTACAAGAAATATAATAAATTAATTTTCACACAACTTACAGAGTGAATTCTTCAGTATATGATAGCAGAACCAGTCAGAGGCAGTAAATAAACTAATGCCAAAAAGATACAGTAGGTCTACAATACCATTACACGATCCAGATGAAGATTGGCACCAGATTGGAATCTGTTCTTTTCAACCATAGAACGCATAGATCGAAAGAGAAAAGAAAATACTATATGAAAATGTTAATGCCAACTTGATAGAGCTTAGAACAGAAATATGGATTTGAGAAAAATAGTCAAATAGTCTAGACTTATCATACTACTTCAATCGGGTGAATTATTTAATGTTTACAGTACGGCCCATAATATAGGATATATTAGTGTCGGTTTTTTTGGCTAGTTTGAAAAAATTGTTATAACTGGGACAAAAAAATAATCAAACAACCGGTTAATCAAAACATTAAAAAACCGGTTATTGGTTCCTACCGGTAGGTTTTTCCATTCCTACCTAAAACATAACAAAAAGAATATCACTCTGGGACTGTTCTAGATTCTGTGGATTAAATTATAACAAGAAAATAAGCCTCATTGTGTTTGAATTATTTTCCATATAATTTTACAGGTACCATGCAATCTGCATTCTCGGAATCAATAGGTGCACCAAAAATACCAAATGTCAAATGGGAAGATATAGGTGGACTTTCTGACTTGAAGGAAGAGATCTTATGTTCTCTTCAAAGCACTCAATGGGATACTGAATTGAAAAGATCAGGTCTGTTAAGTAGCGTTTTGTACTAAAAATTATTTAAAACAAGTTTTTTAGGTATATATATTATTGCTACTGTGTAGATCAGTGCTTCTCATAGTGGGATACGTAATGAGGTAGTGCCAGCGACAAATTACAATAATGGGCACTTATTTAAAAAAATTTGTATCATTTAGGAATGGTGCCAGCTCAAAGCTCAAACAGTAAGGTAATGTTTCAATAAGCTATGGTATGTATTGTTGTTAGTGGCAGCTCCCATATAGGCAGTGTAAAACTGCAGCACCCTCTATTTCCATTTGATATTATCGATAACATTTAATATAATATAATGAGTCTTTTTTTCTTTAACTTTTTCTTTGTTAACCAAACAACCGGTTAATCAAAACATTAACAAACTGGTTATCTGTTATAACCGGTAAGTTTTCCATTCCTACCTAAAACATCACAAAAAGAATATCGTTCTTGGACTGTTGTAGATTGTGTGGATTGAATTATAACAAAAAATAAGTCAATTATGTTTTAATTATTTTCTACATAAATTTACAGGTTCAATATAAAATCCTTAAGTATAATGTCAGTATTCATACCCCGGTTTATAAAAATGATACAAAAATCTTTATATCAGCAGGGGGGTGTTTGGCAGTTGTGCGCAGGGGCACATAGGAAGGTGCACTCAAGGCTGTGAAGGAGAGAGAAGGTGTACTCCTGGCGTACAGGTGAAAGGTAGTTCTTTTTTACTCCGCATATTGTAATGAGGCTATGGTTTCAGAAGGAACCCATTTATTTGCTAGACATTTATCAGACAGGTGTAGTAACAGATTTGCATTGCACAAGCAGAACGTGACACTTTGTTTTACTGTTAAAGTGTGAAAATATATCTTAGTTAAATTTAAATCAAGAATATAAAGTTTACTTAGGATGTGTTAGCAAAGGTTAGAACTTACTGACTTTTACCTGACAGATAAAATAACAGAAACATTTCTATGATGGCAAGTACAAGATGATTGTATTTGCACCGTATTTTATATTAATCCAAGATAAGGAATTTTAATAATAACACATTTTCTTTCCATACATGTTTGTTTATTTTTACACAATTAATACAAAAATTAAACATTTTCTGGTGCTGCACTTCCACTAATTTTAGTAACGAGCCGCCACTAAAGGTTTAAATGCTGTTATTTACGCTGGTGTTTTCTATTAGTCCTAATACAAAACCGGCTCTTGAGTCATAGAAAAAGGGAGTCCAGGACTGTCAAAAAATGTTATCAGATCGACGAATCAAAACAAAACACTCCCCTCTTTGTGGTTAAATATGTAAACACAGCCTAATTTTTTTGAGCTTTTTGGCCTTTACTAAAAAAAATAAGGCACATAATAATTATAAAAGCTATTGAGCTATAATATGAAATTGTATATCATTACAAAGTATAACTAACTGATTTAACATTTTGTGAAAAGCTCATATGGTGCACTACAAGCACTATCCTATATTATAGTGCATAGGATGTGGTTGTAATGTGGTGTAGTTTTTCTGTGATGTATTGATTTTGTGAGTATTATTGTATTAATTATAAATAATCTATACTAATACTATAAAGAGATAAAATTTGTTTGTTTGTATGTAGAATCTCTGGAACTACTGAACTGAACTATTAAAATAGTTTTACTAATAAAAAGCTTCACTATCTCTGAGTAACATAGTAGTCCAGTCAATAAATGACCCAAAATGAGGTGTAGAGTGCGTGAGCAGGTAACTAAGCGATTCCTTCAGAAACTTGTTCAGGGGGCTTAGGTTGTTAACATACCAAAAGTCCTGACGCCTAGGTGATGAGCGGGGGGGAGGAGGGGGGGTAAAGGTACGAATTTTGGGTTTTTCGCTTATATCTCGAAAACGGTGCATCGGAGAGAAATATTTTTAGATAATAAAATGGAGTTCTTAAAATTATCTAAAACTTTTTATCAAATGTTTTTTTCTAATTCCTAACCGTTTCGAGCTATACCCTCGGAAAAAGTTGAAATTTACAACAAAAAAAAATCAATTTACGTCAAAATATTCATAAACATTGCATCACATTGTCTAAACCTATTCATAAACGAAAAGTATGAATAGGAAAGAAGTTGTAGATTTTTAAATTCCCTATTAGAATATATATACATATGCTGATTAATGTCCAACCCGCCTAAAGTTACAGCTATTTTAAAACTTGTATAGCATAACCGAATCGCCAATTATCCGTATCGGTCCTAAGCGTTATATAAAAAATTAAAACTAAGTAATTTTTATAATTTTTATAAAACTAAGTAATTTTACTTATATAAACTAAGTAATTTTTTTATAACCACCTGGGACTACTCGCAATGTGGTGTTTGATGGGTATGCAAACACAGCCAATAGTACTAAATCACAAGAACAAATGCGTCGTTACAGACTAAAAAGGTCAGCCGACATCAATTTGACATGGGACACACAAATACCTGTTAAACAGGATGACTTTTTATCAAATCCTACCAACAAAACTAACTTCATCTCCTTACTGGAGATAAAGCTGCAGGAGAAAGGGATACATACTCTTCAGGCTACCGATGACGCTGACATCGTGAAGACTGCTGTTGAACAATCCACTCACAACTCTATGGCTGTCGTTGGTGAGGATGTAGACCTGGCTGTCCTGTTGATTGCTTCCACTCCTGCGACCCGAGATATCTTCATGCTGAAACCCGGACGAGGGAAA
>JAGFPH010000248.1:297906-311100 GCA_018207615.1 Philaenus spumarius | reverse complement strand
ATCATCAATATATTTGTTTATACAAATTTAAAGAAGAGATATATTCGTTTAACTTCGGAAACATTCGCACATCTTCGTATAACATATAAACATATTCGATTATTAAATTTCTTTACTATGGTAATATTAATAACTTCTAAATCATTTGATCTATCAATATGAAATAAAAAGCAATTAAAATATAGTAGTTTTATCTTTCTTTAAATATAATAACCTATGTAAATAAACATTTTTAACAAGTAGGCTGACAGTTTTATAATCCTTATTATTGTACACATTTACCGAGTTAAAAATCCCTGTCAGCATAGTTAGGAAGGCCTAGATAAGTATGTCTTAATGTTGTTTTTAAATGATGTATTTCTGATGTGTATCTAATTAATCAGCCTGTGATTTTTCAAGGGGGCTTACTAGTGTACATATAATTGTGTTTTTTAATTTTCCTGATGATGGGTGAATAACCCAAAACAGCAGTAGAAACAAGGTAACAATATACCTCAAATAAGGATTAGTAAACGTATAATAATATACGGAAAATGAAATATAATTGTATTAGTTTTAGAAACTATTTTATATTTATTTAACTGTACACTGTTTAGGTTAGGATCTATTCCATATACTACACTGGATTCCACGTTCACCGTGCAGTACATAAGCCATGATATACATACGACAGTCTCAGCGGTACTAGCCAACTAAAAACATCAACTCCCATGCAACGATCGTACAGTTGACGCAACCCGCATGACAATAAACGTGATGTTCCCTGTAATGGTAGTAGCATGTCTATTCTCCCGTAAGATACTGCACGGTGAACATGGAATCGAGTGTAGTTGTAACTTTTAAATATTACACCACCCAAATCAAAATGGCCCAGAAAAAATGCATGAAAGTATTGGTAAAAGTTCTGAAACATTCTTTATGTCTATACTAAATTACAAAAATTAGTTATTTTACAATATCATTTTAACATGAAAAAGTTACATCTGTAAAAATGTTACAAACATTAATCTTATATAGGTTTTCAATTAAGCTCCAATGTAGTAGAGCTTTCATACATTTGCGTTAATTGTTTACCTTCCCTTATTCCGTTTTTCCACATTCCATAGTAGCAGTTTTCTTGTGGTACAACCAACTGTTTATTGTAAAATGTATTCCAAGTATACTCTCCATAGCCATTCATTTCTCCATTGTCCCAGTTGCCACTGTATACCTACAGAGGATAGTACATCAGTTAAAAAGAATACTGCAAACTTGTAAGCGAGTAATAGAAAAATTATTTATGTTATAAAAGTGAAAATTAATTAAAATAAAACAGTACAGCTTAGGGTTTCCTTAAACGATTCAAATCAAAAGAAGGATCTTTGCAAAACAGCGTGCTTTGTTTGCTAAAGGTTTTATTATTACCATTACTATAACTGTTCTGTCCTATGGTAGACATGTGTTTGTAGCAAAAATCTGATGCTTTTACACAAACTCTTTAGCTGAAGAGACGAATTGAAGTTGAAACAGGTTCGTACAAAAATGTCAAGGGCTAACACCTCTATAGTTTTGTTTCAACGACATTTGCCGAAAGGCACGTTTAGGCAAGTCACTTGAGCTATGGATCCCAAAAGATCAAAAAAGGTCGGTTCCCCTTTTGGAACCACCACAGGTGTTTCAGGCAATGAGAAAGCTGTTGGCCCGGCTAATAAAGCCAAAAGCCTGTATCTTGTACTCTCGAGACAACCTTTCTTTAAGGGTGTTTGAAATAAATTAGGAAAAGTTTCTAGGATATCTAGACTGAACAAAAAAGAAAGGCACATTATGGGACTTTCTAAGATAAAATTGGTTGCCAGAGATCATACTTTGGATTAGATCTCAGACCGCATGGAAAACGAGTACACCTTCTCAAAACCTTTCCCAGTGTTAATACCAACCCATAAGGAATACCCCTCCCAGAGTATGAGCAAACAAAGGGTAGTACAGGTACGTGTACAAGAATATGTGGCGACAACCTAAGGCTCCTGCCAATGGTTAAGCACTCAACAGTATTCCAACCAGAAGTTACAGCTCTATTGGATTAAGTCGGAGAATATCTCAGACTCG
The DNA here is from genome assembly GCA_018207615.1 of Philaenus spumarius. Taxonomy (NCBI): domain Eukaryota; kingdom Metazoa; phylum Arthropoda; class Insecta; order Hemiptera; family Aphrophoridae; genus Philaenus; species Philaenus spumarius. Next base: position 309,015 of record JAGFPH010000248.1, on the reverse strand, counting down.
GATACATCAATAAAAAATACAGACAGCTTTGAAAGCTGCTCGCATGAATTCAGATCAAATAAACTCTAGGAATGCGTCAAGTCTACAAACAGGGTCATGCACTGTTGGGTAGCAGAGCATGTTGGATTAGGTGAGTGTGGAGATAGGCTGGTGAATAAGGCAAGAGCAACTAAATTCACAGGACTTGAACTGTTATGTGGTAAATCCAAGACATCAGCTATGCAAGCTATCACTGATTGGACAAGACTAGAGCATCTTAAGCTTGAGGATGAGCACTCTCACTTCTTTTTAAATTGCATCTGACATCCTTACGCTTAGCAAGAAGGGTAAAGAAGGTGGTAGCTCTAAAGCAGAACATGACCACCTTAGAAAACACACACAAGAATAGGCATCTTTACAACTGATCTATGAGTGTGAGAGGCTTGAACAGGTGAGTTATGAAACCTTTGGAAAAGCAACCAAGGAACAAAACATCCCCCAGGATAACCTTGCCAAAAGGATCCTTAGGTTCACTGAGCTTATGGACCGTGACAGGGACAACTAGGGGTTTGACATCCTTTATGTAGGAGCGCAATAAGTCCTTGAGGCTGACGTGCGTAAGGATTGGAATGCCCACTTAAGAAGAAGAATTCACATCGGGTCATTTTATCTTTGGGATTTAAAAAACCTCTGCGAGACATCATTATTTAGAGATATGCCACAAAAGAAAGAATCACATTGTCATCCAAGCATACCTTACCTGTATAGTGTTAACCTGGCCGACTCTAGCTGGCGTGTGACAAGCAGATGAAAATAATCCCCATCCACAACAGTATAATTATGTACATTAATAGTTTCGTGAATCTGAAAATACTGCACAATATGCTTTGAAGGATAATGTACACAAAACTAGTGAAGGTGGTGTAATATAATTGTTTTTATTATTATATTTTAATAAAAGTATAACATATTTATACATCAGTGTGTTCAAAATGAGCCAAAGAGTAATATTATACATTTGAAGAATTTTCATTGATTATTTACAGAAAACATAAAAAAACAATTGTATTATTACAATTTGTTAAACTAGCAAGGTTCAAGAAATTAAAATTTCAAAATATGCAAAATGTAGATCAATCCATCACTAAACAAAAAAAAATTTACTACAATAGCAACTTATTTTCTTGAATAAAATAGCAAAAGTAAAATATTTTAACACAAATATAAATTTTTTTTTAGTTTAGACAACAACAAAGCAACAGCAGATTGCTAACAGATTATAAAGTCACAGATTTTGTGTCTACTGTTTACTGGATAGCCTGCTTTTTCTGTTTCAATACTATTAAAATTGTAAGTCATAGATTCACATTTCAGTAAAGGTAGATCGGTTTTTGTAATCGTATCGCTGCATGACGGTTACTACACGGAGGTTTATTTTTTTAAGACGAAAAAACTGAGCGGTTATTATAGCCTGAACGGAGGTTTAAAGCAATTTCCTGAGTACTTACATCGTTATTAGTCCACACCATTGTGCCTAGGCCATGCCTACAGTTATTCTGCCATTGACCAGAGTATCTGGCACCAGAACTATAATGCCTTAACCCTGTACCTTCTCTAAGTCCGAAACTCCACTCCCCATTATAGTAATCTTGCTCTATCTGTGGATCTTTGTAGTTGAGGAATCCTAAACCATGCTTATAACCAAGATGCCAGTTCCCAACGTAGCACGTGTAATTGTTCAAGACCAGTAGACCATGACCATGCCGATAACCTTTGTAGAAACTACCCTCGTACCAACTCTGGTCGGACCATTTCAATATACCCTTACCAGTTATTTCTCCATCTTCAAAATCTCCCTTGAAAATAAGAAAAAACATTATTCTAGTAGGCTACATATGAAATACAAACAAACTAGAATTAATGTACAGTCATACTAGATGTTTAAAAAAACTATCACATTTTAAAAATGCTATATTTTCTGTTGAAAAACATTTTACAAAAATTGAACAAAGCGCAAAGTACTTATAAAATTAAAAAAATTGTAGTCAACTTTATTGACATCGTGAAAACAGCTAGTTTCTTCCCACACTTTATAAAATGTAACTTATTTGATTTGATTCAGTACTGCTGATATCCTGTTTTTGCATTGTCCAGTCACAAGCTAATTTTGGACCTAGAAAACCTTCCTTACACATAAGAAGTTGCAAAGGTCATGTCTGCAGTTCTTGAAGACTAGGGGCATTGTCTTGTGGTCCCATACTCTCTATGTGAAGAATTCCTCTAGTGTTGAGGAATTGTTTTTTTATGCCAGTGTGGTGTAGGGTTATTGCGATATCGAGAAGTTTTCGATACCAAAATCTAATTTCGATATCATACGGTATCAGCAAATATTACAATTTTACTACAATAACTTAACCTTTATTAGAGGGGCTCTAGAAAAAATTATGAAGTGCGACTCTAGAAGTCGTTTACAGTGGCCGGTTCAACTCAAAGAATGGACCTTCTGGACTGGGCGCGGGGGTGGGAGAAAATGGGAATTATCAGTATATCATTGTTTGTTGCTGTAGTTTAGATACAGCGACTCCCGACTCCATCCGAAGATAGCAGAAACTAAACTTCACATCTGTGTTACGTATACAGCGCGCTTATTCCGTAGTATGTTTGGTTTGTTTACCTCCTGCTAATAAATAAAGTATACTAATATAAAAGACAACGTTGTTCACAATTTATAATTAATTTACATACTCCAATCTATAATCAAATCTATAACCCGGTTCTTCCCCATTACATGCTTTTCAGATAGCTCAAAACAGTCAAATAGTAAAAAGAAAGACTTAAAAGTGTCATTTTTATGATTGGTATTTAAAAACTTTCCTCATACACCCAGTAGGTTTGAACCCTCAAGCTAATAATTCACCAGCCACCACTGCATTGGGTTATTAATTAATAAAATATCCTGGTTGGGTGGTTGGTGCCTCAGAAGAAGAATATAATATACAGATACTAAAAAACAAAAACAAACAAAAATTAAATGGCATTGGAACGCAAAAAATTTAATTTTTGACAAAAGTAATAAAAATTGATTTCTATTACAAAGTTTGATTTTTGAGAAGAATTGTTGTATAGTATTATTTGATCATTTTGTTCGATAATTGTTTTAATGTAAAATCATTTTGGCAATGTTAATGTCTCTAAATAGGTCCTATTTGAAAAATAGGTCAAAGATTTACTGTATTAATGCTTGTAAGTCGTAAATTGATTGAATTAATATTTTTAAAAGAGTAGAAAAGTTTCAGATTATTTTTTGTTAAAAGAAAAGAGATAATTAACAGATTAAAAAAATCATCAATTGGGCCTTTTCTATAATATTCATATTTTGTGGTCACCCTGACAATTCCCTCCCTAAAACTACTTCTGGATCCCCCTGCATAAAACGCACCAACAAACAGTAGCGGATGGAGCTCAGGTCCCTACTAAACACAATGACGCAGACAGTCTGTTGACTTGCGATCATAAGCTACATTCCAACTCAACAATATAGTGAATTACTACTGGGGGATCATTGATTATAATGACAGGTGTACTTTTTACCAGCCAGATACGACAGATTTATTGTAATTGTAAACTACATAGTCAATATATTGTATAAGCGAGTAATTAGCAAATCCTTATCTTCTTGGACATATAGTGTGTCAGTCTTCCATATGTAGAACGGATACGCCTACTTGGCTGTTCTCTTACACTGTAACAGTTATCAACTATCCAGGAGTGACTGCCATGCAGTCACAGGACCAGGCTTGTATCAATTGAAAGATTGCACAGCCTTAAAATATGAGGAAAAGTATTACGAAAGTATAATCAGCTGTTTTTTTAGTTATAAACAGCCAGACAGGTACTACGTATTTGCCTTTCTTATCAAGAAGACAACTCGCTTGTCTTTAATTCTTTTTTAGTGAGAGAGTCAAAAAGACATCTATTCAAATTAAGCCCACCAAGGACATAAAAATATATCTTTTATTTAAATTGTACACATACTCTTAACACAGAGACCTATTAATTTATTCAACAATAATCAATCTTAATCTATATAAATCAAATTCCTAACTCTACGGGCAAAACTGAGTTCAAATTAATTTACCAACTTCCCAAAATTTTTAAATACTATTTTCACTCAAAAAAATAATTACCTCAATTATAAAACATACAAAAACTTATTCTATTCAAACTCAATACAAAACCATTATTCCCCAAATATTTACAAGAAATGTGCCATCACCTTATTCTATCTTAGTGGTTTCTTCTGGTCAGATCCTGCCTAGACGTACACCTTGGCTGATCCTGCCTAAAAAACCTTGTCTAAAATTTATTCCCCTCTATTTAACATCTCTGTCCCCACTCAGTTTTACTTGTCTAGCTCGGTTTTTGGCTTACTACAAAATGCAACTATGTGATTTCACGTCATCACGTGTTGCACCATACCAATAAAATTATCCAAATATGAATTAATAATATCATTCATCTCACTTTGTAACACAGGGATATTGTATTTTATTATCCATAACAAAAATATTAAGGTTTGAAGGAACTTTATTTTACCTCATACTTTGAACCATCATCCCAGTTAAAACTCCCTGTGCCATTCATATTGCATCTTGAAAGCAGGCCTTTGTACCTATTGCCTTGCTTGAAATGTATTACAGTTTGTTGATCGTTTTCCAGAAATCTCCAATCAGACATTAGTATAAGCATGAAATCATCACTCCCAATTGTTTTAGAAGATGTTAGTGATGGATCTCTGTAGGAAAGAGATTGGTAATTTTCTGCATCCAATGTGTCGTTCAAATCTGTCTTTCCAAAATCCTGAGAAAGAAGTCTTTCTTTGCTTGAAGATTCAATGATTGTAGGTCTAAATTAGAAACAGAAAGTAATGGTAGTTCATAGCTAATCTGCAGAAGTTCCCCCATTAACCAAAATTACTGGCCAGAATATTTTCTCCCAAATTTTACAGCAAAAATATGTATTTTTCCATGAAATTGAATGTAATAAACATTGTTTGCAAAGTGTGATTTCTCAAAACTTTTGAAAACGGACGGGTTTCCTTAGTTTTAAATAATTAAAATCTAGAATTTAACATCATATCTTTAATATGATAAAAGATACCACAGAGAATACTCACAATAATAATTCCATACTTGGTACAATACTCTCCTTTTTACTTATGCTTGATGTCTTTGAAGATGATGATTTCTTTTTCTTTAATTTTCTTTTAAGGACTGATGATGATTTCCTTTTCCTAAATGAAGTTGGTTTTGATTCATTCATTGATTCAACTTCGATTTCATCAGTTATTAAGGGTATATCAACAGTTGTTCCTATAGTTGGAGTTATTTCCTGTTCTGGTTTTACTTCCGGTTTAAGTTTTTCTGGCTCACCTTCCCATCTGTAAGTACAATTCATATCTTGTTATTGATTCAATTTAATACCTGGCACAACTTTGCAGGATTTGATAATAAATTAGAGTATGCAAATTATAAATGAAAAGTTGAGAACAATGTTGTCTTGAATATTAGTATACTTTATTTATTATCAGAAGGTAAACAACACAAAACGGAATAAACGTACAGTACTGGTCATGTAACACAGATTTGAAGTGGAGCTTCAGCTATCTTCAGGTGGAGTTAGTAATTATTGTATCTAAACTGCAACGACAAACAATGTTATACTGGCAATTCCCCCTTCGTTCGGGGCAATTCCCCCATCCCCGCGTCGAGCTCAGGAGGTTCATTCTTTGAGTTGAACCGGCCAATGTGTACGACACTTCTAGAGCTGCTTGTTGTAACTCACTGTCGTATTTGAACAACTTTTAACTATATATTATTGGATTTATGAAAGTAAGAACTAAAATTTGTAGTCGTTAAATAATTATGGTAATAAAACAAATATGCTTGGAGAACCTATAGCACAAGCAGCCACTGAGAATGGACGAACAAGAATGTATTAACGTACAGTTCTGTACTGCAACCAAGTCGACACTAGTTTTATTTTTAAAATTTTGAATAGGATAAACATTTACTGAAATTTCATTGAAAACTGTATCTGAGAGCTGGTACCAACTATCGCAAAATTTCTTGGAGCCTCATACACTTGTTAAAAATTAGTGCTTGGTGTAACAGTTTTATATCTGGCATTTTCATTTTCGAGCCCACTTAGGTGCCATATTAGGCTGATTATGATAGGTTTTACCAGTGGCGGCTCGTGAGTAAAATGCTGGGGGGGGCACACACCACCGGGGTGTTTGAATATTTTGTGTATTTTAGTGAGTTTTTAAGGCAATCTAGGTATTAAATTAGTGATGCCATATGTTTCTGAAATACTTATCATATGTAAATCTGAAATACTCTACTTACATACCTTTAGTTATATTGCTCATGAGTTTGTCAGAAGTTTCCCTTTCGTCATGTCCCCTTAACGCCAATTCAAATGCCCCACAAAACTTAACGGTATCTATCAATTTACTTAATACGTAACGGTTTTTTGACACTTCTTCATTTAGTTTTTGAATTCTTAATCTGTACGCACTATCTAATTGGACTCTTATGTCTACTTTGCCAAACACGGCATACTCAATGCAAGCATTAATATGTTTTCACTCAATTTATGTTTTTTGACTTTATCACTAAAATGTTTTAAATCCGAGACACCATCCACCGTCCATGCACGGTCTGCAACTCCCATTACCAAACAAGGATAGCAAAAAAAGGAATTTTTAACTTTGCACCCACACAACCAATCAGCATAGTTGTACAAATTATTGGAAAATTTCCGAACGAAACTATTTCGGGCTTTAGAGGCCTTTTGTTGTTGATTTATATTTAGTATAGGCCTAGAGGGGCCTAAATTCTTGAGCTCGATCCTATGTTCTAGGTTCTTAATTCCATTACTAATAATAAAATTCACATCATTGGAAACAGGCAAGGCCATTATGAAATACTAAAACACTAACAAACACTAACTCGATTAACTCAACTACAACTAGGCCTATTTACATACCAATCACTCATTCGATAAAACAATGTACACACAATAAGTCAACTGGTCACCAAAACAACGTATTCTGCAACAGCAACACCAAGCAGACGACAGATTATACTAGATACGTCGCTTTGCGCATGCTCGGACGCCGTCCTAAGCTTTCCATAAGGCACAAGCTTTGACGCGTCATAGCACCAGCAGCCCCCACCACTACCACTCTTCATATAACTGCATGGTGGTGTATTGGGACGTTCTGGCCAGTGCCCCACGGCTACAAATACAAACTTCTCGCGCTATTTTTGCTTGTTTTTTCCTACATTTTCGATGTATGTGATTGAAAAAAAACACTTTGGTTAATTATATGTATAATTATAATTGAATGGGTATATATTTTTTTCTTTTTCAAATCTTTTGGAGGGGCGGCGTCCGAGAGCCCTTATGGGCAAGCCGCCACTGGGTTTTACTGTATTAATTCTGTGTAATTTCCAAACATATTTTAGAAGTACTCTATAATATCATAATAATTGAAAATAATTGTCAATGTTTCATTTCTTTAAATCAAGAACAAACAAACAAAGTATGTAACAGTAACAAGTATGTAAGTATGTATTATTGCTGTTATTTGTTTGTGTAGGCTGATTTTGACTTTAAAGTTATAAAAGTTTTAGTATAATTGAGATGGATAATCAGTAGGCCTATTAAATTTGCATACCAGTTACAGGAAATATTGCATAAGTTATAAGCCTAACTGAAGTCACAAAATATAGGAATAAGATAAAAAAACTAGAAATTGTCAATATAAAACATAGGTTTATATTATTGGAACTGCTAACTATAAATAAACCCGAGAATAGAAGTTTTAGTATTGCCAGCTGTTTTACTAAAATATATTACTATTAAAAGATCAATGTTTCCATGCATATTTTTGTTCCTCGAAAACAGGTCTTAACAAATTGAAACAAATTTGGTTTTCATATGCTTTTCGATACAAGAAAGTTCTTGATCTCTTCTTTGAGAAAATTCATTGAACTTAAACAAAATATTTGCCCATTGCTCAGTATGCTCAGCTGATCAAAGATTTTTAGTATCGGTACTATAATCAGGTGTTTTTTCAAACAACTATTATTAAAAGAAACGTTATGTAAAGTCAGTTGTAGTTACCATACACCAACGTTTAATTATGAACTGAACGAATATAAAAACAGTCTAACTATGCAATTTAAGATAGAATACTTTCTGTAATAGTATTTCATTGAGTAATGCCATACCGTATCAAATATATATGAATAAATAAACAAATAATGTGCAACACATTATATAGTTTAATATTTCAAATTAATCATACAATAAATTTATTCACTCCAATTTTATACATTCAGTTTGAAAACAAACAGTTTGGGTAGTTATCCCATTTTAATTTTAAGAGTAGATATTCCATTTTATTACTTTGATTTAAGTAATCGAATTGCAAATGGTTTTTTATATCACTTAAGAATAATATTACACAAATTTAGCTTTATGGCTTGTAGGAAGTTAGTGCAATTTAAGTATTTATAGTAGCTACCCCATTTTAATCTCTTTGATTGTAGTGGCCATGTTCTCTAAACAATCCTGTTACTAATATGTGTAAAGTGTGAAATTATTTGTGAAATTGTTTGAGTAGGTAGTTTTTGAGCATAATATAAAAAAAGTAAGTATATAAATGATTATTTAATGTTAAGGGTAGTTATATCATTTCATCCCTTCGACTTATATAATCGAATTGTAAATACCTAGTTTTTTTATATCACTTAAGAATAATAATACACAATTATTTTAGTTTTATAGCTTGAAGAAAATGAGTTCAATTTAAATTTATTATATAGGGGTAGCAACCCCATTTCAACCCCTTAGATTGAAGTAATAATTGTAATGTCTAAACACTCCTGGAATTAATTAATAAGAATAAAATGTGAATTTTTTAGTTAAATGGTTGAATAGTTTTTGAGTCTATATAGAGGACAAAGAAACGAAGAAAATTTAATTTTTATATAGAGATAATTTCCAAGCCAATTAGGAATTTCAGGTAGCCTAAATCAATCAAATTATTTGTGATTCTGTGTCCAATACTACATATTCTTAATCAAACAAAAATAGCATAGTAATTATGTTTTCCTATGGTGCTGAAATTCTGAATATTTGTCTCTATAGGCATATGAAATGTGAGCTTATCACATTTTTAGAAAAGGCTGGTGAGATTAAGCATGCCTAGGCTATGTACAATGCCAAATGAACTATGTGTACATATTGATCTCGCTACAATGTACATAAATGATTAAAAAATATTTAAATATTTAAAATTTCGACTAATTATAAAAAACTGCTAACCACGCTAGCAAGCATCTAAAGGAAGGTGCTGAAAAGTTTTTTTCTAAACACAGGATGTTTAAGAATGTATAAAACATGTTTCCCTCTTTTTTTAAATCTAAAAACAAACTTTAATAGTAATCTAGGCCTATCTGACAAGGTCTATGGGTTGAAAGGTTAGAACGCAAAATAATATCAGAAGGAGAAAACAAGAAAACATAATTTTCCATGTGCAAGATGACCAAACAAAATAACCTTTTATGGTGAGGGGTTTTTAAACTTTATGCCAGTTCCCAGTTGAACTAACGAAGAGGGGAAGCAGAGGGCGGTCGTTTAGTGGGTATTGCCAGACTTATTCTGGATTGAGCCCCACAGTACCTTCTCTAACGAGAGGTCTGTCTAAATGCATTTTTCCGCCTAAAAAAAAAAGCATGAGAATGTACGCTAGAAACAAACTAGGGCCTATGCCTATTATAAAATAATATGGTAGGTATTGGATCCGTGAAGTATATCCAAATATTGTGCAGGAACAACAACTGAGACCAAAAATAATGATGAATGATTATTTATCTTTTCATTATTTACCTTTAACATGTCTGTAAAACATAACCCAATGTTTTACAAATATATTACACATACTGATGCATACAATACATTTTTATTCTTTAAATTATAAATATTTATTGATTATTAAAGATATTATATAATGTATTATGTTACTCCTTTATTTTCACTATTATTATTGTAATTATTAGGCATAATGTCTGTAATAGAAGCCATACTGTACCTTTCAATTATATAACCCATCATTGCAGATAAAAGAACTGTAGCAACTTCCTCCTTAACTGAATGTTCTTTCTTTTTGTTTGCTAAAATCGATTGATACTGTAATTGGCTCATTTTTATGTTTAAATATTTAAAACTACAAACGTCAATACTCCTATATAATAGCTTGTGTGTACCGTATGTGTTTTCTAGATTTATCACAGTGAAATTGTTTTTAGATTGAAATCAAACATTAAATAATAATAACACTAGATAATTTCATTTTAAAGATCTACAGTACTGCAATAAGTGCAAAATATTATTTGTGTTTGTTTGATTAAGTTCTAATCATAAACGAAGGTTTTCAAAAATATACATTTCTGAACTAGTCACACTAACAAAGGTTCTATACTCAAACATTAATTAATTATTATTAATTATTCAAATTATTATAGAAAGTTGCTAACATTAGACGCTGCTTCAATGATCACAAAACGTTTAATCCTATTGACGTTTCACGGCTGCTTGATACTTGAATGATATAGTATGATGTTATATTGTTATAACGAAGGAAACGATATATGAAACTTTCTAAATAATAATCTTAGTGAGTGAACATTTCCTCTTGTATCTAATCAAAGGTAACACAGACGTACACCGGTGTCTCGTCTGTTGTTAGCCTAACAGTTAACTCTGCTCAGCACTAACACTGGCCGATCTATGATAGCGACAGGATGTTACAAAGTGATTCACATGTTATTTATAACTGAAATGGGTTAAAATAAGGAGAAAGTTACGTAATTTAACAACAATAACTTCAAATAAATATAGTTATTTAATTATTTACATATATTTTGTACTTATAATTATATAAATCCTATGAAAATAAAACACTCCATCCAGATTACAACGGGCGCAAAGAAGTATCTTTATATAATTAACGTGAAGCCGTTTTTTGTAAACACAACTCCTCCCTTATTTCTGGAC
>JAGFPH010000248.1:284159-295585 GCA_018207615.1 Philaenus spumarius | reverse complement strand
AGGCTTATATTATAACGGCTTTTAAACGGCAACGCCAAAGTCTTAATTAAAAATGTATTTCTCGTAAATTTGGAAAACCTGATCAGGTTTGGTTTTTGGCACATATACAGTATTACATACACATAGTTATAATAATACATTGTCAATATTTCCAAATTAGGATTGGGAAGCAGTTGTATGCCTATATTATATGCTTTTTATACGGCAACGTTTAAGTCCTAATTAAAAATTCACAACTCGTAAATTTAAAAAACCTGCTCATGTTTGGCTATTGGTACTTATTTCACATACCGGTACACATATCCATACACCGTCAATATATCCAGATTTAGGATTGGGAAGGGATTATACGCCTATATTATAACGATTTTCATACAGCGACGTCAAAGTTCTAATTAAAAATGTATAATCACAAATTTCAAAAATTGAAAATTTGAAAACTGCTCAGGTTTGGATGACACATGTTGATTATTTGAGCCGTAAAATTATAAAATTAATCTATGTTTTTAGAAAATTAAATGAAATATTATAATTTCGTGAAATAAGACAGTTTTACTTTGTTTATTGATGGCAATTGTTTGGTGGGGGGGGGAGGGAGGGGGTACTAGTTTGGGGATGCGCCTGCAAATCCATACTGCCTCCCTTAGATGCTATTGAGATATCGTTTATGAAGATGGCACAGCGTAAACCAAAAAGACAAGATGGATGGGTTGTGTGACTGTTTTAACGTATTTAATGTCAGACCACTTTTTGTAAAAACTCTTTTTAACATTTTTACATAAAAATTCAAATTCCATTTTTTCATTCTGTCATTCGCATTTTACGCGACATTCTCAAGCAATGGCCGTAAAAACAGATAGACTTTATGTATCTATCTCCACGACTAATAATTATTATTCATTACGTATCACAGATGATTTTCCGTAATATTTCAAGAAACCTGATACTATTTCAAAATTATGAAGTTAAGAATTCAAAATTATAAAAAGCAGGTTTCTTAATGGTTGGTGGAAGTAGGGAGGGATTATTGTGAGTCCGTCATGTCTTCGGAGTGTAATATATGAAGTTAAGTTTATATGTCACTCTTTTTATTTTTTATCTCGCGTTCAACTTCTGATGTTTTGTAAGGGTATTTTTGTGTGGGCACTGCAGTGATGTTGTTGTTCTAGTGCTGATATTATTTATAATTTTTTATTTTTAAATTGTGTTTTTGCTTTTCTCGCTCTTTCTCTCTTTCTTCTTTTCCCATAATAATAATTATTGTAAAGTTAAGTTGCGCAGGCCTCGTGTCTATGTGGGTACTAATCCATATAGATGAATATTTTGTTCAATTACTTTTACGAAAAATTTGGTTTATGGAATAAATAAATATAATATATAATATATTTTGCATGACGACCCAACTATTATATATAAAAAATAAATAAAATTCTTTTATAATTTATTAAAATTTAAAATAATTTTGTTCTCAAACTATAAATTTGATACAGATGGATGGCCAACAAATAAAATAAATAAATAAAATGTATGTAGACATAAGTAGATATATGTACATATATTCATTGTAATTATAATATCACAGGTTTTGTTAACCATCAGCCATATGCAATATGCATTTATTACGTACCAGGTGTTTTAAAAGTCCCCCTTTTAACTTTTGTGTTTAAACATGATGTTATTTAGCTTCCAAGAATGCAATTATTATAATATCACAGGTTTTGTTAACCATCAGCCATATGCAATATGCATTTATTACATACCAGGTGTCTTAAAAGCCCCCCCTTTAACTTTTGTGTTTAAACATGATGTTATTTAGCTTCCAAGAATGCAATTATTATAATATCACAGGTTTTGTTAACCATCAGCCATATGCAATATGCATTTATTACATACCAGGTGTCTTAAAAGTCCCCCCTTTAACTTTTGTGTTTAAACATGATGTTATTTAGCTTCCAAGAATGCAATTATTATAATAATGGGTAATTAATTACCTTATTTTTATCCGTCGAGCACTCTAAACAAAGAGCTTTTGGGGAATTACACTAACTTAGCCCAAAGTATCTTTTGAAGCAATCGGAAAATTTGAGTGTCCCCTAAAAGTGGGGGATTTTGGGGGCAACTCAAATGTTTTAAATAGGAAGTATGGTCATGTGATACCTCATTTTAAAGGTATATTTAAGACTAGGAAAATGACATAAAGAAAATAAAAATCGGACCAACCAAAACAAAATGGGGGCCTAAACGTGTTGAAATAAATCGACATAAAGTTGCTAATATCTCGAAAAGGAAAAGTTTTTAAGAAACAATTTCAAGAGACAAAAAATGTTTATTTCAAATTGCTTGAAATAAAATATTGCTTCCAAATCGATTTCGTAAATTTTAAGTCGACTCCTACATCTTAGCAAATTTTGTAAAAAATAAAATTTTCCACACTTGTAACACGTATTACTTATTTGAGCAGTAGATTAAGATTGAAATGTTCAATTAAAAATATATAAGATATGTATTGCTGTACAATAACAATGTATGTAGTACTGAAAAGTTGATCGTGAGGACCACATGTATCACACTTATTTTTCTATTTTACTACCAATAAGATAACATTTTGTGTTTATGTAATGTTGTTTCAGGACAGATGTGAGCTCACGGTAATATTAGATAACTCAACTGCCAATATCAATTTGCCAACAATCTTTCTGATTAGGTAAAAGATAACTTTGATCCCCGTGACTAACTTTAATCCTCAAGAGGTCTCTGTCAGCAAAACATTTCTCTGAATAGATTCGTAGTTCGCTTTTCATTCGTTACTGAACATGATCAGTTTTGCTCTCTAAGGGAGTTACAACTTCTAAATCACAACTATACAAAGTGTAGAAAAATAATTTTTAAATTTCATTGTATATAAAGACATTTAAACTGCTCCTTCAATTGAATAAATACGGAACAAAGATGCCTTTAGAAATATTCGTAATTACTGTATTTGCATGTAATTAATTTAAACTTTTCCTATTCAAATGTAATGGTTATATAAACAATTTTAATGATTTTGTTCCTACATAATATGTAATTTATATATTTTTTTAAATGTTGTTATGAAATACAAATTCACAAAGGATTGGAAATTTGGTAAATGGAAGCAGTATGCTCAAATTAATTTGTATTAGAAACATAGACTAATAATAACTGTAAATAACTGATTTGTCTAACAGCAAAAATAACCCGATTTAATTAGTTCTTTCGGCATAAGTTAAGTAATAATAACAAGGAAAATTACAAAAATAGAAGACAGAGAACTGGGAACATGACACAAGGAACATAGATCATTGAACAGAGCATAAAGAGCAAAAGATGAAAGTGCAAGTAGCAAAGATCATAAAGCATAAATTAGAAATCCTATAGCATAGAGCAAAGACAAATTTAATAATATTAAATGTCAAAGACAAAGGTAAAAAAATACGGGAAATTGCAAAGAACAAATAGCAAAGGACAAAAAGGAAAGTAGCAAAGAGTAAAAAACAAATGACGAAGGTCAAAAACCAAAGAACAAAAAGCAAAGGACAAAAGGGAAAGTAGTAAAGAGTAAAGAACAAATGGCAAAAGGACAAAAAACTAATAAAAATAGCTAAGGAAAAAGGTCAAGTAGCAAAGAGTAAATAACACAGATCAAAGAACAAATGACAAAGAACAAGGAGTAAAGATAAAACCCCTAGGTCAACGGTCAGTGAACATTCGCAATAAACAACAAAAGCGAACAAGGAATAGAGAACAAATAATAATAATAGCACCGCCATTAGTTGTAAATATTTAAACTAAAGGTTTAATTTTTGCTTAAATATGTAGGTCTTTCTTTTACATGTCATACGTTTCAAATGGCCAATACAACTTGATGTATCTTGATTGACACATTATTTTGAAAACATGTTCGATGTATAAAATATAATATTCCTACGTAACAGCTTTGTACTAAAAAATATAAATAATTAATATTTTAGTTAGGTAATCATAATCTTTTAAAAGGCTTGGGCCCAAGGACTAATCCTCCTGAAAGGGTTAATTAGTGAGCTCATTAAGATTGAGTTAAAGAAATTTGTTTTCTAAAGCTCTCTGTATTCCATGAATTAATTTTAATATTAAATGAAGTTTAACACGCATTGGCGTTTTATTAATCGTAGTAATTAGAAATACCAGATAAAGTTTTCCATGCCAAATTGTGTAAATTGGAAAACTAAGAAATGAGGTTAAATGTAATTGAATAAGTTTAAACGATGTTACGGTTCAAGCAATTCAATGTGTCAAGTATAAAACAATTCTCCTTAAAATGTTTTGTTTTCATTTCCGTATTAAGTATACGGTGACTATTTTAAGTGTGCCACCATTGGTATATCAGAAGTGACAAGATTTACAGGTAACTTTAAATGATGGACTTCACCTACTTTTTAGTGGCCATTAAAAATATGAATTTGAAATTTCTAAAATATGCCGCCATTTTCCAATATGGCGGCCAACTTTCGAATTCCTTATGGAAACCCCTATTTTGTATGACGGATTTTGGTTTTGTATGCCATTTTAAGACTTTTCATTCTTGGTTTTTTTTAATAAACTTAACCATTTAGCCGCTAGAACTGCTGAAAGTTTCAGAAACTCTTATTTCAATTTATTAAAGATTCTTATTTTCCAACTGCAAACAATAAAATTTAACTCAAAGTGCAATATTTTTTACAATGGAATGTTAAAAAACTGTTGCAATTTCACAAATACTTTATTTTAAACAAAAAACGTACTTAAATTACTATTAAAAAATCGCTAATGCAACCACTGTGTATTGTGCAAGATGTATTTATGTGCGCACGCATGTATTTATGAAGATGGAGGACTCTTTGAAAACCTCTTTGAAAGTAATAATTAATTATGTCATCTTGACTGCCTTTTTGAGTCCTAAATCATTTTGTTGCTATGATACAAAGAAGTTTCTTACAATACTATGCAAGCTTTACGATGTAGGAGAAGAAATCTGCAAAAATAGTACAGTTGTTATGTAAGCCATTTATGAACTTTTAACAGAATTTAAGTACGTTTTTTGTTTAAAATAGAATATTTGTGAAATTGCAACAGCTTTTTAACATTCCATTGTAAAAAATATTGCACTTTGAGTTAGATTTTATTGTTTGCAAACGGAAAATAAGAATCTTTAATAAATTGTTGAAATAAGAGTTTCTGAAACTTTCAACCCTCCTAGCGGTTAAATGGTTAAGTTTATAAAAATAAAAACCAAATCAGTCATAAAAAATAGGGGTTTCAGTAAGAAATTCGAAAGTTGGCCGCCATATTGGAAAATACCGGCATATTTTCTAAATTTCAAATTAATATTTTTAATGACTACTAAAAAGTAGGTGAAGTCCCCCATTTAAAGTTTCATGTAAATCTTGTCGCTACTGATATAATAATGGTGGCACACTTAAAATAGTCACCCTGCATATTATTTGTTTTGGGTGTTATGCACAAACCGATGACATCATGGTTGTAAAATTGAATGCAGCTTTTATTAATTTCCTACAGATATTTGAAATATAATTATAGTTTTGTGATATTTACTACTATACATCTGATGTAGTACTTTGGTGGGTGGGGGGATTGGGGAATGTCATAATCTTGGGTTCGTCAGCTCGAATCCGGGAATTGACGATATGACCCCGAATCCGGGGATATGACTCCCCGTAAAGAGGTTAAGAAAAAAAATAGATACTATGTCAGGGATGAAATAACCAAATGGTAAAATTTCACAATTATAATTTATTAATGAGCAACATATGTTTCGCCGTTAGGCATCATCAGGCTACTCAAAGGCTACTTTGTCTACTTTGGCTACTTTAGATACTATGTCTGTTTCTAAAAACATCGATGGATGGTTAAACTTCATAGATATAGGGTGGACTATATATTTGCAGTGTTCGATAAAAAAGGGAATCTTAAAGATTTTTGTGTTACAATCAATTGCTTTTGACCAACCATAAAGTTTAACACGAAAGCTGAAAATGAAAAGCGCTTTCCGTTTTTAGATTAGAATTCGATTAGGGAAAACAGTGAATAATTATTGTATATAGAAAGCCCATGCACACAGTTGTATAACTGAGGACACAACATTAACAGGTTCAAAATCGCTGCTTTTAATTCTATGGTTCACAGATTAGTTAATCTGTCGTAATCTAAGGACAACTACGAGAAACAACTGAATATATCTATGGTGTTGCTATATTTAATGGTTATTCGAAAGAGTTAATATACAATATAGTCAAGAAAATTAAGTTCAAGAAATCAAGTGGAACGATGGGTTAAACAACGAAAGTTTCACTATTATCTAATATTGTAAAACAATATTTACGAAATACTCAAATTTAAAAGTAGCTTTGTCATTCGAGAATAACCTTGGTAAAGTGTTAGGTTATTCTAAAGATACAATAAATTTCAAGAATAAGACAAATCCAGAATTTATTGTAGGCCTATAAGCAGTGAAATATGTCCGAAGAAATATATAGGCTAAATCAAAAGAAGCACGAAGACGAGATCTAATTAACACTTTTCTCACTTCAAATATAATAGGCATGTCAAAGCTAATATTGAAACAGAAAACTTTATATTCTTGAAAATGTAATAAAACTTTACTCAACAGATGATTTGTATATTACCAATTACGGTAACACAATTGTAAATAATTAATTATTGCCTATACAACATTCTACTGTAGGCAGTGGTTAACGCCTTAAGGAGATCATCTTGGTCGCCAACCTTGTTGCCAACATGCCATGTTGACGACAATGTTGAACGTCTGTAGGCAGGTTGGTGGTTAAAATACCTTGTTGTCGACAATGTTGAGGTAAGATCAATTAGGTTTGATATTTGGTGGGCAGTGCCAAATATAACATCAATATAATGATGATTTCAACTTGGTTGTCAACATCTCGTGTCGTCTATTGTTTCAACCGACAACATGGTTGACAACAAGGTTGGCGACCAAGTTAATTATCTGTGGGCCTTATTACTATTTTGACGTAGGTTTAAGCCACGTCCCTTTGAGTTTTGCATAAATACGGGGCGTTAAATACTGTTAGTTCCAACCTAACCTAATCATAGGGATGTTATAGTTTGATTATTATAACTCGAACATCCCTGAAGATGACCACATTGAAACGCGTTTGAATAATAACTTTCTAGTTTTGAGATACTGTGTTTAAGTTTTATTCGTCTGGTTCTAAATAGATCTACTCAAAAAATAAATTAAGCAAAATAATAATCTGTAAATAATACAGACTGAATTTCGGCTTGATGCAGGTTGTCTGGCTGTGTCATATCTAGATAACAGGTGCACATTGGGGGCGATGGAGGGGGGAATTTGTGAAGTTGAGAAATAGATTTCAAACATTCCTCTCGGATTTTTTTTGGGGCTTTGATTTAAATGGAATCCATTCGACAGCTAGATAGTGTATTTGGTAGATAGTGTGAATATTAGATAGTGTCTCAATCACGCGAAGGATCAAACACTCGATAGTAGACGCCATTCTGTCAAAGAAATTGACCAATAACAGACAATGAAAAGGATTCCATGACCGAAGAGTACCTAACCTAACCTATCATAACCTAACCTAACCTAATCACTTTGATGACATGACGGGGGCGTGTCACAGACGAGTTTGATGGTGGCAATGATTGGCTCCTCCCACTGCGAAATAGACTACCGAGTGTTTGCAACATCTGCGAAATGAACTATCGAGTGTTTGAAGGCACCCCATTTAAATTCTGACTAGTTGAAAATCAATTTGTTGCCCGAAATTCAGTGTTTAAACATTTGAAAATGTTGTGGAAAACATCATGAACATTCATAGGTGGTGTCTGTGTTATAAAGGAACTATTATTACTCAATTTTATTAACAATTCAATAAATAACCGACTACTTTTGATTAACAATGTGGATATTTATTTAACAAGATATCAAAATTATTTCTTTTAAATACCAGTTTATCCTATGAGAATTAAAATTCTCCTTTCATTAAGTATAATGCACATCGCCCCCTCCCATCCCGCGGTGCATTTCGTATAGTCAGAAATGAGATCAGCGCCCCCAAAACCCCCCGAGTACCGATTTTCACGGCTTTTCATCGATTTTTAGAGGTATTTAAAAAGTTATACACTTTTAGATACACTTTATGAACCCGCGATACATTTCCGTTTCTCCCGAAACTGGTCTTATGTAGACTTTGTTCCTGGTATTTTTCTAAACACGATGCAGAAAACTGCATCTAAATCGAAGCTGTAGACATACATTTATTTATTTTTCAATACTTTGCCCGGTCTACATGTTTGCGTGTTTTTCATTTGCTCTAGGAAACAGAAAACATTGTTTTTTGTTTGTTGAAACAACTTGAATGTTTGTCATTTGTTTGCAAATTGTTTCCAAACTTTTGAAAACATCCGGCAAACAAATGAGAAACACTAAAACAACTGGCAAACTGATTGCAAACAATGTTTCCGCAAACATGTTTGTAAGTATGGACTAGGCTTTTACTTCAGAGTTACTATTTGCTCAGTTTAGTAGAAAATGATAATGCAAGCGAATCCTGCAACAGGATTACAAGACCGAGGTAGGATAGCTCTATAGTTCTAATTTTAATAGTTCTATAGTTTTAAAGCTATAGGCATTGTATTTGGATTCATGATCTATGCTATAGGTAAGTATATAGCTTTAAAATAATAACAATTTCTAAACCAAAACTCGTTAAATAAAATCAAAATGGGTGGTTACAAAATGAAAGAAACTATGACCCTCCCTCAAGCACAAGGTTTCTTCGGTCTCGGTTGTAAAACTTACTGTACTTGGTTTACAAATACAAACTCAACTAGTTGTTTTTGAAGTTTGTGGAAATTACAGAAAGCTACATTACATCACACATTCTATATAAGTTTATTTTAGAAACATACAAAAAATAAAAATGGGTTGTTTAGGCTTACATGACAATTGGTATATTCTCACTGAAATTGTTTTACAGTATATGAAAAAAGTAATGCTTACCATGGTTCTTTTTTGGTTCCTGTGAAAGGAAAACTAAACAGTGTTAATGCCAAAGTCATACTAATTTAGTGCTGGGTAAAAAGGAGGTAGCCAACAAATGGATCATCTAGAAGATGGTTTTCGTTTGATTGGAGAAGGTGTTCGTTTGATGGATCAGGTGATGGAGCTTGCAATGGACCAGGCTAATAATAGTTGCGATAGAAATAACTAATTATTTACATATTTGCCTTTATTTACTATGTACATACATTAACTTTATTTACTTTATTTGATTATTTTTTTTGAGAAGCCAAATGATGATTCATTCTCTAAAACCGGGGTGGAAAAGTACTGAATGACTAATTTTAAGACAGCGCCAAACTCCGGTTAAATTTTAATCATTACATAGAAATAACTAATTATTTACATGTTTGCCTTGATTTACTATGTACATACATTAATATTTATTTACTTTGATTTGATTTGTTGAGAAGCCAAATGATGATTCATTCTGTAAAACTGGGGTGGAAAAGTACTGAATGACTAATTTAAATATAGCTCCAAACTCCGGTTAAACTTTGACCATTAGAAATTTCTCTGAAACAACTAATTATCTTTATTTACTGTTAAATAATCTCATATCTTTATATACTTAGTTTAGCTTTCCAAAAACAGTTATTTGTTATCTTTGGACTGTTTACCTAACTCGTATCTTTGTTTATTTATTTTATCTTTGTTTACATAAGAAGCCAAAAATTGTGCGTATTCCTTATCAGTGATCTCTGGACCGTGATATTTTTGTTTTATTTGTTTGCCGCGGTGAACTCCGGGGTAAAGTAGTTCTTCTACAGATTGCAGGTAAAACAACACTCAAACGGTCTAAAAACTCACAATTTTGATAAATTTTTAAGAAGTTTCCATAACTCCGATCCCTTTGAATACCCATACTCAAGATTATTTTCTGCAGTTATGAAACCCCCCCCCCTCCTAAAATGTTAGTCTGAATCCGCCCCTGCTTTATAAGATAAAACATTTTGCTAAATTTCAACTAAGTAAGACCTATATCAATAATTGGTTTTTGAGATAAAAATTGACAAGTGAAAGATCAAAATGGAGGCTGAATAAAAACAAGGGACTATCTGACATTTTAATAATAATATTGTGAATTGTTCTTGGCAGGGAAACAATACATAAAAAGTATTGAAAACAGAGTTTTGAAAAACCCTGTATAATCTGTAGTACAAGAATTATTTGTCCTCCGTGACAGAACATAATCGTAATCTGTGCTCGTAGTATTCGATGAATCTGTGATTGATATATTAGACGAGTTCGCGGGACAACTTATGTATTGAACGAAATGATGAAATCTCGATTTTCGATAAAAGTAATCAAGTTGCTTGCATTCAAGGTATCTCAAATTGTAAATCTTTTAAGAAGTTACCTTAGGTTTTTATAAACGTTATTAAAATGTAGTGAGCTCTTCGAGATCGAGTTATATGGAATAGTGTAAAATTAATTCCTAGTTTAAACCAGGCACGTTACAGAGAGTGTTCTTTAACTTTTGAAAGAGATCCGAAGAGTTTTTGTAGTGCTGAGGACTCCAATCTTTTTGAGTTTTTGAATTTTTACATCTTCAACGAAATAGGACTCAGCAAGCCTCTCCTCTGACACATTGCACCAGGAGAGGTGGAGAGAGTTAGATAGTGAAGCACGTAGTTAAATTAAGCTCTGATCATTTAGTAAATAACTCTGTAACATTAGAATACAGTAATTTTTGTTGTGCGTATATATTCTTATTGGGTTTATACATTTGTAAACACATAATTGCGACTATTCAAAGAAGTTTTAAGTATTCAAAAAACAGTTTTATTTTTTGTAAATTTGTGGAAAGAAGATAGACACCATTTTCTTTGGTCCATTCCACCCGAACTTGAGTGGGTGCGCATCGTGTAAGGTAGTGGTGGGAAGGCAAGATAAGGATTAAATGTTCCGTCTGTAATTCCTGGCATCATGACAAATGTGTAAACATTAGTAAGACGGATAATAATATCAAAAGAAATGTAGTAGTTGTGTCAATGTGCGACGTAATAGCCTCGTTGATATGCCCTTACCTGCTTCCGAAGCAACAGTTGCAGATACAAATATAACCCCCACTCTAGATAACATTTGAAAGGCCTTGAATGAATTTCGGAGTGAATTTTTGGCATATATTCGCGAAATTAGAGACAATATTCGGTGAGTTGAGTCTAATTTGGGGACTTCTATAGAGCTGTCCCACAAAAAACTGTATGATAATACCGCAGTCCTAAACAAGAACTAATTGATTCGATCTTAACAACGGTTGATAATTTAAAAGATGAAATACATTTTTTGATGGGAGTTGTGT
>JAGFPH010000248.1:263360-284149 GCA_018207615.1 Philaenus spumarius | reverse complement strand
ATGTAGAAAAGTCGGTGAAATTTGATATTACTGATACAATGGTTGATGCGTGTCATAGATTGGGCGTAAATCGCCTTGCAGGTCCCATAGGGATTATTGTTAAAGTTGTATGTCGCCTCGATAAAGAGGAATATATAAAAGGCAAAGCCCTCACTCACTGATCATCCACTAATTCTCCCACTTCCCATGAAACTAGAGAGATGAAATTTGGCATGTGTATACTTTGTAATGTAAATAGGAAAACTAAAGAAATTTCATTTTGATATTCAAATTTTTAGGAGTAGTTTTGGGGGTTTAGGGGTATTTTTGTTTTGTCATTCCCAAAAACGGTTTTGTAATGGCTTTATATTTTTTGCTATAGCGGGAAAACGAAAGATCGGATCTTAAATTTGATGAAATAACGTTAGTGTGGAATTCAATTATCTACAACTAATGTGTTTAAATTTTTTTTTCTATCTCGAATGGTCACCGAGCAAAATTAGTTTATATTTGAAATAAGTACTAATTTAAGAGTTGCCATTCCCAAAAATGGTTTTGTATTGGGGTTCTATATATAAAAGGCATTATAAATTAAATATAACATATATGTTTTTAGAAAGTTCCATCGGGGGTTGGTGTGTGAAGCATGCAGGGGTCTCCCCTAGTATCTGAATAAAATACGAACTAAACGGGATTTATCGACGAGACATAATATGGGTCGCCTTGATGACATTCGTTTATATAAACGAATTGTTGTGGCCATCTAGAAAGCGATTGTTAGCAGAAGTCCGACGATTGAAGCGGGAAAATAATTTGTCTTTCCTGTGGGTGCGGAATGGGACCATTCGAGTAAAAAAGGCCGAAATGAGCGATGTGGTGTTCATACGTTCAAAAAAGATCTACAATCACTTGTTTAAAATGCCACATATATGTTATTCCGTTGTTTTTTTTTGTGTCTACGTCAATATAGTTTTATTTTGTTTTCTATTTTTAAAGATTATAATGTGATTTAAACAAAATTTATTTTAAAAATATTAATTTTAATATCTAGAAAATTGTCGTTTGGCGATTGTTTAAGTTATTTTCTCAGTGTTTGTGTGTTCCGTTGTTTTTGACGATTTTCGTTAACTTCTATTTGTTTTATGTGATTAATTTTAAGTACACTTTGTTAAGTTTGTATACAAATGTTTTGAGTGTGTTACTGTACTGCTTCGGTTGCCTCGATGATTATGTATAAGATGTTTAGTGGGTGCATATGTTTTTAAAACCCTTATGGCGGCTAACGTAGTCGATGATTGTTTCCTCTCCACCTTTGCCTTGTTACAGCGTTCGTTTTTAGGACGAGAAAAGTGTTTAAAAATCGTCCATATTAATGCCGAGTCTACACTTGGTAATATTGATGAAATAAAAACAATAGCATAATGTAGTGCCGATATTATTGGAATACCCGATTCTTTTCTAAAACAATATCATACTAGTAATGAGGCTAAGATTGATGGCTTTGTTTTGCACAGAAACGATCATATTAGCAAGGCGTATATGGTAAGTTACTGCTTGGGGTACCGACCTCCTAAAGCAGGATATTTGTCTGGTGTTGAGAACGTATTGGTTCTTTGCTTCCTGGCTATGACCATGTGGGGTTTTTAATGCAGATATATCACAAAATGTAGTCTCTTTTTGAAAAATCTCAACTACTAAATTTATTCATTAGGATCAACTTATCTCTATTACCATTGACGGAAACGCATCACACGGCAACTTGGCACACTACTATTGACTTATATGCCGTTTCCAAACCAGATAAAGTTTTGTTCCATGGCCAAATTTCCTTTCCTGGTATCTCAAGACATGACCTTATTTATTTTGTTTACAGTCTTAGATTAACGAAACCTAAAACAAAGTATTACATTTAGAGATTTAAAGAATTAATCATGCTGTTGTCTCTGAACGGATTGAAATTGTAAAATTACACGATATAGACTGTAAAGTTGATCTTTTTAATATAATTTTATTGAACTTATATGATAAACACGCCCCGATTAGATTTGTATTTTTGTTACTCAACAAACTTCTCTTTGGCTGTCAAAGGAAATCTTCAAACTTATGAAAAACATAGCAGAGATCTCGCTGGACGAAGGTATATTCGTTCGAGATTACCAAATGATTTTGAAAATTATCGAGACTCCGAAATAAAACTAAACAGTCTATCAGAAATGCAAAGTTAAGATATTCACCTGATATATATAAATCCTTTAAGACACGTAATGAAACGTGGTAAACTAGGCATACATTCTTCAGTTAATACGTCCGGTAATGTTGGTGTAGCCCTTGATGATGACCTGAACTATTACTTCGTTTCCAGTTTTAATAGCATTGGTTCCGACTTCAAAACAACCTGCAAATATTATTATTTTCTACCAGCTCTTTCTTACGAACCTCTCTACTTCCGACACATGGATGATGATGACATGTTGAAAGCTGTATGTAGAGTCACCTCACAAGCAAAACGCATTGACCAAATTAAAAAAGTACTGTTTTTGATTATAGCTGATGTTTTTAATTTATCTCTGCAAAATCGTGTTTTCCCAAAATTAAAGCGCTTAGCGCTTGTTAACAAATTGGTGGTACAATTTTAAACCCGGCAGGGGGAGTGTCAGGGATGTATTGGTAATCCTAAATATAACTACATCAATAATCAAACAATAAATAAATATTTATTAAAAGCATTAACGAAGAATATTATTAATCAAAACTACAAAGCTATATCTAAGCCCACTAAAGAATACCGTTCAGGGACGGGCTTGTGTACACCGAGACCTTGAACGTTCCAATCGCCGTAGTGCGACGTTGTCACGTTCTTCCCGCGCTTCTAACTGACTGCGGCTGACTCAACGCATTTATAATTCTTTAAACTGTGCGATCAAGCCTCGATCGGTAAATACCAGGAGTGTTCGAGGCTAGTAGATATGACAACGCTGCGCGTCCATCCTATTGGCCGCTTCGCAACGGTATTCTTTAGTGGGCTTTGATATAGAAACAAGTCATGCAGTTGATGTGAAGTATCAAGTAACCAGGATGTAACAACGGATGTGGCAATTCACACGTGTGCTGTATTGAATTTATAGCATTGTGGAGCCAATTTTATAACTTTATTTCTGCATATATAACTCAATTGAAAATGCCCCACATTTGGAAGCCCATTTTACAACATTACACCAATTGCAATTACTGAATTGATTAATTTATTTTATTTCTTAGAAATCCCTTTTTGTGTAACCATTTTATAACTAATTCCCTTTTATATCTAATTCACAGTTATTTCTCTACTCAGTTCAAGAAATTAGTGTATTAGAATTACACTAGGCAAAATAATTTTAAAAAAATATTAAATGAAAAGGGAACAAAAAGTAATACTCTTAATACATATGAGCATTTGAATGTTCATATAGTTTCTAAAATCTTTGTTAACATACATGAATGCCTATATGGCTTAGCTCAGTTTTTAATTAAATGATTTTAGAGTTTATAATTAATTTAATTACATAATCTCGGGGCAGGCAATCGGCTACCATGAATATGTTTTATAATTGTTCGCATCGTTGACTAGATTTAATACAATTTAAATTTGAAAATATTGTCTTTGCCTTTGAATAAATGAGTTATTTTATTTCACTATTGCATTGAAATTAAATTCTACACGTTAAAAAAGAAGTTAGTTATAATTCAAAAGATACTAGTCTCTGACAATATTCACTGAATTTATACTTGGAAAAGACATGTTTAATTAAACTTTTCGCTGGACGGTGTTCATAATTCATCTGAACTATACGGAGGAGATATGGTTTCGACTCTTTTAAAAGACGCGCATCGGTCTTCAAGATTCCACGTTCACAGTGCAGAACAGGTCTTACGGGAGATAGACATGCTACTACCATTACTGGGAATATCACATTTATTGTCATGCGTCAACTCCCGTTGCATGGGAGTGGATGTTTTTTAGTTGGCTAGTACCGCTAAGACTGTAGTTTGGATAACATGGCTTATCGGCGCTCTGTACTGCAAGGTAAACGTGGAATCGAGTGTGGATTGGTGCAACTCGCTGGATTATTTGAGTCTTCTTGCTTCCTATTGTCTGTTGGTACGCTTACGTAGAAAATAGTTCGTTGGTTTCACTTAAGCCTTGGCTACGATACAAGCGGCAGGCGGCAGTATCAGGTGCAAGCGGCGCACGAAAATTATCTAACTGATGAACACGGTTGGCTGGCTACGATGCAAGCGGCGGATGTGCGTTGGCATAACGCTCGCCGCAGGGTGCCGCTCAGGATCAGTTAGATAATTTTTCGACTGCCGCCCGACGCTCATGGGTTTCTTTACTTTCAACAAACATATGATATTGGTTAAAAAGGCAAAATTAAGTATTTTTGATACGTATACGTTCATGGCATACTAATGACCACTTATATAAAAAATTTCAAGAAAATCCGATGGTAAACAAAAAAGATGCTAATTTTTGCGAGTATACTTTCGGAATTTTGTATTCGGTTCAAGGATTTATTTATTCTTTAAACACCATGAATTATGGATTAAACAACACCAATGGATTAAAACTTTCTGTTATGGGATTACTTACCATTGTTATTTTCACAGGAAGCATATATTATAAAACTACTGATTTTACTCAGACCTAGGAACTCTATTGCTTTTAGAATATTTGAACTACCGGATTGTAAGATATCTTTTAGTATAAAGGGAGGGTGCCAATTTTCTTTTCTTAGGTTGTTAATCAGCTGAATTCTCTTTGCATTATAATATGCACTACACTCAAAAAATATAATGTTGTAAGGATCCTTGTTCAACTGTATAACATTCCCTGCAGACAGGGGATATTACTTTACCGATACGATATAGATAGGAATAAGTGTTGGCATGTCCAAATATTAATCTACATAAAGAAACTATAATTTTACGCCTCCAGTTACAACCATTAAACCACGATACTTTAGTTATTGTTGGTTGTATATCCTTGTACCACAATGCTTTATTTACATTTCCAAAATTCTCTACAACCTGCTTATTTTGTAAATAATTTAGGTGACATATGATATCTCTCTTAGGTACTACACAGTCTGTTATAAGTCTGTCATTAGCTGCTCCTTTTGCTAACTTATTTGCGTACTCACTCCCTGTCGAACCTACATGGCCTGGGATAGGTATTTCTTCTTAAAATTTTGTAAAACATTATATATTGATAATAAAAGGTTATACACCTTGAAAACTTAAATGACCTTGACAACAAAATCAGTACTCCGCGGCAATGAGTGGAATTTTGGAAGTGAAATGAGAAAAGGAAAGCAGTAAAACAATTTTAATGTAATGAAATAAAATGAGGAAGGTACCACCTAGAATATGCTATTATATATATTTTTTAAAAGTATAATACATTTTTTTAAATTAATATTTTTATTTTCATGAGTGAATGTTATTCATTGTAGCGGAAAAATTCTTCGTTTAAATTTTAATCTGCTAATCTATATTGATTCAAAGAATAGTATTAGTTTATCATTATATAGTTATAAGTACGTATATGTACTTAAAATTTGCGACCTATTTATGATTCTTTTTTAAAGAGATTTCTTGGTGTTCTTTTTTTAATACGAAGTGTTTTTTGGGGAGAGATAAGGATACTGTACAGTTAGAACTTTGTCGCAATTATTTCTGAAACTCAAAAATTAGTTGCAGTTAGTACTGCAGATAGAACTTTGGTGCACAAGTAGTTATTTGCCAACAAATCGTATCCAGTCTTACACATCTTGTTACAGAGAGTTGAAAATACACCTAACCTCAATTTGACAGATTTTGTCAGTTAGAAACTTGTCCAGCCACGGTAGCAAAATAACAATAATCAGTCTTTAGTTTAAAAATGTTAACACAATAATTCCATTTTTTAGATAAAAACTGTAAAAAATGCTTTAAAAATCTAGTAAAACATTTCTAGCTTCGCTCACTAATCCTCGCGTTGACCTGCGGTGGAGCAAGCTTAAAGGTTATTATATATTGAAATTTTCATGAAAATGACAATTGGTTATGTCAGAAGTACTGGGATCGGGGTAGATCCTGACACATGCGCATTATGGCCAAAATTTTGGCATAAATAACATGATAAAAAAATAGGCAGAATGTGGCAAATGTCTTTTCTCTTTATGTATGAGACACTCTAAGTTCCATTCTATACAAGCGCTTTCAACACGGCTTTACTAACGCTAACGTCAAGTTAAATGTATACCATTCCTATAGGACAGGGCGTTGACAAGGTCGCATTTCAGCACTGTTGAGGATACACTTAATGATGATTTCCTATTTATAGGCCTAAGAAGGTAGAGTTGGGCACGTCTTGGGCATATGCTCGATTGAGTTTAACATTTATGTGAACGGTAAAAAATGTTTTTAAAGATATATTCCGAAGTATTTATTGCAGCTAGCCTATCTATGTATTCAATTTTAATGAAGTATTGCATATTTTTATTTTTGAAAGCTTAACATACTTTCTCAGAGAGAACATTTTGGTCTCGCATTTAATTTTGCATCTAGTAAATCAGGCCAAAGGTGTATCGATATATGCCTGCAGATTGTTGAAGCTGTTTTTATATTGTGACCTTGAAAACAAATTGTTTTATCAGCTAAAATTGAATTTTTGTTGATCGGAACATGAATATATTAAATAGTAAGTTAGTCGTAATTGCTCTCTATGTAACTCCTGCTTTAATATCTTTAATCGTCGAAAAGGAAGAGTTTAGTTTAGCAATCGTGCGGTTTTAGAGTAAAGATATCAGAATCTTAATAAGGCATACTGGCAAACCTATCTTATATAGCTTACGCAACCATTAAAAATTCTGTCAAAGGGAAATTCTGTTAAAAAATGCAGCGTTTCTTTATCTTCAAAGCCTTGAATATTTTTTCCGGATAATCTGAATAACTGAAGTTTAGGTTCTTTTCGTCAAACATTGGTTGGAGCAAATGTTAAATAAAATTCTGTATAGGCCTACCTACAGGTATTGTCTGTGTTATTTGAAATCTCCAAACCTCATCTTTAATAAGAGATTATCTCTAAATAATAATTTAAAATTCACATCCGTATTGAAATTAATTAAACGGTAAAACATTATTAGCGAACAGTGAATACATAACGCAAATGTAAATCAGTTTCCATTTTAACAATGATGTTTCCAGGTAAACAAACATCATAGGTATTATGCTTTTGAATGATAGTAATCAGCTTACCGATATAATAAGCCAATTAATAATAAAATCAGCAGATCGAACAGTTACGTAACCGTAACTTTGGACCCACTACTTCACTCCGGCATGTATGGAACTTGTCTGTATTGCAAATCAATACACAGTTCCTTTAATAGCATACTTTACAACGTAGATTAGGCAACGTATCATTATTATATTATGTAGATTTTTAACTAACAGACTGATTTAATTTATTTTCTTCATTATTTTAATCAGCTGTTGTCATTCGTTACTGGACAACGTGACCTTATAAAGTGTGTTTTATATTCTGAAAGTACACTTTAAACTGGTCTAAAACACACAAAGCATTTCCGCGGCAGACAAATATTATACGAGAAAGAAAGTCCACGAAATGCAGGTTGAGTTCAAACATTTTCCCTATGATTATGATTATTGAATATAATTTCAAAAAATAAAACACTAATACAGCTTTTTGAACCAACAAAAACATTCAAAAACTTCTCAGTCAAAAACCCAAAAAAGATTTAAAATATAAAACTGGGATTTACAAACTAATTTGCGATGAATGTGATTCGTTCTATATAGGGCAAACAGGAAGAGCGTTCCATCAGAGCTTCAAAGAACATTTTCCCAAAAAGAACATATATGGCAATAAATCAAATTATGCACGCCACTTGATAGACAAAAACCAAGGCTATACTGACTTTGAAACCAATTTGATATCATTGAATACATGCAAAAAAGGCAAAATTATGGATGCTATCGAGAAGTATGAAACATTCAAAGCCTTTAAAAACAATGGAAAAAAGCCATGAACGACCATTTGCAATTCTCCTCGAACACTGGATACAAGTTAACGGGCTTACCAACAAACGTCACCGCATGGTTACTTAACCTTGTAACGACAGTTGTCCTTGGACTACCATAAGGGATGCATCTCACGCGTAGAAAGTTTTTTAATATGCACTCAATGTTTGTGTTTGTGTGTTTTTTGTGTAATGTTTGACGACCTCGCAAGGTGACAATTGTCTGATGATGGAGTAAATCTCCGAAACGCGTCATATAAAAGAGAGAAGAAAGTCACGTGACGGAAATAAAGTAAGTAATTAGGCTTAAGTATAAAATTGATTAAGGAATACTTACTGTTACTGAAACTTGCTGAGTTTTCTCTTATTTTAGGTCTGATTTGGCTCCGTTTTCGTATAGTTGTTCAGAAGTATAATTGAGAATATCGAGATTATCTCCAAAGCTAACTTATTATAACTAAGGTATTATAAGCTAACACTGGCTAGACGCAATAAATAACAGAGCTAATAAAACATTTACACGTAAATACGAAAAAAAAATCTAGTTTATGCACACATTCAAGGCAGATACACAAACAATAGTCAAGGAGGGGAGGACTGACAAATCGCGGCAAATCGTGACACTGCTGCTGTGACGTAGTGCAGGGTGTAAAGGGGCAGCCTTCCGGCCTGTAGTAGAGTCGGCCTTGGTTCTACTCCAACATCAAAGAGCAATATTGTTTTGTAGCTTGTAACAGTAGTAACCGAATCCTTTGATAAATTTATTCAAAGTCTGATACATATTATTTTACTGTATCACTGTTATTTTTTGTAGGATTGTTTTTAAATTTGGGTCATTTAATTATAAATAAAGATACCTTTTCAACAAAGCCAGTTTCTTAAAATGTCTTTTTTTTAAAGATATACATACTTATAGGCAGATAAATTAGGGTAGGCTGATTTGCTTTTGTTTAAAGGGATTTTTTTATGATCTGAGAAAGTTAAGGGGACACTTTGTACATTTGTGTTTCATAAGAAGTAGCCCAGGCTATTGTATTTGAGTTTCAAATTGTAATGTAGTAAAAAATGTTTTTAAACAAAAATTCTTTTATTTAAAAGAATTAACTATTTTTCAAAAATGTCACTGCCTTCGATATAAATTTACAGACATGTTTTATGAATATTTACTTAATTTTTCCAGACATTTGGAGAATTTCATCACCTTTTTTCATTACGAATTTTCCCGATTGTTGACGAAAGAGACCGAACGTTATTTCTGGTCGGGACCTGTGACTATATCTATCAGATCCGCGCAGAGCGGAGCAGAACCTGGTATGCTCTCAGAGCATGAACAAAATTCGGCTCTGCTCTTATAGAATAGCCCCTTCCATTTAAATACACAGAAAGAATATCTCAGAAAAAATTCAGCTCCGCTCGGCTCGTGTAAGTATTATAGCCGTAGCTTAAACCGTAAGAGTAAACTATGCTGGCCGCACAAAATTATTTCGCGGGCAGCCGGCTGCCGATTCCTGGTCTATGCAACTAGTTGGCTCTTAATTATAGGCTACTATAAAGGATGCAGTTAGTTTTACAGCTTTACATAGGTTTGAGCTATTTTTTAAACAATATTTTGTAGAAATTTATTCTGTTTCGATAATTTTAGATTATATGTATCATTTAATAAAAACTAGCTATAACACCTGTGTAAAATATATACTTTATAAAGATTTTTTAGAGATATAATTAAATCCTGAAAATAAATCATAATTGAGTAATAACTTATAGAATATAATAAAACAATAACAATAATTACTTCATAAATAAAGAAAACATGAATGTATATATTTATGCTGTTTCTGCTCAAAGTAATTAAGTTGTCAATTGTAAACTGAGTTATTTAATATTTCTTTTCTAATATTTTTGTGGTGGTATTTTTATAAACGTACCACTAACTTCGACTCTTAACGACTCTAAAACGCAACTCTATAAAATGTAAAGATTTGTTTAACGGAAAAAGAGTGTTATTATATTGAATTAGTTTTAGAAATTTAAGAAATTAACGGAAACTAATCAGAATTGGATTTTAAATTAGGAAGATAGTTGTTAAAGTTTAAAATCAGTATACTACTTACTATTAAGACCTACATATTTTTCTTTCGGGTTTCTGATAAAAGTTTGTAGTGAATGGTAGTCTGTGGTAAAATAGGACTTAGAAATCATTATCATTCTGTAATGTAAGGAAATTATTTTAACATGAAAGAATTAAATAAATGGTACATTTTTACGGTATACAACAACTATATAACTTAATGAAATGTTTCGTAAGTCACATAGGGAATATAAAATTTGCCATGGGTGAATGCAACAGATTTCTCCTACGAATTATTAACAACATTTCATAAACAATAAGAATATCATGTAACGAGAATACCAATGTCATGGTATGGAGAATACAACTATGGTTAGAGTGGTTGTCAAAGTTTGCATCAGTTAGTACTTCCAACAAATCGTACAGGTTCGAAACTAGTTACTGGAATTAGGTTTACGTGCGTTATGCAACTCCTTAAACGAGATTAGTCTAACTGGCTAAAAGCTAAAATGTAAAAAATATAACTAAAATGAAGCCCCCCATTTATACTTTGCTGTAAAATCAATAATTTCTGAGATACCAATGGTGACACATAAAAAGATCAGCTGTTATGTAAAAAGACAGTGTAACGTACATGACACAGTAAATATCCTGATTGATAACAGTTTAAAAAATTCACTTAGTAATGTATAGGAAAGTGAAATAAAATTACGCAGTATGACAAAACACAATTTAAATTGATACAAAAACAAGCAACTAAGGAAATTATATATATAAATTCTGAATTTCAAATACAAAACAAAATAATTTTAATTGCACTATTTCAGAAACACACGGACGTGGATGAATACACAAGCAGAATGTTTTGTTTGATATTAATAATTGTGTCACGTGTCACATGCCAATTCATGCAACAGTTTTGACAACAGCGAACATTGAATACATTAATTACACACGTGTGAATCTTTCTGTAGAAAAAAGATATACGAGTAACACAATTTTCTAAATAATCGGACAAGGCTTAACGGCTAATAAAACATACAACGGATAGTTTTTTAACTTTACATGATTTAGCCTTTTTATTCTGGTTCAGCAATAACCGTAAAATCTATTATTGAGCTTTTATTTATTAATAAAAACCTAAGCAATATTAATGTTATGTGTTGTTGAAAATACAGCACGTTTTAGAACAGATAATCAGTAATGCTAGTCGGAGGGAAATTTTAAGGGTTGGAATGAGATTTTGTGTGAATTAATTGGGAGCGAAATTATTCAGTGTAAATAGACAATTACCGAAAAATAATATTTTTCTATTCATAACACTGTTTTTCCGTAGCTATAAGGAAAACCCAATATAAATCAGGTGGGTTATTACACATTTCAAACAAGCTTTAATTAGAGATATTTGAAAATGCATAAGAGGAAAAAGATAATACAATAATACGTTGTATTCTAAAATGTTATGCAAAATGCGGTTACCGTAAAAAATGGGGAGTTGGTAGATATATTGGAAAAATGTAGTGTGATGTAAAACATGTCGTAATACCCCCTGTTTTAACTAAAACATCTTGGAGTTACCATTTAAAGTTTTTTTGTAGGGTTTGTTCTTACCAAGTAAAACATCGGCCACACTAGTTTTAGACTCTCTGTAACAAATTGTTAAGAAATGTGTATCTGAATTTTATTTGAAGGCACAGGAGAGTACCAGTTGCTATGTGGCTAAAACATAGATAGGGCAAACAGGAAGGTCGTTTAGTAAACGATTTATCCTTTACTTTTACAATTTTTCATCTGGATAAAATGATCGACAAACTTTGAATCGGTTCTATAGGGTTTGCGCGACGGGATATGTCCCTACTTATCTAGAACGACCATGGTTATGACAGTATACACGATACCCTCAAAATATTACATTGTTGTAAAAACGGACAGTTTATGAATTCTTTGGAACAATTTTAAATTTACAAAAAAGTTTAAAATTGACAGTATGTCGTTATTGTACGAAAAACTCAACTTTGAAACCAATGCTTTAAACGACACTTTTGATACCGTGTCGATTAGCTAACACAACTTCTCTTACCGACTGACGACGGTTAGCTCACGTATAACCTGCAGTACGCTAAGCCTTATACAACGTTTCGTGTGTAAAAATGTGTAAGTGTTTTCGTAATATGACGAATGGAAACCTGATAAATACGTTAAAAATGGCTTAATAGCCGAAACGTCGTTAAACAGATAATTCAAAAATGAACATTGAAAACAGTAAGTCTTATATTTAAATATCATTATTCCGAATTGCGACAACCAAATGTTATAATTTCTAGGCTGTGCACTAAAATTGAAAATATTGTAAGATAATCTTGAAATTCCTTATGCAACCTACTATTGTGAGCTATTTTATTTGACAAACCTTTTAGGGATTAAAGAGCTTGATTGTATAGCGCCAGTACTCGTGTCAGTATGTAGGAATTTACTTGTCATAAACTTCTTTATCAGTAATTTACGTATCGGTTTATTCTGTCACATTATTTTAAGTGTTTGGTCTATTTAACTGTCTCTTATTCTATTCGTTACATCCATTAAAAATTTAGTAGAAACAGTGGATATCGATACGAGTTTCTATACATGGCTTCTTTACTGGAGGAGTACTGTCATTCGTCTTCTATCCATGGCTTACATTATGTTGTAGCAACCGGAAGACCGATTGTAGAAAGGTAAACGTTTCAATATTGCAAAACCGCTTTCACACAGGTCTCCATAGTTTCAGAAATATTATGGGATTTTAAAATGTTTTTTAAGAAAAAAAAAAGAAAAAACAGACTAATTTCAAATTGCCTTGCCCTTCAAATTAAACCTGAAACTAGACTAAATGTTAAATATTTCTACTTTAGTGTGATATTAAAACTAAACTTGTAAACTTTAAACTAGTGGTGAAAATGATGAAAACAAAAATAAAACCTAATATGATGTATTACGAATATTCTGATAGATATGAAAATTGTGTACTTTGGAAATCTTTCTTTACGTATAACAAAAGCGGCTAGAGCGGCTTGACTGGTGGGCCACTGGGAACCAAAAGCCAAATTGCTAGCACGAAAAAACCTCTTCAGATCTCTTGCAAACGATTGAAGGTGTTTTTTCTGTAATGTACCTGGTTTACAGTAACAAAATCCCGTTATTATAATGCAATAAAATACGGACTCTCCCTAACAAAGCGCACAGTACTGTTGTGTACTCACTATGATTGGCTTTTTATAACATTGTTAGGACGCGGTGGTTGAAATCTCAGAAAAAGTGTTGTTTGCGTGTTGATAAAACCTTTAGGAGTACACGACTTTCATCTGAAAGCAATTTTTACATCTGGTTGGAACCAGGGTTTCATAGTTCATAACAGCTAACATTGTGTCCCGGTAAACTACTTTGTATTTTTGTGTACCTTACCTTTTTTAAAGCTATTCGCTTTATATTGTATACAGGAATCCATAATTTTTTTAAACATTTTTCTCAAAGACGTATTACTTATATTCAAAAATAAAGGTTTTACTGAAGAAGTCTATCATGCTTTCCATTCATAGTGACGGTTTTTGGATGGCTACACAGCGTTTACTCTGAGTCAAAACACTATCCTTACGACGGAACTTGTCAACAACACTTATCATTACGGCATTACTTGGCGGCTGTTTGTGAAATTGTTCTTGAAACTCTACAGCAGTTCACATTAAACTATGATCACTGGAACGACCTGTTCTATAACTGAACCATTACAACGTTATACAAGAAAGCAATAGTAAGCAACGTGGGTTGATAACGATCAACAATGTAATCAGCTGTTCTAAAAACCAACTTTGGTTGCGTTAATTTCAGTATTGTTTATTTGGAGCTTTCGAACTAAAAACAAATTTTGCAAGGAGGTTTATGATATAAAATCCAAACTATAAATCGAAGGATAATAGAGTTTGTCCTTTATCCTACATAAAAAAATGCAAAAACCATTTCGTTTTGTTATTACAAAAGACAACGTTTTGTTTCTTGTGAATATTTTTCAATTTAACGAACTTAGAGATATTCAACAGACACATTTTAAACGTCAGTCCTTTTGTTTGGGTGGTAGGAAAATATTTACAATTTAGTTGCGGTTTGGCTTTTATGTTATAAACGTTCTTGCAAACAAAAACAAATTCTCTGGTGCATGAAAAACTGAAGACTTTGAACATTTTAATAATGATATTGTAAATTGTTATTAGAAGAGAAACAATACCTAAAGTGTCTGTAGAGAGTTCTGAAACATTCAGCATAAGTTTAAATTTGAAACTTGAACATTGAAAGTCATAAGTGAAATTAAACAAAAGTGTTCCACTTTGACTTGTTTCATTCAGCGAGGGAATGGCTGTTTCCAGTTGAGGTGGTTCACTTTAACTTATTAGGCCATTCTGAAGTACAATAACTAGTTAGTAAAAGGTCAACCCAGAACAATGCACAATAATCACTGCTGTTTTACTGTTATACTTTTGATAGAAAACTTAACAGGCTTAAAATTTTTGAAATGTTTATTAAAAATGTACAGGTTTTGAATTTTTTTTATTAACTAATTTTAAATGGTCGCCATTATAAAATGGATTATTGGATTAGGTGTGATATTTTACTTTTAGGCTGGTCTTGATCTAATTAAGGGCCTTGTCAAGTTTAAAAACAACCAATTAAAGTGTTCTAGACATTTACTTTATTTTTATATTATTGTAATTAAGTAATTAAGTTATTAAGCATGTTTTGATTATACATGTATTGTGCCATAACCGCTGTTTCGGTATCACCATACCATCATCAGATGATAAAACCACTTGCACGTAAACACTAATACATAATGCACAAAAATAAACATAAAATATTGGTACTATCATGCATATCATACATACTTAAAAAGACACTTTGATTAATGTGGTTGAAATCTACCCTTGGTGTAGTTATCTTCTCAAGTTAAGTAAGTCAAGTTACATAATATTAATAGAAGTGGAATGATGTGACCAGATCAAGGGATTAATTTTCATCTTAGATTGAAATATAACAATTCGGTAAGCAATTTTGTATGCGTTTTCATGTGTATATACATACATGATTGTGTGGGCAACGTGTTTTTGTCATACGTGTGCTCTTCCTGATGATACTTTTTGTAGGAGGAACAACTGTAGCGACAGTAAAAAACTGAACTACGTTTGACAAGGTATGTAACCATCAAACATCATTTAGTAAAAAACAAAATGGCGGCTAGGCGGAAACACATTTTTGAAACACTTTGTATATATGAATCGCACCCACAGTACTGTATTAAAATTTGTTTCCCAGGATTATATGGCTGTCGTTGCTGCTCGTTGCTGCTGTTTTATTGGTCTTGAATGTATGGCAAAGTTATTTAGCAGTGTACAGTGGTCCAGTACAGATAATCGTTGAACATCCAAGATATCCACTTTATAAACTGGACTTTCCTGCAGTGACAATCTGTTCCAATAACAAAGCGATGAGAAGCAAAGTGGACAAGCTATCCTACACGTAAGCTAAGTCGGTTACCTGCAGACATATAATATATATATATATATATAAAGGTGCATGGTTATTCATAATCTAAATTGATGACATCTCAATAAAATTTTTAGATTAAATAAGTATAGGAATTTACTATAAATATTTTACCTGTAATAGAACTAAATCAGTTGTTAAAAATAAATACCACTAAGAAAATATAAAAAAAATATATTTAAAAAAACTAAACATTTTAATTTATTAATAAAAATATAATCTGCCACGAAAATTTTAAAAGATGTACCAAAATCACCACAAAAAATTTCAAGCATGCAGGACCAAAGCTGAGAAATAATATATAGTTCCCATAATTTGGGTTATCAAGATGTTACAATAAACTGTTCCTGAAAAATGTGTTCCTAAAGCTGCAAGAAAACAAACTTATGGTAAACGAAGGAAACTTGAAATTATTGCTAAAAATACAAGTTTTGGAGAATATACATGTAAAGGGTCCTAGTTGCAATCTGCTTTTTTCCTTCTTCACAAGCAAGCTTTTCCTTCTTTGAACTCAGGCCTCTTTGGTTAACTCTAGATCAACTCGATCTGCTTGTTATATGTTTGTGACTGTATCCATCAATGATGATGATGATATGATGGTGACTTGGTTATAAAACGCGTTTGAATATTAAACGTTTACTGTGAAAAACTGTGTTCATCTTATTATTTATACAGCGTTTCTTTCTTATAAGTAAAGTTCAAGTTACATTTTATGTATAATATAATTTATGATAACTCTAAAACACAAAATTAACCTAAAAAGTAGAAATAAAATTAATAAAATTGTTTCATTTAATGAAATCAGGTGATATTGGAGTAAACATGTATTTTATGTACACCCATATTTTGAATACTATTTTTGAACTATTTATAGAATAACTACTGAGCTTGACTTGTGAGAAAGTAACTAGACAAACTAAAACCTGAACACAAAATCTCACAACAAATACGTTTACTAACTTCAAACGCTTTTCAACGACAATGTCGCCATCCTCAGTGATGCACGGGCTATGGTAACCAAACTATAACTAACCTAACAGTGTGACAACGCAACGTATATATACAAAACTAGACATACGTGGCCTAACCAGAAGGCGCGTATCCTACAGGGGGTGTGTCATAAAACCTATTTGTTGTGAGATTTTGTGTTCAGGTTTTATTTAATCTCTTTTTAGGATAAACTTTTTTGAAATATTTGTATTTCAGTTGTTCCTCTAACTAACCTTTAAAATAATAAATTACAGTAATACGTAAGTACACAGAGCCTACCACTTTAATTTATTTATGAGGATTTAAATCTTATCTTTTTGTTTTCAGACTATTTGGGAACGTTACGACGCAAGAGACGCAAGCAAGTTTTCGAAACTCGTTGAAAATATTTTCTTATTTGCGGTTTCCTTTGTACAATCATCCATTCTCATACTTGGAGAATATTGATTACAACGCATATCCAATCGAGAGAAAGAATATTGTCAAGGTTATGGAAGAGGTATGATATTTTGCAGAATATTTTATTTTCAGATTATTGCAAAGAGTTTATTTTTGTTTTGAAACGATACTAAATTTCCCGAAAATCTGAAAATTCATCTCATTCACCAATCAAAATTTGTATATGTTATTCATCGTATCACTCATCTCATGAAAACGATACTAAATTTCCCGAAAATCTGAAAATTCATCTCATCCACCAATCAAAATATGTATATGTTATTCATCGTATCATTCATCTCATGAAAACGATACTAAATTTCCCGAAAATCTGAAAATTCATCTCATTCACCAATCAAAATTTGTATATGTTATTCATCGTATCACTCATCTCATGAAAACGATACTAAATTTCCTGAAAATCTGAAAATTCATCTCATTCACCAATCAAAATATGTATATGTTATTCATCGTATCACTCATCTCATGAAAACGATACTAAATTTCCTGAAAATCTGAAAATTCATCTCATTCACCAATCAAAATTTGTATATGTTATTCATCGTATCACTCATCTCATGAAAACGATACTAAATTTCCCGAAAATCTGAAAATTCATCTCATTCACCAATAAAAATTTGTATATGTTAGTCATCGTATCACTCATCTCATGAAAACGATACTAAATTTCCTGAAAATCTGAAAATTCATCTCATTCACCAATAAAAATTTGTATATGTTAGTCATCGTATCACTCATCTCATGAAAACGATACTAAATTTCCCGAAAATCTGAAAATTCATCTCATTCACCAATAAAAATTTGTATATGTTAGTCATCGTATCACTCATCTCATGAAAAAGATACTAAATTTCCCGAAAATCTGAAAATTCATCTCATTCACCAATAAAAATTTGTATATGTTAGTCATCGTATCACTCATCTCATGAAAACGATACTAAATTTCCTGAAAATCTGAAAATTCATCTCATTCACCAATCAAAATATGTATATGTTATTCATCTTATCACTCATCTCATGAAAACGATACTAAATTTCCTGAAAATCTGAAAATTCATCTCATTCACCAATCAAAATATGTATATGTTATTCATCGTATCACTCATCTCATGAATAACATCAGTGATTAAAATCATTGTGAATAAACCAAATTGTAAAAACCAGAAATGACCAGAATCTGGATACTGGAACCTGCAAAATAAATCATACACCTGCTATGGAGAACCATTATTGAGCAACAATGGGATGGAAGGCAGGATGGGTATGGATCATTCTCAGTCTAGCTACCCAAACAGTGAGGAGTTCAAACATTTTTCCTACAAAAATCTTTATGAAATAAATACAGCACTGCACATAATCAGACCGTGAAACCTCAACCAGTAAGTAACAAATCCAGATATAACATCTAAATCAGGTTTAACAAAATGTTTTTAGAGAAGTCAAGTAAGTCATCAATAGCTTCCTTCAGCATTACTCAATTCGAAATAATTCAAAATTTAACTTCAAAAGTATCCAGTGATTATTTTAACATTTCATTAGTCAGTAATAAGCTCTTAAAGTGGATAATTAATTAGTAAACATTTCAATTATATTTTTATTGCAATTAGATCCTCTTTATCACCCAAATAAGTCATCCACTAATCATTACTTTGAGTAATCCTGATTTTGTTTATTCTAAGTACTTGTAATTTTCTTATTCGACATCAAAAAATAAATTCAATGCTAATAATTTGTACTGTTAATAATTTGTGAATTTAAAATTTATTAATTCATAAATATTTATTGTCTTTTAAACAATTGTTATTTCAAGTCTTCTTTATTTTTATTTATAGATAGCTGGGACAAAATATATATAAACTAAGAACCAAGCCTATTTTAACTGTAGGCCTAATTCTATTAAAAAAATAGGCATTCCAAATTATTACAAAAAGGATATGATAGTTTTTACCGGAATAGTTTGTCTTGCATATTTGTGGCAGCAAGTCACTATTAATTATATATTACATTTTTCCGTATCGTAACTTCAAGTAGAAGACATGTTTCGGAGCCGAAGAGATTGTCGCTCACGCACAAAAAATAAATACACTTTTCATATGACTTTAAAATTAAAACGCGGAGAGGTGCGCACTGCAAATTAAAACGCGTAATTGCAATAAGTTTAAAATAAATAAAAATTCCATTTTATTTCTAATTTCTAAAATTTATTCACGATATTAACACAAGTTTTAAAGCGTCAGAAGTATTTAAAACAATAAATTAAATTCAGTGGTTTTTATATCAGTCTAAAAAACACAGGAAAATTTCATTTGGTTTCCAATTCCTAAAATTTATTAACGGTATCAACTCCATTTGCATAATTTATTCCTAGAAAACTGAAATAGTGAATGAAAATAACAGTTTAGTATGAAGCAAAAACCGATTTGTGCCTCGTTCGGGGGATTTAGCCGTAAGATCATAAGTGAATAGTGTGAAGCAACAACTAATTTGTGACTCGTTCAGGGTTTTTATCCGTAAGATCATAACTGAATAGTATGAAGCAACAACTAATTTGTGATTCGTTCGGGGTTTTTATCCGTAAGATCATAACTGAATAGTATGAAGCAACAACTAATTTGTGATTCGTTCGGGGTTTTTATCCGTAAGATCATAACTGAATAGTGTGAAGCAACAACTAATTTGTGACTCGTTCGGAGTTTTTATCCGTAAGATCATAACTGAATAGTATGAAACAACAACTAATTTGTGACTCTTTCGGGGTTTTTATCCGTAAGATCATAACTGAATAGTGTGAAGCAACAACTAATTTGTGACTCGTTCGGGGTTTTTATTCGTAAGATCATAACTGAATAGTATGAAGCAACAACTAATTTGTTACTCGTTCGGGGTGACAGATTATGCAATCTTGGGCGATTTTATCATGTAAGGCTTTGTATTTTTAATTAAGACTACTGTGAAGTTATGTAAGGTTTTGTAAAGTCACTTTGAAAGTTTTGGGGGCTCCACCAGATCCTTCTTACAGATCAAATTTTTGCTTGGCATGTGACGTACTCCAAAGAATTGGGTAGAAATAAGTACAGAGACCTTTTCACAAAATTATTAAATATATTTTGAAATTTCTGAAAATAATTCCTACAGTGATTATTTTTCACAAAATAGTTAAATGCATGTAAATCTGATACCATTAATGTTTTCTCAATTTATATTTTCGAAAGTAATAAAGTGAAAGTTTACATTCGTCTAAGGAGGGCGGTGCTAGTCATTTAATTTCCCGCTCTACTAACATTTAAATCTATATGTCTTATTTTAATGATTGAATCTGAAAATTACTTCTAATCACTAGAACATAATAAATTCTAATATTACAAAATGTATTATATTATTTATAGATACTTACAAAATGTATTATATTATTTATAGATTTATTTGAATGATATTAAGTTGCTTTGGTGACTGATTTCGATTACTTATGAGGTGTTTTAAAACCCTCTCTTCAGTTAATCCTAATAACCAGTCCCAATACAATTATTTATTAATAAGTGATTATCTATTTATTTTGATTTATTTTAATGTTACTTCTGATACACAATACTCTGGATATGATTTCGTTTGTTATTTAATTTTAACCCTCGAGATCTGTCTTTACAATGTAATGAAATATT
>JAGFPH010000248.1:232772-243360 GCA_018207615.1 Philaenus spumarius | reverse complement strand
TCGGGGGTTTTAGCCGTAAGATCATAAGTGAATAGAGTGAAGCAACAACTAATTTGTGACTCGTTCGGGGTTTTTATCCGTAAGGTCATTACTGAATAGTGTGAAAGGAGCCTTATTTATACTGCGCATTGTCTTGTAAAGATATAAGAACAAAAGATGATTGCTACTGTTATATGGAACTATATGCAATCCTAACAGCAACGAGTGATTAGTAAATTGAGACAGCAAAGTTTATTTAACAGTTTTTCTTTTCTTTTATTCACTTAAAAATTAAAATAATTGGAATAAATAAAATACTACGTGTGATTCAAATACTGAAATGACCACATTTTGGCTACTTTTGGCCCAAAACTGTTTACAAACTAAGCCAAGTTTATATAATAGTATATTATTCCCGTTTATATAAATTGTAAAACATTCTAAATAAAAGATGCTAGCTGACCCGTGCGAATATGACGCAAGCTAGGAGTAGGCCTACACTTACCCGATTCACTTAATTACGTTTATTTATTTACGTTGTTTATAAAAATGTACAAAGCTTTACGTTAATTTAATTTGATTAATTTGCGAAATAGATTATGCTTGCATAAAGAATGTAAACACTCTAACAGCTGTCATGCTAGTTATATAGATTGTTAATTTCATAAGGAATTATATGAAATTTCATAGGAAAGTTTTTTAAATAATGTTTTTAAAGAAAACATTAATTTCAAGTTATATGTCTATTTTTCGTCAATAGCGAGG
This sequence comes from Philaenus spumarius, assembly GCA_018207615.1. Lineage (NCBI taxonomy): Eukaryota > Metazoa > Arthropoda > Insecta > Hemiptera > Aphrophoridae > Philaenus > Philaenus spumarius. The sequence continues at coordinate 242,616 of JAGFPH010000248.1, read as the reverse complement.
AACATAAGCTTTAAAATGAGGTTTGAATCATTAATTTTGATGCAGAATTAAGGGAGATATCGCTTAGCGACAAAAAACACATTGGGGAAATAATATATAAGGATGCTACGTTAAATGATCACGTACACTGGGTATGGTGTGCATATCGTACTTGGGTTTCCCCTTGTGTGTATTCCTTTTAGTTCAGAGAAACAATTTTCTCGTTTTACTAATTGTGTCCTCGTACGAGGTTGAAATGAATACACATCAGATGAATAATGCATAAATATTTTACTTAATATTGTCAACAGGTGGGACCCAATATTGATGAAATGTTGTCTCGTTGTTTCTGGAGAGGAACTATGTTTAAGTGTTCCGATTTGTTTCGAAGACAAGTTACTGAAGAAGGATTCTGTTATTCGTTTAATAGTAAGACTTCAGATAGAAGCAACATATAGTGAGTATATATTATATTAAACATTACCTAGTCTTTAGTATAGTGTATGTACGACTGATTCAAACTCGGCGGGTAATCATTCAAAGGGTTGATCATATTATTAAAATGAGAAATCTGTATAGAAGCATAGGAAACGTAGTATACATACTCATTATACTATAGAGGGCGATCGTTTTTATTGTGCCACTATTGGGATCTCAGGAACTAAAAGTTTTACACCAAAGACTATTTCACCCCAATTAGTGACATTTTGAAAAAAATACCTTCATTTTACAAAATGGCGTCTAATTTTTAAATTTCTTATGTATATCCTTATTTATCAGTTTATGGATTTTACACATCATTTTTAGACTTTGTATTATTTGCATTTTTTTTATAAACCCAACTGTTTTCGTGTAAATTTGACTTAAAATTTATGTTTTCACTTTTGAAAGGCTCCAGCAACTTGAAGGTACAAAAATAATTCCCATTTAAAAGATGCTTAAAACGACATGTTTTATTAAGTCATACTATAAAAAATACACATTTTTACATAAGAAATTTATTTCCATTTATTTTCTTAAATTTGTACAAAAAAATTAATTTTTGGTTAAGGCCGGCCATTGTTCGGTGAAATCTGCATAGTTCTACGCTCATACAAGTTTCGATCTAGCGCTCCAATTTTCCACAAACAATCCATGCTAACGCGCTGATGTGTTTAGTAGTTGGCATTAATCGTAGAAAAGAAAGGAAAAATATAAATTATGGTTCTCGTAGTATTAATTTTTCATACGCAGCATCCTTCAACGAACGGTTACGATCCCTTGCCTTTCACACACAATTCACGGTAATGATTTGTACAAGTCGATAAAATCTTTTTGTTGTTTGCGCTTTCGCATTATCATTTCCACAATTCGAAATACAATTGAAAAAAAACGAAGTACGCGCCTAGTCAGAACCACTTACAAACGAAACCGACCTCTGATCTGGCTGACATCGGAATAGAAGGCGCTTCCATAATCAAAACGGCGCAGTTAATCGCAATGGATAAGTCGACTTCAATGCACCACTAAAAGTATTTAAATTCTACGCATATTACGTATTATTGTTACAGCTACATTATTGATATTTCTATGTTATTGGTGACTTTAGTTTTTCTTAATTCCTACCTTTTGTAAATCATTTATTACAAGTTCCTTTTACATTAAACATAAAAATATTATTTTGTGCCCTGAGCGTAAAACAGTTAAACAAAATCTATATTAAAAAAGAAAAAACACCACCAATTTCCTGTTATGTATGTAAGATTTTCGTATGGTTAAAGTTTCCCACAGTAAAATTGTTCTTATATTTTTGTATCCAACTAGTCGGAAACAAATTAAACCTACAGTACCTATACGTTATATTTTCTAACTACTGCTTGCTATCTAAGATTTGTCAATTTGATTTAAATAATTAAATATTATTTTACTTCTGGTCTTCTAAATAAAGAATGACATGCAGATAAAAATAATTCGACCACACAGCTGAACCGCTGACTGAGTTGAAAGAATTAAAAAAAAAAATTAAGTTAATATATTTTAGGGGTTTAACCAACTATTTGGGAAGTGGGTCCACCAACGAAATATATACACGCATAATTTTTAAGCAGTATTTGTTGGCTCCTCAGCCTCCAACGCCGGCTTACGCGCATGTTCGTTCCGATCGCAGATTTTTGAGTTTATACCTTGACCTTTCGCCCTAACATTTCAGATTGCTTCGCTTCGTTCGCAGTGGACAAACCTCGTAACACAAGCTGAATCACAGTAAACCCCCCCCCCCCCCCCGTGGATTTGAATCGAGTAATTTTAAGGTATTTTTACGTTTTCATCGATTTTGGGGGAACCAGACGAGCTATAAGGTCATGTAAAAAATAAAATGTGCATGATAATCTCGTACATTTATTTATTTACACAAAACCCCCAAAATGTTTCATTCTAATACGAAAAATCACAAAAATATTTACTTCGGGTCAAAAAAGTGCTTCAGGTTATTTAATTTTTTGGCTAACGAACTCGTTCGGCCTCGTAGAAGACCAACGTGTGTACTAAATTTGGACCAAATCGAATCTAAAATGCGGCCGCTAGAGTGTGAACACTTATATACATATATCATTTTTAATGACACCCCAAAACATGTTCTGGGGACCACGGTCGATGATCATTTACCACTCTCGACCTTAAGACTCACCATGAGAGTCACTGCAATAGATTACTCTCCTATCTCTAAGAAAAGGATTAAATACACTTCCTGTGGGTGTAGAGATTGAAAGTAGGAATGAGGCTGACAGTATGATTGGCTTTCTACAATACTATCTAATCTGTTATACCTCCTGAAACTTCTACACCAATTACTAGTGTTAATGTATCAACTAGTTTTGTTTGAAATTAAGAAGGGTTTAGTTTATTGTGTAGTAGTTATTTGGTAGAGCAATATTAAAGCTGCACAATTGAAAAATTAATATTGGTAAATTTGTATTTAAAATTGATTTTCGTAACTATATAATCTATATAAATAAAAGCCAATGCTTGTGTGCCGTTCGGATAAACCTTAGAACCAATCACTATGCAATTTTGAGGTAAAATCCCAAATTGTAAGTAGTTGGGCACCTGAGTCTTACTTTCTCACAAACACATTTAAATTATTAAACAGATTCACTGTGACTTCATAATTGTAGAAGAGGTGATTTTTTAAAGTATGAGATTAACTAATACATATTATTATTATTATCTAGAAAGAAAACTATTTATCGATTTTGAAAAAATTTGCACCAAACACGTCAATTAGGCCTGTATAGATGCACGAAAAAAGGTTTTGACAATTTTGAAAAACAATTCCCTTTTATTGCCAAAAAACCCCCCAAAATCAGTTATTATTATTAGCTAAACGAGAATTTTTAGAAAGATGCAGTTTTTTTGCATATGGTAGGGTACATTAAAGGCTACAAATAAGCCAAATTTTATCAAAATCGTTAGAGCCGTTTTTTTATAAAAAAAATAATAACTGATTTTTTGGGGTTTTTTTTTTACCAAAAAGGGGGTTGTTTTTCAAACCCGTTTTCGTGCATCTATACAGGCCTACTTGACATGTCTGGTGCAAATTTGTTTGAAATCGATGGAATAGTTTTCGCTCTAGCTTTGTATACATACATACATATTATAGACAGACATTTTGTAAAAACTACTTTTTTGGACTCAGTGGGTCCCAAAACGGATATTTCCACAAAAATCTCAACAACGATTTTTTTGCGATCACTATACGTTACTACTATAGTATAGGTAGTGAGAAAGTAAAACAAAAACTCCTTGAAAAAGAATCACCTTGCTTTAATGATGCGTATTTGCACACTATAAGTAAATGGCACAGCTGATTTCCACTAAGAGCTAATTTTATACTTTGAAAATATTTCCAACTTTTAGGTTAAGTTTGTGTTTAGCAGAAGACCTAAGTTTAATAATAATTATTTGGTTTAGATATTTAATTGAACATTATTTACCATCTTAGGTTTGATGTTAAGATTAACTGTAAATATTTATTAAAAATAGCCTTCATAACTTAGACCTAGTTGTTTTGCTTTAAAAGACAAATTTTAATCACTGTATCTTGATTTGGAAAAGGATTTAGAGGCAAAGCATGTAAATTATCGTTCTTTTGAAGTAGTTAAGTAAAAAAAATTAATTTTTTTTCTGAACTAAGGAAGTTAATTCAGTTCCTTGCTCAGAAAAGCAATTAGATTTTTTCTAATCAATTTAACGAGCCAAAAAAATACCATAGGTTTTCCGAAATAAAACTTGCACTATTTTCGTCCGAAATTATAACACGCTTTTGTAATGTGGAGAATTACTCCTGAACTTTTATCCCCAAATGATCTATAAATACTTTTCTTTACCCTACATATCTGAGCGATGGATAATAATAGGTAATAACCATAAGATTGTTTAGATGGATGTAGATTACAGAAAATTGCATTACCAAGAAAATATCTTTTTCGTCAGATTAGAATAATAGCCTTAATATTCGAGTGGATGCTTTACTTTCAAAATGTGATATACGTCACTTGAATTGTTTCAGTTCTTCCAGAAACCCGCCTTTCCCCAGTAACGACAACAGGACTGTATCTGTGTTACGAAGCAATTCCGCTGGGATCAGTTCCGGCCTTAAGATTTATGTGAAGAGTTTGGAGCACGAACACCTTGATGATGATATAGTGGCTAGAGGATATTCGGTAAAAATAAAATTATTTAAAAATGTTTCACGACATATTATACAAGGGTGATCGTACTCTCATAGGTTACCAGTTAGTTGAAATGGATTAGTTAGTCCAGGTTGGTTTTGTGTTATAAAGTAAACTGAAATAAAATGCAGCAGCGCATATGGTGGAGTAGGAAGGTCAGCATCTGTGTCACGCAGTGTTACGTTCAAGTAACATACTAGATCATAGAAGCTGTTAAATCCAACAACGTTTTATACGATACAAAAAGCTCGGCCTACGTTAAATCTAAATTAAAACAAGAGATTTGGAGTGGAATAAAAAAAGTATTATATTTAAAGTACATTTGGTTTTCAATTTACATTTATTAGCAAAGAGTCGTTACTCATTCCAATATGACATACTTGTATTAAAACTACTTAAACTCAACTGTCGTTTATTTATACTACACTTACGTTATTAGAGATATTAATTTCCAATTCAAATGTTTAGAAACAGGCGCAAAACCAGTAAGTTTTTAATTCAAAAGCAAACATCTGTTATTTCTTTATTTTCCCAAGAAAAAAAGCGATTTCAGCAGCAGAATTCTACTTGTGCTAAGCCATTTAATGAGTCAAAAACGACCAAATGTTAAAAAAAAATGAACAGCTAGCACTACTTATGACATAACTACAAAAATCTTATGTAATGTGGAAAATACTCATGTCATGAAATTTTATAACCAAATTACCTGAAAATACTTCATTCTGCATACATTTCTGAATAATGATTAATAATAAGTTATTACAGTTCCATAATATTCGGGTTTATGCTAATGTAGGGTGATTGTAGAAAATAATATTACCAAGAAACTGAACTAAATTATAACAAGGGATTGGTTCGGAATATAAGAGTCCTAAATTTAAAGTAAATTCGGTATTCAATATGATTACCAAAGAGTCTTTTTGGTCTTGTATTAAAACTACCTGTCCTATATTTATACTATAAAAATAAAAAACAGAACACAGTTTCTCATAAAAAACGTTTAATACATCAAACTCGTTTCGATGACCAGGTCATCATCATCAGTGATGGTTATGATGATGATGATGACCTGGTCATCGAAACGTTTTTTATGTGAAACTGTGTAAAATGTCCACAAAATAATTCATTATATGATGCTAACGTACTTTTAATACAAACCTTATGAACATGTCGGTAATTATGGTGCTAACCTAAAACTAACCCGTCGTTGTCTAATCTAACCTCCCTCCCTCTCCTCAGTCTATGACCTATCTTTTAGGCTGTGTCATGTCAAAACAATACACGACAGGCCGATGGGTTGGTCATTACAAAAACAAACTAACTAACATTTTTGTCTAAATAAAATATTTTTTAACCATGTACATGATTACCTAACAGTTTTGTCATTTCAACAATAAATCAAATACAATTTTCTTTAGATTTGGTTGTGGCTGTTCAGTTTTTTGATCTTAATCAATGCAGTGTTATAGATTTTCGTTGCCAAATTTATTGGCAGACAAAATAACAGTTTACCATTTGTTCGTCTAGGTACAGGTAGGAACTATTAGCCGCTGGTACATGTCGTGTTTTGTTTCGACAAGAATTAAAATTCCCATCAACATCCAACATCTGAGGTGAGGAGTGTCATAGTTAGGTGTAGTTGATTAGGCAATTTATGTGTTAATTTTAGATGAGCACTCTCCGACGATAACTTTGTTAACGCAATGTACATCAGAGTTGTATTAAATGCACATTAGCATCATATACATAATTATTTTGGTTAAATTGTACTGTGTGTGTTTTTTTGCACCTAAGTTGACGTAAGAAAATAGTGTTACTGGTTAATTTCACCTCGTTGCTCATCAAATATCTGCTGCTGGATATGAAAACATAATTTTAGCACACTCAATATTGTACTAAATCTAAATTTATAACACAATCTAAGGAAATTTTATAAATATACATAAGACCTAATACGTAAATCTCGCCCAATTCAATTCAATTGCCAAATGGTGCAATTTGATTTTTCGATATCTTAAAGCTTAGCATGAATAAACCTCCAAAAGGTCTTTAAATTTTAAAGTTGTGTTACAAATTTTTATTCTTTTAAACTTTTTGATGGTTATAGGTTAACACTCTGTAAGCGAACCGAATTTCATCGAAATTCACTCTGTAAGCGGCCTCATTCATAGGCCTATGTTGGAGTTTGTACAGGTGAATGAGCTGTGAATATGTTGTATACATTTTTGGGAAGTATTAATATTGAAATTGTAAAAAATATGATTTCACCTTTTAGCCTTCATAAGAGTACATTTGCATAATACATATACCATTTGTTTCAACCCGTTTATGATTAATTCTCTACCTCTTTGATTTTGTTAAAGAAAATCATCGCGGGTTATAGTTACCCGATAAAAAAAAAGGATCTGAAAAAACTGTAAAGTTAAGTAACCTATATTATTATTACAATAATTAAGTTATAACTATATTACTTCAAGGTTTAAATTTTACTATTAAAATAATAATTTCTCTATAATATACAGATGATACTGAATTTGTATTAATAATTTATACAGTTTTTGAGACTTTTTTATTTGTCTTTTCAGATAATTGTCCATTCTCCGAACACGTACCCGGAGGTGTCGCAAAGTTTAATGATTAGCAAGACTAAATCAAATCTGTACCAAATAGCTGTGACACTATCGACAACTCATTATGACGAATCTTTACACAGATTAGACGAATCTGTGCGTGGATGTAGTTTCAGACATGAAATATCTGAAGCGGAACTCGATACATTGTTGAACAACTGTGCACTGTTTTGTAGATTGAATGCGATCCTGTTTTACTGCAAATGTGTTCCTTATTTTTTTGTAAACTTTTCAGGTAAGATTTATAAGTAAGGTGTTAGAAACTTAGTATAATTTTAACTGTAAAATTAAAATAATTTAAGGTGCAATCCCATTCTAATAGTTAACGCTCATCTGTCCACTGTCTTCTGTCCTTTGAACATGTTTTATACATAAACAATCTATAATACCTAGAAAGTTACAATTTGGGTGCCCTAGTATATTTGGTTTTGATTTATTCAGTAGTTTATCAATAATTAATAACGTGTTTATTTTTAACATTTCAAGCAACTGGATTATTATTGAAAATATATTTACCTTAATTTTTCTGTTAAAAATAATTCTTTTAGAATGTGACTTAGCTACGGCCGTTTCGTCTGCATAGAGACATCATCAGGCTTCGCGCTTGTCATGAACATAACTTCACACAATAAATACACGAACATATAAACACAATACACATTTTACAAATATAAAAGTCACAACGTTCACTACATCTGGGTCCATACACATCGTAAATATGCAGAACATCTTATAGATAATAACCATGATTACAGTAATATTGATTCCAATTTTGAAATTCTTCAAAAGAGCAGAAAGGGAAAATTGCTAGATATATTAGAATACTTCCAAGTTTATTCCCACAACAAACAAGATCTTGTTATTCTACTAAATGACAAATGTAACTTTGCCTCCTATGCAATATATATTTCGAAATTCGTAGGAAATCACAAAAATGCTCTAAGTTTTAATCAGATGAAGGTAAATCATTAAATAATAAATTCGTTTCGTAGGAAATTTAATGAATTATAAATTCTATACAAATATTTGTTTCTCAAATGGACGGTAAAGTATTCTAGAGACGAAGTAAATCGGAAAACGTGAAGGTAAAATTAAAGTTTTCATAAATTAGCGATTTTATTAGGTTCATTTTTTAGAAATTATTAAAGATACGAACAAACGTTAAAGAGTACATTTTATAGGGAATTTCATCAGCTGTAATTTTCGTATAAAACTATTTTTAGTAGAATAAAAATTTTTTGGGTTATAATGAAGACTCCAAAAACTAGAACTTTTTAGGCCCCTCCCCATCCCGCCCGCTCAAGGGCCGGGGACTTTTAGTATGTTTATCCCTTAACTAGTCTAAACAAGTTCTGGTTCTGAACTTAGTTCTTCTACTCTATGACTTTCGACCTAGAATCATTCGTTTACTGGACTATTTAGCGAGGGTACTGGTGACTACAAATTGGTATGTGGCAACCGACCAAATAATTACTACTTAGGACAGAAAAGCTCTTTTTTTAAAAATATTTTAAGAATATTTGCGGAAATGTATCCTAAAAATCGTAAAATCTAATTTTGCTGCGCATTTGATTGATTTTGATCACATACAAATCGACAAAATGATCAAATTACATGGATCTACAGACCCAACATTAAGGTTTTAAAGTTCTGCGAAAAGAGTGGTTACATGAGTGCATCTATAGAGTTTGACATTTACAAGGTGGTTAAAATGGAAATAAGTAATATCCTAAACAATAAATTGTCATTTAATTGTAACATATTACTTACTAAGAAGATTGAAAATATAAAACAATTTGGCAAGGGATGGCGAGCATTGGAGAGATTCCTTATAGGCAATTCAGACCGGATTCTCGTGGTAGCAACCATTCATGTACGAAACAAATTCAGTATGTACACGCGTTTGTGTTGTGTATTTTAAATATTGTAGCAATTGTTTAGTATTCTCACGACCTCTTGAGATTGATTTCTTTAACACTTGATGATGAATGCATGTTGTCATCTGAAATCACGGTAGTGTTTACCTACACAAAGACCACGTGACGGACATATACCAGATACCAGGTAATTTATTAGCCTTAAATAAATTAAAATTCACAATTTAAGTGATAAATTGTACTTAAAATTTATTATATTTATAATTTTAATAACTTTATATTATATACTTTTTAATATCATAAGATAAGTTTACTAATCAAACAAGTTTAACACAATATTTTATATAACATAATATACAGAATTACATAATTTTTGTAAACAACTTGCACAATCTTTGAAGACGCCCAATTAAAATGTTTAGTTCTGAGTACACATTCACTTGCATAACAGTGAAGTTACTGTCTTTTGAAAGTCTGTGCACTAGCGAAATTTCCAGCTTGGTGACAAAACTTTATAATAAGAGAATGAAATTGACAAGAAAAGTATGACCGTGCAGCTTGCTGGGGCAAACACGTGGAGTGAAATAATTTGGTTACTTAACGTATTTATGCTAGCCACACTAGGGGGAGCAGAGTATAGAGCTGATAA
>JAGFPH010000248.1:208655-224978 GCA_018207615.1 Philaenus spumarius | reverse complement strand
GCCCTGGTAGTGGTGATCTGTATCCAGTCGCATGAGTAGTAGAGCTTTGATTAGGACAGAAGCACTTTGATTGAGGTAATTTGGTGCCCTGGTAGTGGTGATCTGTATCCAGTCGCATGAGTAGTAGAGCTTTGATTAGGACATAAGCACTTGGATTGGGTAAGGTGGTGCAGTGATGTCCTCGATTCTCTTGCATGCGCAGTAGAGCCATAGGTTTTGCCTGATTGACAGGACATTTTTATAGAGTGATAGTGGGAATATCTTTAGGTAAAGCTGTACTAAATACATAACCAGCTTCAGTTATTTAAATTAACTTAAATAATTGTACTAACATTTTTAATTGAAATTTGTTTTATTGAAGTATTTGGTTAACACTAAATTAACGATGACAAAAATATATATTTTATGCGCGAATGTTTATTTATTACACAAATGGTACTTTGCACTCAATTAAATACAATCTCAGAAGGCCTCAAAACACACCATTTGGCTTCATAATTTTACACAATTTTCCGGGGTATTCTATAATTTCCGCATCCTCTCTGACTGAATCATGGACTGCTAATTAATTGTCTTACTAAGAGTTTGTTCAGATAATTTAATTGGTGAACACTGGTTTAGGTTAACCTATTCTGGAAAATTGATGCAAAGAGCTTGAAATTACATAATAACGAAATTGTGCAGTCCATTAGTAGAAGTATATTTGAATAAAATAATCCGTTCGTGGAAGTATCTCTTTATTATATAACACAAATCCTGTCATTCGCGCAACAGTCACATTAGCCATGATCTAGGTCACCCCTACCCCCACCACACTACCCTGAGCTAAATACCTATGTCCTAATAAAAACTTCGGCCCTACTTCACATTCGTCAGGATCCTGACCTCCCCCTAGTCAGGTATCCTACCCGACCCAGGTGCCTCTGTCCCTAATCAATCATAATTTCCGTGATATCAGACAATAATCTGTTACATTTGCTTCGCCGCGAGTTGACAAGAAGATGGTTGGTGAGTGAATAATAATTAAATGTATTTATATTTTGGATTAACGAATACAGGAAATTTGTTATAACTCGTTACAATGAATTTATTAATATGTGTGTATAAGCTGTTTCTAAAATTAGGCTCATGAAACCAGTTGCGAATAGCTAAGATTGTGCAGTAAGTGAAAATTTTGCGTAGTTTTACTTACCAGTTCAAATTATAATGCTTTTCAGACACCAATACCTGGAAGTGGATTACGCATATATTGATGTATTCTATAGAGACATGTGGGCTATCAGCTACACTAGGCAAGCTAAATTTGGGATGCGAGATTTTGTAGGTTAGTCACAGATGTGTTTAATTATTTTCTATATAATTTACAATAATTATAAATTTTCAATCTATTTTTTTTAAAACTAATCTATATTCATGTGTATTTTGTTTATATTGTAAAATTTTTGAAATTATACTTTCTGGTATTAAGCCCATATTTAAATAAAGATATGCCAATTCGAATGTTCGTTTACATTTTGTGACAAATAATAAATGATCACTGAAGAATAAAATTTAAGTATTTATAAATGAAACCCATTTTAAAATTATTTATTTATTGTTTAGAAGCAAATGGTAGTAATTAAAACCAAAAATAAAAAAATGTTTTAAAAATAAGGTTATGATAGAATTTGCTTGGTTTATATGTTTGCCATGTAATATTGATTTTATAGATGTTTAATGAGTACTGTGGTGAATGTAAACAATTAGAAACACTGAAGCCCCAACCACAAGTTTGGTAAATAACACAACACAAATAAATTGAGAAACATTTATTGATAGAGTTATTCTAGTTCCCTGATGTACATTTTAGTAACAAAGTTACCATCATCGGAGGGTTCTTTTTTCTGTTTTTTTTATTTATAGGCGAAAAACCTGGGTGGTTATCATCGCCTTCGGAGGGTTCTAAATTTAAACTAAAGCTAACAAAAATGATTCTATAAAACTAAACAAAAATATTCTCCCCCACCCCCTTTTCCTTCCTTTTCCTTTCACGCCTAGGACTTGTTTCAAAAATCCAGTTAGAAGCGGCTAACGGCATGGTTACTTATGATTGGTTGATCTACCTGAGGAAGGAAAAGGGGGAGAATATGTCTGATTAGTTTTATAGAATCATTCTTGTTAGCTTTAGTTTAGATTTAGAACCCTCCGATGATGGTAAATTTGTTACCGTAATATACATCAAGGAACTTAATAAATGTTTTTCAGTTTATTTGTGTAGTTTTATTTATCAAACTGTGGTTAGGGCTCAGTGTTTCTAAAGGATTGATTTTATACCGTAGTTTATAAGTTTTAAGAACTACCTATAATTGATTTTTTTAAAATTTTGGACAACAAATTCTAACCGTATGATTAGAAGCACTAAGAATACGATTTTTGTTATAACAAAAACATTAGTTAAGCAATTTTCATTTTATTACCACTGACGTTAATGTTTGAAATTAAAGGGGTTTAATTTGATGTATCACAATTCATATGTGTTCATTAAAAATTGTTGACATGGGGTGGTAGGGGTGGGGTTGAGGATGTTGCAAATGTGTTTTCTGAGGTTAGATCAATACCTGTCCCGTGAACAGATTTTGGATGTCACTTTCTGTCTTTTAAATAATATAAAATTATGTACAATATAAAAATTTTGAGCGTAACTAACTGAGGCGTCAGCCGAATTCTATTTTCTTACTACAGAAATTCCTGGTTTATAATGGGATTTAAACGAATGTACCACAAGCCAAATGTCTCCATTACACAATTTTGAGAAGGGTGGTTTGAGGGGGTTTGGAATTATGTAAATATGTTTTATAAGGTTTTACTTCTGAGGGTTTCTTACTGTCCCGAGATTGGTATTTTGCATATTTGTCTTTTAAATAATAGTGGTAGTAAGTTTTCAAAAAATCATCCTGTATACTAAGTATAGTAAATTGCAAGAGTATCTTCACAGGGTTCATAGTTCAATTAGTAAACTGTTTGAAAATAAAAACACTCTTTCATTTAACTTTTTACTATTTACACGTTCTAATACTCTCATTAAATAGTTTCAGTTTTTCCTTGAACACGATATATTTTGTTCTGGAGTGGTTGCATGGATTGGTATCGAACCTCGACGTCGCATAGTTTCGTCCTGGTGTCTTTTGTTCCAACACCAGGTTGTTTTGCGTCGTAGTTTTTCATAGTATGGAGTTAGAGTTGAAGGAACCGGGATCTTGGTGAACCTTGTTGTCCCTGATTTTCGCCTTGTAGCTTTTTTTGCATTCCCAGGTTCAACGATTCGAATTCTTTGGGCTGACGTCTCTGTCAGTGAAGGTGTTTTATCGTTTTATGTATAGCTGAGTCAGATCGTCCTGTGACTGGTTGGACCACTGTGGTAAATCCAACTACAGCAATATATCCAGCTAACTATCTAACCGAGCTTCTTATCCACTAAACACACTGTAAAAACCGTAATGGTTATTTTTGCTTTATGGAAGACAGCATCTCCAATTGGAAATAACAAAAATGAAATCTGATTACATGTAAAAATTTACTTGAAAAATGTTTAATGGCTTTAGAGGAGAATCAATTTTGAGTGAGAAACTAAATAGAAAATCCATGTTATACACTGATTTTTTAATTTAATTGGATTTGTTTGTGATAGAAAGACCATGGACCTTTCTTTTTTTAAATTTGTTTTTGGGGTTGGTAGAACAGATATAAGGGTAGTTTTATTTTACCTGCCCCCTCCCCCCCAGGATTAGTTATAGTTTGTTGCAAGTGTGTGGTTAGATCCATGAGCTCTGTCCAACCTTTTATTTCAAGAGATAGATAGAAGCAGGTATTGGGTACTTGAGTACAGGGTGGAGGTACATTTTATATATGGGCAGCTTGATTTATTTGAGCCGACTTCTGCCTTTTATGACTAGAATGAGTTGCCACTGACTGATTTGGCCTTTGACATTGTTTACTTGACTTTACGGGACAGGTTGAGTTTAGGGACAAGCGTGATTCCAAGGGTCTGTTATGTCGTTTCAATGCTTTGGGTGATTTGTTGAGAGTTAATTGAGGATGGATTATATTGGGCCGGTTAGGGAAGGTGTTGGTATTGTTTACTTTAGATATAACTGAATATAGTATTAGATAACTAATTGGGAACGTTTACTTCAGTACTTTGGAGACTAACCTTTTAACCTCTTTCTCATAACAGCTGATTTATATTCCGAATACGTTTTATGTTAATATGCTCTGCCGCAGTTTGGTAAATTATGTGAACTAATTAAAATACTTCGTTAGAAACTTGTCGTTACTGACTATTCGGACGCATGCAGTGGAATTACCTCTTTTAGAGTAAGCGATTATATAATTATAATTTAAAATTTTACAACATTCAGAATGTTAAAAAACAGAGTTAGTTTATATAATACAAATAAATTTAGTTCATATTTATACTTGTTGATTTGTGATTGCAGTTGGAGTTGGAGGAATGGCCGGTTTACTCTTAGGATGCAGTTTGGTCAGTGTTGTGGAATTGTTGTATTTCTTGTTCAGGTATATCTGGTTTATCATCAAACCTGAAGAATTACCGTCTAAAAATGTTAAAACTAAAATTATCCATGTAAACCCGTTTTTGTATTAAATTATTTTACACTTTGAATAATTATATAAAAAAGTGTGTAGTATGCTAGATATCAGTTTGTAATTTAATTTTTGAAATAGTGTTTTTAAAGAACATCAATCATAATATACAATATTTGTGTTATACAACTAACGCCTCACAGTTCTTATGTATACTTTTTATTTAGAGTCAATGTAAATGCACATTTCTTGTAATAATATCAATATGATTAAATCTGTTTTAAGAGATGGCTTGTTTTCAAATTTCAAGTCTTGATAACTATCTATAATTATAACGACACTTATTAATTTGTTTCTGAAAGCAGAAAGATTGCAAAAACGGTTATGGACTAAATGACAATGCAATTGGATGTTCTAGATAATCTTAGCAATTAATTGTCTTCAACACTCAATTATATTTTTCAAGAATAAAAGTACTATGCAGTGGCAGAAAATATTTTATCTTTAGCGTTTAGAAACGGATTTTTTAAAATAAATTAAATGCACTCATTTCACCCTATTTAAGTGATTTTATTCATTTCATACGTAGTACCAAAAGCCTTTAGTTCATTACCTTTACACATTAATCAGTTACCAAACAAAAGTGTCTTCAAGAAAATGTAAAAGGCTCAGTTTGGGTCTGCGTTGCAGAATTTTGGTGAAAATTTTGAGTGTTTGTTATTTAATATGTCATTTAATAATCAATCATCGCAGTCTGCCGTCATCGATGTCCATGCATTGTCGCCCGAAGTGGTGGTGCCGGTTGAAAACACGACGATATTTTGTGGTCACAATACATAGCCTACTCGTCTTACCGATCTCTATATTACTGTCACTGTTTTCTATATAGGCCAGTCGGTAGAGGTAAATTTAGACCAAAAGTTCCAGTAATTTGCAATACGGCTGAATTTTTTTTATAAGTACATTCAAGTATGTAGATTAACATAAAAAAAAGTTTACCAGTCTATCGATTTCCCAAAGTCGAAAAAAAAATCGATTATCATTTTTTTTCGATTATCCTTAATATTTCAAGCTGGAATGAAGATAGAGAAAAATAAAAAATACTACCGCATAGGGGAGGTATTTTTCAACAAAAAAGGTCATATGTATTTATTTCGTCCGAGCAATGGTTTGTCTGGAAAAAATTCAATAATGCAGGTATGTATTTTGCAGCCGGGGAAATCACTAACGCTTATTCATATATGAAGCGTTTTCTCATTATAAACCGGCCGAATTTTAATATATCGAATTGAAACTTGACATAGAAGTTAAAATATATATTTTAAACATTTATGCTGAGTCTCAGCTTGTTATCTTGAAAATTACCCCATCGAGAGCCACTTGACTTATTAATGGGTTTCTCGATTTTAGGAGTACCGGACCCACCAATTCATTTTAAACAGCTCCAGTTTAGAAAATTTTCAAAATATCAACCTGAAAGTTTTTTTAAAAGTTAA
The DNA here is from genome assembly GCA_018207615.1 of Philaenus spumarius. Lineage (NCBI taxonomy): Eukaryota > Metazoa > Arthropoda > Insecta > Hemiptera > Aphrophoridae > Philaenus > Philaenus spumarius. The sequence goes on along the minus strand of JAGFPH010000248.1, from coordinate 218,901 downwards.
ATATATAGATTCAAACAAGATCAAGGAGTATAAACCTTTTTTATTATTTACTTTTCAAAGCACAAGTAACTTAAAAAAGTATAATTTTAGACCTTTTTAGATTTTTGATCAAAACGCTTGAGTTAATCGGCTGCAGATTAGTCAATTTTTTAAATATAGTTTTTAAAATAAGCATAGCAAAAAACAATCGTGTTTTTAACTTCTGTACCAATTTTTAAATCGATATGTTAAAAAATGTCGAAAATAGAGTCGTTGAATCCAAAGGTGTTATAGTTAAAACGAGATAGGTAAAACAGAAGACCATTTTCAAGCGCCTCGTTTTTAAAAATAACATGAAAAAAATCGTTCATACTTACTAAGAATATTAATACTGGTGTACTCAACTTGTAAAACAAATTTGATGTTGATATTCCAAAAATTAACGACACTGGAATAGATTGATATTAGTTCGTGAGTCCGGTACTCCTAAAATCGATAATCGAAATCGACTCCTAGATCGGTTCATTTTCAAGATAACATGCTGAGACTAAGCATAAATGTTTAAAATATATGTTTTAACTCCTATGTCAAGTTTCAATTCGATATATTAAAATTCGGCCAATTTAGAATGAGCCAACGCTTCATACATGAATAAGATGTCCCATTTTAGTGATTTCCCCGTCTGCAAAATACATACCTGCATTATCGAATTTTTTCCAGACAAACCATTGCTCAGACAAAATAAATACATATGACCTTTTTTGTTGAAAAATACCTCCCCTACACGGTAGTATTTTTATTTTCCTCTACTTCATCCCAGCTCGAAATATTAAGGATAATCGGAAAAAAATGATAATCGATTTTTTTTTCGACTTTGGGAAATCGATAGACTGGTAAACTTTTTTTTATGTTCATCTACATACTTAATGTACATAGAAACAAAAATCAGCCGTATTGCAAATTACTGGTAGTTGAAACCTATACCGACTGGGCTAATATCGCCTTCCAACAACGCGATCCGTTGAAGTTTGAGGGATGGCTGCTATACATACACGATGTTCCAGGTACATACTCTGTTTTTAAAGTTTTTCGTTTCTTTTCGACGCTGCCGCAGCTCTCGCATTCTCTCTGTACTGAATGTATTAGGGTTATTGCATTGCGAGTTCTCCGCTGATTCGCGTTTCTATAATTCCGAGTAATATGAAACCATATCTAATTATAAATTAAATACTGATTTTCACTTTTGTTTCGGGTACTATTTTTATTTTCTCACTTTAGTACCTAGTAGTGCTCTGTGAGCTTTTCACAACAATACCCCAATCAAAAGCTAAATGCATTTCAAGTTTACATTAATTTAAGACTTTATGAAAAGCTCATTCGTAATTATCACTCGCTTGCGCTTGCACTGGTGCCATGAAATCACATGAAAAACAAACCTGTGCCACAAACGCTATCTCCATTGTGGGCTCAAACATTGTTCTCGCATTATTAGTTATTATCGATCCAAATTTGACGGTATTCTGTCACACAAGAAAGTTCAACCGGATGTAACTGTAACCAGCAAGTACAAAATAACTATAGAAACAGGATTCTGGGTCTGGATTGTTTTACTTTATTAAACAAAAATATTCTTCTTTTGTACGTATGTGTAGTAAAGGATGTGCGAAATGTGTAGAGTTAGATTATGTGTGAAACTGTATAGCTTTAAATGGAGTTGAAAATGTATGTTCGCTGAAGGTCTATTTTGTAAATAATTTGTTATCTAGTTAGATATATCTTATTAAGTTCAACATTGATTACTGTTTGCTTTTGGTATAGTAATTCAAGGGGTTTAGCGTCCTTCGCGGTTCCGAATCATGTAACACTTGAAATACTTGTAATACTTCCGACTCATTAAAACATACACTGAACATTCTTTACAGTTTCACCATCTCATAGGAGAGAGAGTTAAATTGAAATAATAATTTTAAAATGAATTGTTTTATACTGCATTTAGTGTTGTTTTTGTGTGTTGTGTTTTTCTTGTTATGTCTTACTGTTGGAGTTTTCCTTATTGTGTTTAGTTTATTTTAACATTGTTAACGGGATCTTGTACTAAAAATATTTAAAAAATACTGATTTTTGTTTAAAGTTTTTTTACTATGCAATTCTTTCCCAGAATTTTGATATGTAGTAGGCCTACATGTATTGTATAGTACAAAATACAAGTATAATACATGTAATACATGTAAACTCTGCTTTATCGTTTGAGATTTTTGTTTTTTGTTCGAAAGTGCATCCTTATCATTAAATCTGCCCCAAAGGAGAACTTGTCAAGGTGCAAATACCAAAAGTCCTTCATTTCAGGTGAGAAATATACTCATAAACCAGCAGTGCCTGAACAACAACATTATCTGAACCAGAATCCCTATTCACAACTCTGTATTGAAAATTATACTTTTAGGCTAACAACAGACGAGACACCGGTGTACGGGACACTGTCCGGTGTCCCAGCGTAGAGCCACAGAATCTGGTAGCGCGCTACTCAGTGTCTCATCTGTTGATACACATTTAATTAATAGTACATTAGTGTACTGTACACCGGTGTCTCGTCTGTTGTTAGCCTTAGTTGATATCATTATATTCAACAATGGTAAGCTTGGTAAAGTGCAAGTGCTACAGAAACGTTTTGTGGGGAGGCAACTGTGTAACAGGCCTACAACAAATTAACAAAACAGAGTTTTAGCTTCCAACAAAGCAGATTTGGAATGTACAAAGAGGAGAAAGAAATAGAAAAGAAATCTATAAAACTGGAAGACGAGGAAAACTGTTCTTTATGGTACTGGATTGATTTAGTGTGATCGACAAGTATGTAGTGGTTCTGCGCAGTTTTTTGGTTCTACCGAAAATTTTCCGATTCACAGGTATGTTACACTTTTCTAATAATTTATAAAGCTGATTTATTTACTGTTATAAATTTTTGTGTTATAAATCCCTGGATCGGTGTAAACAATTTGTGTTTTTATATAAAAATACTCCAATTTTAGGATGTTTGTTTTTATTTAAACATTTTGCAAAAAGATATAAAATAAGTGTGTACACAATTTAAGCTCTCTAATCTTATTTACATTTTATGTCACCTGAAGCACTTATTTTTTCAATGGGCAATGTAGGCACTACAAGGTAAATTAATTTATAGTTTATATTTCTTCATTTTAACTTTAAGTGTACTAAGTCGTTTACTGTTAGTTTTGTTTCTGTTATTTAATATTAGGATTTGATTTAGTTTTAGGTGATTTAGAATTCTTTTTTTTGTTAATTTAGTATGTATTTATTTCAAAATATGTTCAAGTTTCACTTAGTTATCACATCATCATTGCCAGAACTAGTTAAAAAAAAGCACAACAATTAGGCAAATTTTGTTTAAATTATAAAATTATCCAGTGAGTTTTGTAATAAAGCATTTCAGAATGTACACCAGGGTTGAATTAAATTTATATTACCTTTATACAAATACAAGTTTGTACCTAACTTGTATTATTAGAAGAAGATTATTTGTTTATTTCACCACAGTGTTATTCGAATAGCAATCTGTGAGGAGCTCGATATGTTTTATGTAAAGTGTAAATTTCCTGGCCGTGAAGGAGAAATCTCATCATTTTTATTTCCACATTTGAAGTACACGTGAAAGGTCCCCTGACTCAAGGGAGTTTTAAAAGTTACCCTGTGCAACGTAAATGAGAAATTACATTTACTCGATATTCTTTTAGCAAATAAAAATAATCTAAATATTGATATTCTAGAAAATATGAATTCCTAGAGAAACAGATTTAATATATAACTAGTTGACCCGTGCGAATATTTCGCAAGTTCGGAGTAGGCCTACATTTACCTGAATTAACCCGTTGATTTAATCCTGTTAATTAAGTTTATTTATTTACATTGGTTTATAAATAACAGTTTCCCTATACAATCTTATAGTGTAAACAATCTAACTAACAGCTGTCATGCTAGTCAAACAGATGGTTAATAGATGGCGTCTTTCATTCGGAACATACAAAGTATAATATAAAAGTTTTTTAAATCAATTTTTGTTATTAAATCATGAATTTTAAGCTGTTTGTCTATTTTTCCAGTGTAGCGGTTAAGGAAAGCTTTAAAATGATGCCTCATTCATGTAACTTAATGATGTATTTAGGAAGTTATGGCGTACCGACAAAAAAATGGCCTTGAGAAATAATATATGCGATAATATGAATAATGGTATATTTGATTTGACCCCAAAAAGGCTGAAGTCATTTTGCTCTACCGGGGTAATTTTAACGGGTTCTGAAAAAAATTGTCAATATCGCACGAAAACTGACTAGAAACAGAAAAAGTAATTGTTAGAAAACCAGTTGATTTAGAATACGTATAATTACCTTGTTTTAGGAAGATTTCAAGAAAATATCTATTTTAGTCGTCACCTTTATGATACTTCCGGAAAATGTGTACAAAATATTTCGTTTCGTGTTCCCTAATCCTTAAAATCACAGCCAACCCAATAGTTTATCTATATTACTTTTAATCTATACGTTAACTGCCGTAAATGTGCATAAACTACTTCCAGACCATTACATAAAATATATAGATGGAAAATCTCGGTCGAGGCTTCTTTTCTGAAACTTTTTAATTCAAACGTTTTTTGCAATTTGTATGTTGTCTGAACCTTTTGTTTTGATAAACGCAACCCTTAGTGAAATGGGTAAAAATATTAAAGGCACACTGTAAAACCAGTTCAAAATGCTTGTAAACCTTCTAAATATTTTTAAATTCATTTCCGAGTACAAGCATTATTTGTTTTATGTGCCTTGTAAGAAAGAAATGTACACATCTTCAACTCTCTGGCTTAAAGGAAAGTATGATTATTTATTGTTTTAGGGGTTGTCCCTTAGTATGTAATGAAATGTAAAACTAGTTTATTTTTTATATGTTGCAACGACGCACGAGTTGCACGACGCTGGGGGAGGAAGTTTGTTTTCCTTTTGTCCCCACGTTGCGACGTCAACCCTGCAACGACAGACCTTTTTTATGACGTTCGGGAGCCACCTCTGCAATGTAGCCCCGACGCTTGTCGGTCTGTAGGATTTCCCTACTTTGTTACAGAATAAAGAGATTATATCACCTACTGGAAGTTTAAGGCAAATTAATTTTAATAGCCTAGGTGATATAACTCTGGTTAAGATAACTATGCCTATAGTCACCTTAAATAAAAATATTTTATTAAATTCCTTCCAGTTATTCAAGTTACTATTAACTTTAAATTTGCTCAGCTCAGTAATTAATATTATATTTATTTGACAATCTCCGAGGAGTGAGAACAGTGGAACTTTACCTAGAATAATTAAATTATTTGTGCTTTGTGAAATTTCGTTGGAAATGCCAACTTTGCGTTTCCGCCCTTCAATATTGATCATACACTGAAAACAACTTATCATATAGGATACTTAGATAATAGGAATCTCTTGAACAAGGTAAATTAATTATATTAATTGAAATCAAAAGAAAATTTATTCAATAAAAAACTCAAAATACTCTGTGGTTCTTTCCACTACAAAAACATAAATTTTAAACTAAATTTACTATTTACATAAATTTTAACTCTTTTAGGTAGAACCATTTATTATTCCTTTATACTTAATTATTCCTTCCTTTTTAATATTTATTATTTAATTATTTAATTATGAAAATGATTTTATATATTTAATTTACAAGATTAATAATTTTATATTTTGAAAAACCTAATTTTTTATCTCAACCCAGTATCAATAATTATTTAAATTTAACTCAGGCAATATTTTAATAAGGGATATCGTAACTTTTCTGACAGACCTTTTATTACTGCGACCCTGGACTCTGAACACCTTTCCCAAGAATGTTGATTGAAATACAGCTTCCCTGAAGTCCGGTTATCGTTGGTGCGGTTGAACGTCTCTCGTGGTCTCAGCTTTTGCCTGGTTTGACTTTCCCTGATGTCTTCTAACGCCTTCCCTGATTTGGATTAACGCCTTCCCTGATTTGGTTTCCGCTTCTTATTCCAGTAGTCCTTCAAAGTCCATGTGTGGTTCCAGTTATTGTCATTACATCAGTCCTGTGATCCTTGTAGACTACGTCATTTATAGATTTTTTGACGCACCCGCTATATAATTAACTATAGCGTAATTCACTCAAACTGTTCAATCGTTTTTCCACTGTCTGTAATACTAACTGATTTTACACTGTCTTTGTTCATTTAACTCGTATTTACGTTTGATTAAATTTTAATGAAAAATGTTACTTGAAATATTATATCGCATAATATTATAATTAATTAAAATGTTCACTGTTTGATTGACACATATCTTACTGCTGTCTTTATAACACACTGCTTCTAAGTACGTTACTATAACATCGCAGATCCGTCTAACAACGTCGATCTAATGAAAAATCTCAAAGAGAGCGATTCCAGATTCCATATAGAGCGATAGATCGTTAGATCGTTAGATCGTTAGAGATTCTTAGATGCGCGGCTCCCGCTGTACTCCACTTATATAGCCTCCTTTGCCGCCTTCCGAGTACCAACTGCCTTTCTTTTTTTTCTATTCCTTGTTCGATATCTTGCCATGCAACTTGCATTGATTTCTTTAAGTTTTAGGTTGGTACTCCCCCCACTAACTTCTTCGTTAGGCCTTGCCATCAGCTAATCTAGATCTCCCCTCCTAACATTTTCTCCTATTGTCTTACGTATTTTCCTCGTAGTTTTCCTTTAACTGCTTTCATGAACTTGCGGTTTTCGTAATCGTATTCCTGATACATTTTCCTTTCTTCTCAAACTTGAGTGATGGTCGTACTACGTTTGGTTCGCTTATGGCGCTGCCTCGCGTATTCCGCGGTTTTTCCTCGCGAAAACTTTTCTGGTTTTGAAGGAAAATCTTTTTTCTTTTTTCTTCTATGTTGGTTATTGTTTTATGATATATTAGCCAAAATTTCCATTCTGTCCGAAGATTTTTCTTCTGTTTTTGGGACTTGCAAAATTTGCCAAATTTAACATTTACTTTTGAATTTGAATTTTAACTTTAAAATTGATACTTTCGATTGAGATTTACAATTTTATACCCTTACTACTTTCTTAACACTATGTTATTATTTTTACCACCTTTTTCATTCTATTTTTAGCAAAATATAGGTATGAACTTTCTCACCTATTATTTTAATTAATTACCAATTTATAAACTTTTTATCTTATAAAACTTTTACTTCTTTACAACTTGTTTACTTTTTCATTTTCCCTTTTTCATTTTTTATGGTGCTTTTTCACCTTCAAACTTTAACAATTATCTCTAACTTTTAAAATATCAAAAATTCCTTAATTTGTTATTTAACATTTTTTATACAATTTTTCTTACGCTTTTCAAAAATATCTTTTTCATTTAATTTTGATGAAATTTGAGAATTTCCTATAACTTTAAATCTTTATAACTTTAACATTTTTTATTTTACAAAATTGTGACTTCCATGAACAATGTTTCCACCTCCCGTGTTTCACATTTACCCATAAAATTCATCAATTTTATACTTTTATTTAACACCTTATTCCTGTATAAAAATAACTAATTTTTCTAAGTCTTTCAGGCAACTTGAAACAAGTTCCTGGACAAAAGTCCATCTCTGTTGACACAGTACAGTTGGCCGGGACTTGTCGTATTCTAATCTAGTTAAGTATAGGGTGTACCTCAACTCCTGCTATGAAATCTTGATTTTTGCAGTTTTTCAACAAAACTCAATTTTTCACGCATTGCATAAGGTTTATCCGTTGCAATGTATTATGTAAGAAATAAATGTAAAATGTTCATATTTATAGCTTTATGATGAGTATAAAGAACAATATTTTACTGTTTTAAGGGTTGTTTTAACCCCTACCAGTCTAATTGTAAATCTAAACCATACATACACCCACTTAAACACACACACGAAATTTCATCAAAATCGGTCCAGGCATTTAGGAGAAGTTCGGTGACAAACACATGTACAGAAGAATTATGGGAGCGCAGAGTTGTACCAGCGCGGAACTGCACCAGCAACTCCAAAGCTCTGTTCCAAGTGTTCGAGGGGGAATTCTGCATGTGTCAATCTCCTGCCGCAGCCATTACACCACGCCCTCTGACCAATGGTTGCTCCCTCCCCACCATTGATCATTCATGCAATAATCAGTGTTGCTAATCATATCATACCGTTGCGTTGTCAGGATTGTCGGGTTTTGCTATAACGCAAACGATAGTCTGAGTCTAAAGCTACTTTCATCATTTTCTTAATTAAAAGCACTTTTTATTTCACCTTTTGGCAGAATAAAAATGATATGTCCTTCTCATATAATTATATTATTTACACAGTTAACAACTTTTCAAAGCCTTATTCATTTTACAATGTTTCTAATTTAATTTATATTATAGAACTAATTTGAATTTAACACGTTTCATTACGATATTATTTAATTTGTCTTTAACATTTGTATTTAATATTTTAAAATATAATATTACTAGTAAGCCCCCGTGAAACATCACAGGCTGATTAATTAGATGCAGAAATACATAAATTAATTAATCAGAAATACATTATTTACAAAACCAATTATTTAAAAACAACATTAAGTTATACTTATCTAGGCCTACCTCACTATTCTGACGGGGATTTTTAACTCGGTAAATGTGTACAATAATAAGGATTATAAAACTGTAGGCCTATTTGTTAAACATTTTTATCTACATACGTTATTATATATTTAAAGAAAGATAAAAATAATAAATAACTAACTTTTTTTTTAATGGGTATTCTAAAGAATTAATAGACAACATAGTAAGAAAAATGAATTTCTAGAAAATCAAGGAATCAAGGTGCACTCTTGTGAGCAACAAGCCCCAACAACGATGGGTTAAAACAACGTTTGCCCCACCATTATGTAATGTTGTTAGAAAATCGTTAGCGAAATATGCAAATTTGAATGTAGCTTTGACGGCTGATAATAATCTTGGTAAGATGCTGGGTAATCCTAAAGACAAAATTCAAGAACACGACAAATCCGGAATTTACTGTATTAACTGCGAAATGTGTCCTAAAAAGTATATAGGTCAAACCATAAGAAGCATGAAGATACGAGGTAAAGAACACTTTTCTCATTTAAAATATAATAGGCCTGATAAATCTGCTATGGCTAAGCATTGTTTAGATGAAAATCATCATTTTAAAATAGAAAATTCTAAACTGTTAAAACATGTAACTAAACCCAACACATTGGACGCTTGGGAAACTTTTTATATTAACAAATACCGTAACATAATTGTGAATAATGAATTAGGTCCTTTACAGTATTCTTTATTAATGTAATAATGCTATGTTTTGTTAAATATTAATATTAGTTTAGCAATCTTATTTAAGTTATATTGTTAAGATATTTGATAAACGGTAGGCGGTGGTTAACGCCTTAGCATAGGTTATGACACGCCCCCTGTAGGGTACGCCCCTTCTGGTTAGGTATTTATACGGTGCGTTGTCACACTGTTAGATCAGTTATAGTTTGGTTACTGTAGCCCGTGCATCACTGAGGATGGCGACATTGTCGTTGAAACGCGTTTGAGGTTAGTAAACGTATTTATTGTGAGATTTTGTGTTCAGGTTTTATTTTATCTAAGATAAAAATACTATCTTTTAATTGCTTTCTATTTCATATTGATAGATCAAATCATTTAGAAGATATTAATATTATAGTGAAGAAATTAATAATTGAAAATGTTTATATGTTATACGAAGATGTATGAATGTTTCCAAAACTAAACGAATAGATATCTCTTCTTCAAATTAGTATAAACAAATATATTTATTATTGATGATAAAAGGTTGTATTTATACACAGTTTTTAACCCCAAAGCAAATATTATAACGTTTATTATAGCATACATTAGTTCTGTATCTCATATTTAAAGAAAATCAACTTCACAAGATATTATAACGATTGAAGTTGTAAACATATCCCCAAACTATAAGCTACACTTAAGTATTACAGATGATTGCAAGCTTAGATTGATCACGCAAAAATGCTACAGTTATTTAGCGATAATTCTGTAATAGATAATAATAGAAAAGAAAAACACTTTTCGTTTTTAAGTTAAAATATCACTGATTTTTAAGATTTGCAAACGCCGCCGCCGGCGTTATCTTTTTCACCTTGACCGTTATCTGACAGTGTGCCCTGCACATGGGCGGATACAGACTAACA
>JAGFPH010000248.1:146440-171838 GCA_018207615.1 Philaenus spumarius | reverse complement strand
GGGCAAAGCATGTATTCCTAAATTACTATTACGTCTAGTTGTGTTTTGTGTTAGCAGACTTGAAGTAGGAACATAAAAACTGGTGTTTTCAAAATAATAAATTTGAAATTGATATATATTTGTATACAGTTCTATTTAGAACTAAATTACTAAACATTTTTAAATTATGAAAAAAAAAAATAAAAAAGTTGTACTACTTTTTGTGTTGGCCTAAAGTTCAACTTGTACCTTCCGTTACTGAAAATGTTTTGTTTCTTTAGCTAATAACTTTGTAAATTTTACATCAATCAATTTTTACTGGCATATATGAATTATTTAAATCTTTCTGTCCAAAAAATCTACGGAACACTTTTGGATTGGTTTTTAATTACTATATTTGGCGAATTTTTGAAAATATGCTTGCACACGCAACAAAATGGCTTGGCATTGCACAAAAAAAAAATAGCATGGACAGTAGGGCCTATAAGGGTTTTAATTAACATACATGAACTTGAGACATTATGTTTTTGAAATAAACAACATTTGGGTTGCACTGTTGTATTAATACAACTAATAATCTATAACTTTATCGCAAAAATTTTCATTTTTCCTAAAAATACAAATTTTTCAACATCGTAATTATAACATTTTCTACATTTTGTATGACGCAAACCATACTTATTTATACTTGCCATAGACATGTTTTTGGCCTATTTTTTATAAAAACCATAAATCAATTGTTTTTTTTTTTTTATTTTTATATTATTTTACTACAGTGTACTCCTCACATAACAATAACAAAGGCCTGAAAATGTCATCTTTCTATTTCAAGTACATCTTGAGAAAACTGGTCACCAATGTAAACAATTTAACATGGGTGGGATACAAGACGTGTTTAAGTTCCCGATTGTAGGGTCTTCGCTTTAGTGTTTTATTTATTTTATTGCGTATATTAATTACTTTCAAAATTGTTTCCGTATTCCATGGACTTAGTCATTCCAATATTGTTAGTTTTATGCAATTTTTTAGACATCAGCACCAGTTTGGAATTAGTATTGATAATATTTCTTAAAACTGTAAAAAATTTGGAAAGTGCAACATTTACATCCGGCATTTTGGAATTGTCATCATAATAAAATTTACCCAATTCCATCTTTACTTGATCAAAATCGATTGATATTAAATGCTATTAATATCGATTGAGATAATATCATAACTCATAGTTAAGAAAATATACACTGCTGTGCTCGATAATTATGGCAATATCTGGAAATGTCTATATTGACACCTAAGCGTAGTTGGCTGATCTTGAAATAAAGAAGATATTTGGGTACAATGTAAATAAATACTGTTTTATTATTCACAAGTACTTAGCAGTCAACCAAGGGGGAAGTTATGTCAAATTTAAATGTGTATAATTTTATGTCATTGCAACCATTATTTTAAAATCAAATAATTCATAATCCATAACTAAATAATTTTTGCCACAACATTTAAAATACTTTTCTACTCGTATAGATGTTATAAAATACTAACTGGAAACCTACCCAAAATTACTAGACTATTTGCGGCGTTAGCAGGTAGAAAACTCAAGACTGCAGGTATAGGGTTGGGATTGTACCGAAATCGTGGTTATGACTTTAGTTGCAAAATAAGGCCATAAATATTTTGACTGACAACTTATTTCCTCTTGAAATATTTATTGCATAGGCTAGCTATTCCGACAAAGTGAAAGTATTTTGTCAATAAACTTAACCCTAGAACTGTTCATGTTAAATTTTTTCCATGCTAAGCCCGTTTGGTGAGTGTTGCAGACATATTTTCAAAAATTCGCCAAATATAGTAATTGTATACCAATCCAAAAGTGTTCCATAGCTTTTATTTAGAAAAAGGTTCAAAGAATTCATATATGACAGTAAAAAAATTATTGATTTAAAACTGACAAAGTTATTAGCTCAAGAAACAAAAAATGTTCAGTAACGGGAAAAAAAAGTTTAACTTTAGGCCTACATAACAAGTAGTAAACATTTTTTGTAATTTTTTTCATAAGGGTAAACAAGGTTTGTAATTTAGTTCTAAATAGAACTGTATAAAAAAATATATCAATTTCTAAAATATTGTTCAGAATACAACATTTTTTATGTTTGTAGTACACGATTTCGACTAAAAGTAGTATTTTACGTGTTTACAATAAATCAGATTGACAAACTTAGGAACACTAAATCACAAAACTTTTAACACTGGTAGATTCATCAATCTATGCTGAAGAGATTCATATATAAATCAATGGAAAAATCTTTCGACTAATCGATTATCTGACGGTTCTAAGAAACCCTTGTAATTGGTTGAAATCATTGACCAATAGCAAGCCTTTAGAACATGGATCATACTACCTGGACAACTGAAGCTATTTACGATTTAGACACAGTTTTAGAAAGATAAAACTTCGACGAAATCAATGGTGTATGTCCTTTCTGCTTCTAGACCAGTTTTTAGCCTAGTTCTAGACCTCCCAAGTTGACGATTTATCCCGTTACTTTTGCGTCTTGAAACGTGAAAACAGAAGTGTTTACACAATGAATATTTGCCAACGACGATAACGTATAGTAATATACGTTTTAGAAAAAACTTGTAAATACAAAAATTAAAGTTTGAAACATTTCCTTTCCAACGGTCTTTGTTTTATTAAGATTGGATGACTTTTAGTGGGTGAAATAGTCAATACAAGTTGATACTCAATTCAGAAGCGTTACGTGGCCCGTCGCGGGATGATAAGGCCTCAATTGAGGCCTGTAACAGTTAGAGGGTTAAAGTGTTTACCAAAAATAACATTTTGGAATGCCATAAACGTATACTCAATATTCCCACGTGTGACTTGCACTTTTAGCAGGTAAAAAGGATTCTGACGTTATTGTTAACGAAATCCGTTTTATAACTTTAGTTTCAAAATCAAGGCCGGGCGTTTTGACACACAATTTAACCACTCCTGAAATACTTATTGCATTGCCAAAATAATATGCTGACAAAGTAAAAGTATTTTTGACAAAAAACATATTGTGCCTATTCTTGGACGATTTACGTACTATCCACTGTTGCATCAAATTCAAATTTTAATTGTGCAGAGTTTTAAGGCTCGGGTCCCTAAATTCAAAACGACGACGTTGTCAATCCATTTCAATGTTAAAATAAGCTAAAAATACTTAACTATGCTGTCTATGCTGACGTGAATTTTTAACTCGGTAAATGTGTTCAATTATAAAACTGTAGGCCTATTTGTTAAAATTTTGTATTTACGTACGTTATTATATATTAAAGAAAGAAAGACATACTTCATTATCTTTTAATTGCTTTTTATTTCATATTGATAGATCAAATGATTTAGTAGCTATTAATATTATCAATGAATACTTAAATAAGTATTCATTGATATTATAGTGAAGAAATTAATAATCGAGTAGGGCCTATGTGTACATATTATACGAAGATGTACGAATGAATCCGAAGTTAACCTAATAGGTATATTTTCTTTAAATTTGTATAGACGAATATAATGATGTTAAAAGTTTGTATTTATATACAGTTTACCACATCAAAGCAAATCTTACAACGTATAGCCTACATTAGTTCTATAACTCATAGGCCTATTAAAAAAAATCAACTTCACAAGAAATTAGAATGATTGAAGTTGTAAACATAACCCCAAAGTATAATCTAATTTTGTTGTATTATAGATACAATTTTTTAAAAGTCCATTGGTGAGATGACACGCATACTCCGAACCCTTGAAGTTCCAAACAGAAATATTCTTCATGGATTTGGGATGGAGTTCTACCATACCATTACCTCCCATAGTTCTGCGCATTAATAGCGGCAAGTATGGACAAACCACGCTTACATTTACTTTATTTATATTGATTAAATCAAAATCGTAAGCGAAGCGTTAGAGTATCTACATATTTGCAAGTGCTCCTTTACCAAATAAACACACTATAATTTTATACGTCGCCTATTTACTAGTTTTTGGGATATATAATAAGTAAACGAGCACAATCGTGGTAGTTAAATGAATGCAGTAACATGGTTAACTGGATACGGTACATAAACCTTTCTTTATTCTCTTAGAAAGTCTTTTGAAAATGACTTATTAGATTGGACTACATTTAGGAAGTATTCATAAAGCTAGTAAGTTACTAAAATTTCATCAGTACTGGTTTAAAGTAATTTATCAACTCCAAGAACCAGTGAAATGGACACGTGCGCACTTTTGTCGTTGGCTTAGAAGTTATATTCGTAATTGTGCTATACAACTGGATGGATATTAGTGTCATCTTAGCAGCTTTTACCGACCCATCTGTGTTAAAAGATAGATTTGAATTGTATCGAAACTGCCAACTTTTTACTACTTATAGGCTTTGGCTCATGTAGAGATTCTTCTTTACGATAATATAAACATTAACTAACCGTAAAAAAGGCAAATCCAAGGAAGCAAATTTTTAGGCTTATATACAGTCCTGAAGGACACATGCAAAATAGAGGTGAGCTTTATTTAAAGTAACAGGAAAAACAATACTACTAACGCGTTGTAGACTATTACCACGTTAGTACGTTACGTAGGACACCCTATTATTTTTGTAACGTCAAGCGATAACGCAGTGAAGGGGGCTGACGAACGTTCCATATAGGTGTTAATTCCAAGCCTTGCATAAAGTAATCATATCTTCAACGTTACATTACAAAATAATACCCTTTGAGAAAACGGCCAGCAGTTAACTTTCTTCGTTTGGGTTAGTTAATACGTTATTAACAGGATGCAGTAACGTACTCACAGGAAACACATTATTAAACCCGAATATACAGGATGTTTGGTGTGAGATTCTAGGAAATATTTCCCGCCCTTCCCGGTGTCTGTATCATTGAATCCAAGAATCCATTACACATAATTAATAGCTTGTATTCAGATATGCATAGTGACATAATAAATTACTGCTGACATAAAATATTTTTTTAAAATAAAACTGCTTTATATAAACTATCCTTCCCTAAGGCGTTTAATAGTTGAATTTAAACAATTATTGAACTATTTTAATATTAATTTATTTTCACTTAAATTGCCAATATGCAATTTAATTTAGTCTAGAAGTTTAACTTAAATTATGTTTTTTTCTCATAAATAATTACTTTAGGTTAAAATTTGATTCAAATAATTTATATATTATATATTTATTTATACCTCATTATTCTGACAATTTTAATTGCATTTTGTTAGTAAAGATTTTTTGGAAATATTTAACTTAAAACTGCAGAGGAAATTTCTTGAGAATCTTGGTAACTTTTTAACATAAAGTAATCTCGCTTGCAACCCTTATATTAAAAAAATAATATTTTTTAATGTTTATTTTAATTTGAAGGTGAGTATTTAAAATTTGTTGTTTTAAAATTTAGAGTTATCAATAATTACTCTAAGTTTAAATCTTAATATTATTTTTATATTATATATTTATTTGTATCTAATCATTCAGAAAATGTTTGTTTTAATGTATTTTGTTAATGAAGGTGTTTCTTGGAATATTCATATAACGCTGCAGACAATATTACTTGAGAATCTTGGTAACATTTCATAAAGTAATCTCATCTGCAACGAAATATTAAATAAATAAATACCTTGCTAAAACGGTCTGCTAATAACTTGCTCGCAACGCAACAACACATTACTAAACACATTATAGTTTCAGTAATTTCGTCTGCAACGTCATATCAAAATATAACACCTCGGCAGTTTCCCGCCACCCATTAAAACGTTACAAATTTAATACGTTATTTCAACCTATTAAAAAGATGCCGTGGAACGTTGCAGACTATTACCACAATGTAACGGTAATTCCCATCTTTAATGCAAAAATGTTCTAAGGGTGGCTATATGGTGCTTCAACGTCACTGATTCTCCTGGAATCTTTCTAGGGCGTTTACATGAAGCAGAAGATCACTCTAAAAGGTCAATTAAAGTCAAAGCTTTGTGTCGTAAAATCACGCTGCGAAACTTACATTGGTCTAACAGAACTTGGATTGGTCTAATGTGCTGTTCACAGAATCTTCTCGGTCTACGACCAAATATCTTAGGTGTCCGTTTGTTTTGCTTTGATCGTCTGAGTCGTAGTTAAGTATTTTCACTAACTGAAGGCGGTTCTTCGAGGCCATTCAGAAGATCTGAACACGAGGTGAGTTTCCATACATCACGAAAAGTTGTATCAAGTGTTTTTATTATAACTGTTATTGTGAACCATTGGGCACGGATGTATACATAATTATACAAAGACATCACTCAGTCATTAATAGATAACTGACTAATAATTAACAATAGTAATGATTATTAATTGTTTAATTAATCATTCACTAAACACATTCAGAATTCAGTGGAAGTATTAATACGGAATCTCAGCTCGCATTTCCGGTGGGGTTCAAAGCAACGGTGTGCAAATCGACAGTCTCTTGGGTGAAGGCTCATCGCTTTGACTCGCTCCACGGGTTCCTTTCCTAACATTTGTACAGTGACCCTATATATGGAAAGAAAGGAGAGCAAGTAGGGTAGATTAATTGTTCTAAAATAGAATTTAAACTAAACAATTGCAAATAAATCGTAAATGAATCAAGAAAGTTGTTTCTTGTTTTCTCGCAAACCCTTGCGCTACTTTTTCAGCTCGGAGGCCATCCTGACCAGTCCACAGTTGAAGAGCAATTTATTGAGTACGCAATTTATTTAATTTCAATTTAATAAACATTTTCTAAGATATAAGTTTTGTCAAAAATGTTAAATTTAGTTTTGTCATTAGTTTTGCTTAAAGTCGCACTTTCAGTGGGTAATAAATACAAAATTTTACTATAAAATTTTAAACACAAGTATTATAGACAAGTTTTGACATCTAGTGTTTAAGAAATAAACTTAAATTCTCCAACATTGCTAGTAGCAGAAATGTTGCTACCAATCTTTGATCTTTACCTACAACTTGAGGATAACATCATTTTGTTGCAACTGATTTCATACGTTGAAACCAAGTATAATTATATTTTGTATATAATGAGATCCAGGCCTATTTTGTACTGTCTCGTCGTCTATTAATTACCACGTAAAGGCTACCGCGGTTTCGAAACACTATAGTTTCATCTTCAGGCCGCACATTCTGTCAATTCCGTCGGTAGAACATAAAGATCGTCATAAAGATATACAAAAATATGCTTAAAAAAAATTCAAAACAGGGTTTTCAAGGAAGTCAAGAAATCTAGCTGTGTGTATTCTGTTCCATAATCTCAATAATATACAATCAGCTGTGAACAGTGCATATAAAAGTAAAAGTAATCCACCCTCTGTTCATTACGCTCTGATATTTAAACAATCACTTTCAATTAGTTGGTATTTGATTGTATTTTGATTAAAACATTAAAGCTGATTGGTTCTGCGAAATTGTGACAAAATGATAACGTTCAGGATTAAATATGAATGACCTTAGTGGCCTATACGTATTGATTAATTTCTATTAAGAAAAAATAGTGTTCCATCAGACAGTGAGAAATGCGTTTATCTTCGTTTGATATTTATAAATACACAGACCTCGAAAAAGAATACTTTTTTTTATAACTTTGAATTATTTTAGTGTAAAAATGTACAGAAATCTTCGTATAATGTTCACTGCCAGTCCTCCAGACAAAGCAGCTGACTTATTCATTACCATGGCAACTAACTTATCATAATTTTGAATTAGTTAATTATTCTTTACAACCAACATCTTTTTAATTAGGATATCAAAATACCATCAAATACACACAAAATCTACGAAAAAGGACAACAGTATTATAACTGAATCATCTGTTCTTACATATTATAGACAGTTGATTCGGTTGTTTAAAAGCTTAACAAAATAGTTTTAGGTTAGGCCAATACTAAACCAATACAGGTTTCATGAATCATATAGGTACTTTTCATTTAAATTTATTACCATATCAATAAACATCAAATTTATAATGGGTTAATTATTTTTCAAAACCAACAGCTATTTTAGGTAAGGTCAATATAATTTCAATAAAAAAGGACGTATGTGTGGATAAGTATGTTTTATGACATCATATTCGAAAAAATATATTTTTAAGATAGCACACCTATGGAAGGTGTCGAAAGGGGATATATATTATGTAAAAACAATACAAAACTACTGTTATTTGTGTCAAATCCATAGTTTTCAAAGTCTCTGAGATAAATAGTGAAATTCCAAACATATTTTAATTAATATTTTGTGCAAGAAAAACTAATAAACGGTATCAGGAAACTGACACATACTTTCTCCCTCATTATAGAAACTTAATAAAATAAAAAAATACTATTACCAATTTATTGTGACTTTTTTATTTTTAACAGTCATTTTCCCATAAAAATCCATAAAATAATGGAAAAATCTACTTTTCTCAAAAACGGGGCTCGAACGATTTTGATTAAAATTTTACAGTTTATAGTACTTTAGGTCCCTAATAAACTATAAAATTTTAATCAAAATCGTTAGAGCCGTTTTTGAGAAAAGTTAATTTTTCCGTTATTTTATGGGTTTTTATGGGAAAATTACCCTTAAAAATAAAAAATTCACAAAAATGAAAAAAACGCCTGGAGATACCGTGGATTAGTACCTCCATACCAAATTTCATCAAAATCGGACGACTGGTTTAGGCTCTAGGTCTGATAACATCCACACAGACACACAGACACACAGACACACAGACACACAGACACACACACAGACATCACTCCGAAAACCACTTTTTTAGGTTCAGGGGGACCCAAAACGGATATTTCCACCAAAAACTCAAACTCGAAAATTTTGACGAATACAATACTTTCTCCATATACTATGGTATAGGGGGAGAAAGTAAAAAGCGTTCCGTATTAAACAACAGGTATTCAAACTTGTCATAAATAATGAAACAAAATCAGCTTAAAGTAACTTCCCTGGTTAAACTATATGCGACATTTTGAATGTTTTTATATAGACTTTGAAGTTTACCAACACAAACCTACATTACTTAACGACGTACTAACAGAATTATCCCTGTCGTGTCATAAAGGCTCATATAAACGGTGTTAGCTGGTGTCAAGTCACTATCGCAGAAACTATCATAATGTAAGATAACATTATTGCCGCTATTGAACTGTCACGACAACGCTCTCGTTCTATCTCGTTTGACTATATAGTTGCGAGACGGAAAATGCTACTGTGGCACTAAGGCTACGGCCACGCTAGGCGACCTGGTCGCGGGCATCGATGTATAAACACACTGGATCGCTGGCTGCGTGTATTGAATACGGTCCGGCCGGCCAAGCCGCTTCCCCCACCACCGGTGGGTCAGCAACAACACGTGAAGCATTCAAATCTAATGCAACGCTCAAAAATGTTTTAATTTATTTTGCTCAGCTTCAACAACGGCACCAAACATTATTTGTAAAATAATCATTTTAATTTCTAAACAATATTTAATTGTTATACAGTATGTAACACTTATTTTTTATAGTAAACTAGTGGACCCAGCAATGCTTCGCTATTGCTTGATTTAATTTAAAGGTTAGTAAAGTTATTCCATTGCATTACATTGACTTAAGTGATCGAATTGAAAAATGGTTTTTATGCCACAAGAATATACTACACAATTTTAGATCTATAGTTTGTAAACCTTTATAGATAATAGAGTAAACCTTTTGTTTGTTTTTACCTAATCTAAAAAAACTGACAGTTGTGATGAATTGTAAAAAACCTGATTCTAAACTAGCCCAATTGGTTGGAAATAAACGTGTTTTGGTTCATTGTAGGCCTAACCTAAAATTATGTTCAGTTTTTGATGCAAATCAGTTGTTTTATATATAATATGTACAACCAATGTTTGAATTGAATTAATATAGTAAGCATTTTTAGTTGATTTTTTTTATGTACTTTAAGTTGGTCAATCTAACCTAAAAAGCTGTTGGTTTTGAAAAAATAATAAACTGATTACAAATTTGCTAGTAAAGTTGCTATGGTAATGAATGTAAACAAACATGTGTTATTAAGCATTTTATAAGAACAGCTGATTTTGTGACCTATGGTCTTGAGTCCATACAAAAGAGGCTGTTTAGTTTTTCCTAAATTTGAAACTTTTTCAGAAAACTTTTAAAATTTCATTATATGAAAATCTAGTTATGACAATTATGAACATTTTAAAACAAAAAAAAAAAATAGCCAAATTGGTCTAGCCGTTCTCAAGTGATGCGCTTACAAAGGAACAGTAATTCATTTTTATTATATACTGTATATTATCAGTTTGTGTTTAAACTATTATTATTGTTGTTATATAAGGATAAGGAAACGTTTAGGTAAAAATAAACTGAACCAAAACCATAATGAAAAACATGATCTGTATTAGCATTTTAAACTGCATTTTATTTACATAAAAGTATACCTATACATTACACTTTAAACATTGTTAAATAAAAAAAGTTTAGTAAGTTTGTGACGCACTCCAAGCTTTGTAAATGTAACTCGCTATGTTTTGAAATGTTACAAAATTCCGTTAAAATTTATAATAATTTTATTTACTACTAGGGACTCGGCCCCTGATCGCTTCGCTCGCCAAACCCTACGGTGACATATGGTAATGTCAATGCAAACTACAAAATCTCCAATTATGTTCCTAATTTTAACATTTTTTTCATTTTTAACCCCTTAAATAAAATAAAATGGCGGCCGGACCGGTTCTCTCAGTGTAATCTTTTTTCCAAAGCCAGTTTGTGGCTTAACTGTAGACTAAGTCGAATTTAAAAACTAATATTTTGCGGGTAGCAAATTAGATTTTCAACAAAATTGTATTCTTGATTTTTTTCCGTATCTCAAACGGTAAGCTCACAAAATGACCGTAAACTTCAAATTTGTAAAAAAATCATCCAAGTTTTTGTATTTCAACCATTTATTCAACACGTTTATTCTAAACCAATTCAAGAGGGTTCCATAGTTTTTTTTTGTAGATAAAGGTTCAAAGAATTCATAAATATATGCCAGTTTTGCCAGTAAAAAAATGATGAAGTAAATTTAACAAAGTTATTAGCTCAAGAAACAAGCGTGTTTAGTAACGAAAGGAAAAGTTCAACTTTAGGCCTACATAAAAAGTAGTAAACATTTTTTGTAATTTTTTTCATAAATGTAAAAAAGTTTCGTAATTTAGTTCTAAAATAGAACTGTATAAAAATATTGATCAATTTCAAATTTCTTATTTTGAAAACACCAGTTTTATGTTCCTATTACAAGACTGCTAACAAAACTAGGCCTGTTTTGAACAGTAATTTAGGAATACTATATCCTCTGCCCCAAAATGACATATTATTATAAAAATGTATAGAAGATAAATCAAAGAATTGAACTGTATACAACAACAAGAACAACGTGTATCACTGTCCATCTATCACGCTGCCCACCGCGGGTCTAGCCCACCAGTGGAGGGGGAAGCTCCACGCCTGCCGGCTCGTTTCTCGAACCTTTCAGACTACTCAGCGCGCAATCCAGTGTGTTTATACATCGATGGTCGCGGGTAGGCGCCAAACTTAGCGACAGTCGCGGTAACACAGTTCTTCTTTGAATGAGGATGAGTTATTGCTAGTGATTGCCGTACGGTCGTATTGAAAAAGCGTAGATTTGGAGTTCATCCGCTAAATAGTGTGCGTTTGAGTCAAGGTCAGTTTCACTCCATAATGGCATTGCTCAGGGAAGATGGAGAAAAGTTTTTTCTTATTTTCGAATGAGCATAGCATCGTTTAACGAACTTCTGTCATACATTCAAGATGGCGTAGAGAAAAAGGACACAACATTTTCAATTCCAATATCACCAGGAGAACGTCTGGTAGTTACCTTAAGGTAAGTTAGTCATTTTAAAAATGAATACATGTGTTAGGTTAACTAAACTTTTAATAATTGCAATTTACCATTTTTATTTAAAGTTTTTATTTTTACATGGAATTAGTTTGTATATACATATTTATGAGTGTATATATAATATCTCATAAGTAAGGTAGCTGCAGCTATAAAAATAAATGTAATTTTTCGTTTGATTCATTTATTGTCACCAATTCCATTTAACTGAGTAAGATCTTCATTAATAACACTAATAACATCCGTGTTGCTTGTTGAGTCAGAAGTGGAAGAAGGAGAAACGACAATTTATTGTATAGGGCGCCTGATGCCCGTGGAAAATGTTAGCTTCATTGAATGTTGACTGAAGTTGGATGCGTTGGGATGGATGTTGAAAGTCAACCGATTGGTACTGGTTGAGGAAATTCGGGAAATTTCCCATTGGATTTTGAGGAGGTTGGTAACGTGGAGTCATTGTATTAGGCTTCGCTGCCTGTTGCATCACTTGTGTAATGAATACCCGTGCCGACAATGTTTTCTCCAGATGAAGTTTTTTTGAAAATTGGCAGGAATGAGAGCAAAATGTTTTTGTCTGCTTCTTCCTCTTCATCCACTACCTTCTTTTCCTGTAAATGCTTTAACACGGACACTTCAAATGGTGTTTGTTTATACCGTTTCTTTCTTGGTTGGCTTGCTTTTCATTTGATACAGATAGTTCATTTTTCCTTGTTCATCGTCATTGTGAGGGCTAGATGGCGTCTCTTGAAGGCTAGTGGTAGATCTGAAAAAGTAATAATAATAACAACACAAAATTAATTAATTTAGGGAAATTTAGTATTCTGTAAATAATTACTTTAATTTGACTGCTCATCATTCTTAAAATTATTTTATAACTATTTTGTAAACATTTACACACTATTTGACGATGTATACTTACTTTCCTTCGTCGATAGTGCCTACTAAGAACAACAGCTGGTTAAAGTAACAGTATTTCCTCCTTCGTTTTGCACTGCTACCGCTTGGAATTTTTTGATTTCTAATTTTCCTGGAGAAAGCATCGCGAAGAGATTTCCATTTGTTTAGAAATTCTTTTACTGAAATATAACATTATTGGTTATAATACTAATCATCAATGTAAACTAAATCGAAGGATCAATTGAATGTGTTGTGTGGTTTGTTTTAGGTTCTTGGCGACAGGAAACACCTTCCGCTCATTATCTTTTGAGTATCGTTTTGGGCGATCAACGATTAGCAAGATTGTTAGAGAAACATGTCAAGTGATATGGAATCTTCTAAAAGAAAAAGTTATGAGTAAACCTAAGACAGAAGATTGGGAGAGGATTTCTAAGGAGTTTGAAACTAGGGCTAACTTTCCTAACTGTATAGGAGCATTGGACTGTAAGCACATTCGTGTATTGAAGCCAGAAGACAGCGGGACGCAGTTTTTTAATTACAATTTTTTTTAATTGTTTTGATGGCTCTAGTAGATGCAAACTATTGTTTCTTTATAATTGATGTGGGTCACTACGGTAGGTCAGCTGATTCGAATATTTTCCGGCAGTCTACCATGTACAAGTTGTTAGTCAGTGGCCAGCTAAATGTACCAGACAGTAAAAATTGAAAAAATTTCAAAACCCAACTTCGTTACCTTATGTTATTAAAATAAAAAGAATGATTTTTTCCGTCTGTGTGACTTTATTATTTGTTTCAAGTAATTCACTTACTTGAACATGACGCGTTTCGGAACTCTATTCCATCATCAGATTCTCGCTCTAGTGAGGTCGTTAGCACATTAAAATAAATACATATACAAAACAACACAAACACATTTAAACACGCACAATAACACATAAAATATATTCCGTGTGTGCACACCGTCGAATACAACCGGACACTGAGTACGTCAGACCGCTAACATGAATATCTTTCAATGTTTGTTTTTATTATCTATAACTATTGCCTCGTCGTACATCAAGTTGGAATGGAAGTTCAAATGGTCATTTAACATAAGCCCCGGACTTGTTTTCTGTGCTTTGTAAATTTCATATTCTTCCAGTGCGTTAATTTGTTTACTTTTCTTACATATGTGTAATGGCTGGAAATTGGTGTCAAAATTAGAATATGAATGGTTATGCTAAATAATGTGGCGTGCGTAGTTAGATTTACTATTGGTACCTTTGTTACTAGGTAGATGTTCCTTGAATCGTGTTTTAAATTGTCTTCCGGTTTGACCTATATAGAAACATTCGCAATCATTACAATTGATTCTGTATAATCCTGATTTCTGTTCTACTGGGATTGTTTTTTTGGTTTTAATTTTATTCCTAATATTGTTAGAAGTACGGAACGACATGGTTATATCCAATTTGTTCAATACGTTACTTAAGATGTTAGGTAAAATTACCCCGTACTCATTGGATCTGTATATTTTTCTATTTTGTTCTTTCCGCGGTTTTTCTTTATTTTTAGGTGTTTTTTAAGAATAATGTCTACCATGGAACTCCGGTAACCGTTCGCCACAGCTATGTATTTTAATGTATTTAATTAATTATGAAAATCTTGATCTTTGATTGGTAATGATATTAATCTGTGGATAAAGCTATTGTAAGCAGAAATTTTTTGTGCAATGGGATGGTGCGACTCCGCATGAATAGTCCAGTCGGTTGTGGTGGGTTTTCTATAAATTTTATAATGAAACTCGTCTGATCTGATTTCTGTTATATCTAGAAAATTGATCATTTTATCCGACTCTAATTCAAGGGTAAACTGGATATGCTTGTTGATACTGTTCATGTATTTTTTCAGATTTTCTATTTGTCTAACACGGAATATATTTTATGTGTTATTGTGCGTGTTTAAATGTGTTTGTGTTGTTTTGTATAATTATTTATTTTAATGTGCTAACGACCTCACTAGAGCGAGAATCTGATGATGGAATAGAGTTCCAAAACGCGTCATGTTCAAGTAAGTGAATTACTTTAAACAAATAATAAAGTCACACAGACGGAAAAAATCATTCTTTTTGTTCAAATTTGTGACTTGGATACAAATACAATGAATCTTATGTTATTCTTGCCGATGAAGTTTTCTCTATGAGCAAACATGTATTGCGACCTTATGCCAGAAAAAATCTCAACGTAAAGACAAGATTACTCAACTATAATCTGTCCAGGGGTCGTCGTTATGTATAATGTACCTTTGGCATCCTTGTTAATAAATGGAGAGTATTTCACTCCCCTATTAATTTGGACCCACTATATGTAGAGCAAATCGTGTTACCTGCCTGCGTTTTGCACAAATTTGTTCGGGTAAGAGATTGATATCAGTTTGAAGATACCTTAACTTGTCCCATGGAAGATATCCCAGCGGTAGGTACTGTAAGTATTGGTAAGTAAACACCAATAATCCAATATCTTTAACATCAGCAACAACAAAATAATTATAAAATAGTTATAAAATTAAATTTAAATAAATTCATAATAAACTAGGGGCTCTGCCCCTGGACGCTCCGCGTCCCAACCCCGGCTCGGCCTTCGGCCTCAGATGGCTGCTTCGCTTCGCTCGCAGGTGGAAAATTCGATAAAGAATCTCGTTAATCTTTTGCTCGTTTGTACATAGGTGACCGAGCATAAATTAGCTGTTTTATTTGGCAGCTGACTCAAACTCATTAAACATTATCTCCATAAGATTAACATGGGAAATTTGAAGGATTGTATACCGGAGCTCCTTCTCGGGTGAATAGCGGCTGAACGGATGATAATATATAAGACTTGACATATCTGTGAATGATTATGTTCAGTTTTTGATCCAAATTAGCTGTTTTATATATATAATAGGTTTGTAACAATCAATGTTTGAATTGAATTAAAATATAGTTAGCATTTTTCGTTGATTTTTGTTTGTGTTTGATTTTAGTTTGTCAATGTAACCTCAAAAAGGTAATACTACATTTGATACTGATTTGATCCAAATCAGTTGTTGATCAAAATCAGCTGTTTTAAGCTTTTCATACGAACAGCTGTTTTTGTGTCCCAGATAAAATCAATAGAAATCTTTCTTCCATAAGATTAATATTGAAACTTTGAGGGCCACTGGGGCGTAGCCCTAATGTCCTAGGACTTCTGTAAATGGCCTAAAACCTTCCCAGGGTTAACCTGTGTTACTATGCAAAATTTCAAAGCAATCGGATGGACGGTATACGAACGCAAAGTGGACAAAGAACCAAAAAAAAAACCCCCATAAGGAATACACAGCAGAAATTTGCATTTGATTATAACGTTTGTAAGGCGAAAGATACATGATTTGTAATGCTTGATGGCAAATCTGGGCGTGCATACCTTTAATTTAAGACCTCAATTATGAAAATCGGTCGGGTAGAAGAGCCGAACGGACTCGGAAAAGAAAAACAGAATTTTTTTAATATATAAGATGAATCTATAGAAACAGGCCAGACTAGCTTTGTGAGTAATATTATTTCAGCAGGAAGTTACAACGGATGTACCAGCTCAAATTACTTAAGACACAAATACACTGCTTTGCGTTATTCGGTGTGAATCAACGAGTGCAGACACGCGATAAATACTGCCAAATCTGTAAAACTGGAAAGCCAATCAGAACAATATAAAATTCAAACAGTCCAATCAAAAACAAATTAAGATGCGTGAAACTGTGTGGTGGGGAAATTTTGGAGAGGACACGAGGTCTGCCATCAACTAAAATTCAATCAATCAACACCTACACCAAACCTTTCGAGATGCATCATTTTTTATTTTACATCAATTATTTAATAAAGTAAAGTAATTCATCATAAGGAACCAAAGATAAATCATTCAAGTAAAATATAATCATTAAGCAAAGTTTTCAATCAAGCTACATACATCAAATGGATCCAGGAACCATCAAAACTAAGGAACAAAGTGCAGTAGTGAAGTGTAACATAAAATTAATAAAAGTCAATAATAAGTGGAGTGTATAAAATCAAATAAAAGTGCAAAGTGTGTGAGAGTGGGAAACAAAAATTATGTAAGTAGCATTAATATTTCAGTTGATTCTTAAGACAGATCTCGAGGGTTAAAATTAACAACAAACAAAACGAAATAAAGGGGGGGGGGGTTGATAACAAACGAAATCATATCCAGAGTATTATATCAGAAGTAAAATTAAAATAAATTAAAAATAAATAAATAATCATTGATTATTAAATAATTGTATTGGGACATTAGGATTAACTTAGAGGGTTCTAAAACACCTCATAAGTCTGTAATCGAAATCAGTCACTAAAGCAATTTAATATCATTCATAATATAAAAATGTTTAAATAATATATAATAAGTTTTGTAATATCAAGTTAGTACTATAGTGATTCATTAAAATAATAATTAAAATAATAATTAATTGAAAGAAGAAGTGTCAGAGTTTAAATTAACAATTGTATGATGTACTAGTAATTAAAAGAAATTTCAGATTAAATAATTAAAATAAGATACATAGATTAAAGGTTAGGAAAGCAGGAGATTTAATGATCTAGCACCGCCTTTATTAAGCGGATGTAATCTTTCATTGTAAAAGATTGATAACTGTTGGAACTGTAAACTTGAGTAAAAATTAATGATATCAAATTGAAATTTAGATGTACGGTATTTAAAAGTTGTGCAAAATAATTATTGTAGGAACTGTTTTTAGAAATTTTTAGAATATATTTAACAATTTAGTGAATACGTCTCTGTACTTATTTCTACCAAGTTCTTTGGAGTACGTCACATGCCAAGCTAAAATTTGATCCGTAAGAAGGATATGGTCAACCCTCCCAAAACCCTTAGATGTCATACCCTCACAAGTAACCTTACAGTACTGGTGGGTCATGTTATGTTTCGAAAACTATCCGAGATATCTTTGCGGATTATTTCGCATCACCAGCAGGATGTGTGCCATGGCAATAAAACATGGTTTAAGATACTGAAGACGACAAACCATTGCTGTTCAGTGATTTATTTTTAGTTTCAAGTAAAAGAGTTAATAAATAATGAATTACTTAATGTATTACGTGTAGTGTAATAACACGTATCTGCAAAGATAAAACTACGTTTTTTTTTTTTTTATATTTTCCTCTGTAAAAAATATTTTATTCATATTCATGCAATCTTTTGAATAATTTGCATATTTCCTGCTTCAATTGCCACATTAAAAATGATTTAACAAAATAAAAGAATACATTATTTATGTTGAATAAAAATCTATCAAAAGCTTTTAGCTTTTAGTCTTAGCTCTAGCTTTCACTATTAAAGTCAAAGCTTTTAGTCTTAGCAGCAAAGTGAAATGAATAACCATTTAGCTAAGGCTAGTTATCATAAGCTGGAAAATTTTAGCCAAAACTTAAAAACTGTCATAATATTTATGTAGTTTATAATAATTTGAAACTGCTGTTACAGTTTCTCTTTAAATAGGCAGAATAGGCTAGTAGGCCTGCAAAATTAATAGCTCTGCCGGCTTTAACTTAGCTCTTCCATTGAAAAAAATACCACAACAAACGAAAGTTTTAATGAAAACAAATATTTTTTGAATTGCTTAAATCAAATAAAATTCTTTTAAATAATGGATACTAATTAACTCATACACCGCCCTTTGCTTTTACGAGCCCGTCACTTATCAAATACGCCACCATAAACTTTATTTGTAACTTTTTATAGGCCTAATAATGAAACGGTTTAAAACTTTGTACAGAAACTCCATTTTTTTTATAGTTTGTTTATACCTATATTGTTTATACGTAGTATACATTTTATTAAAATCACTTGAATATTTTTAAAAGAAATTCAGTTTTTACGGAAGACTTTCAGATATTGAAAACGAGTGATCAGTAAAAGTAAAACCCCATTTTCTCAAAAAATATTTACCAGTCCGATACAATTAATACTACATATAAACAATCTTATGTATAAACATACTGTTCAAAAATTAAGTTCCTGTACCAATGTTTAGACTGTTTAACGATTAGGCCTATTTATACAAATATACCAATAATATTTACGGTAAAACGTGTTTGGCTGCCCCCAACGCGCCTGTGAGTTATTGTGAAAATTTGGTGAGTTATTAATCAAATGACCTTACAGACATTCTAAAATAATTGAAAAACGTTTTTTCATAATTTCTTAATCCTCAGTGACAGCACTAAAGCACCTGAAATAGGCCTTTGAACGTATAACGAATGAACCTGGACTTGAACGTGCATGCTATTTCTTCTTTTTACTTTGCTAATTTAATAAGTATAAAATTGTGTAATAAAATAATAAAGAATTGGATCTGCGTCGGACCAGACGGTGGAAGTTATACTTCTTTGGCCATTCGTATATTCGTATACTTTCCTATAATTTTTGAAGAAAAAAAATTCCCAGTCGGGGATCGAACAAGGGATTCTAGCGTGGAAGTCGAGTGCGTTAACCACTCAGCCACCGAGACTCTTTAGGTATCTCTTGTAGAGAAAAAGTATAAAAAGGCACTTTCCGGATTTTATTCCTAACGCGTGACGCGGTTTCTCGACCGACACCCCATCCCGATTACAACGGGCGCAAAGAAGTATAACTTCAATAAAAACTTACCTTCTTTATTCTTATCTTCATTTGGCAACTGCTCCCAACCCTCAATAACAATTGTACCAACTTCTATCCACAATTTAGATTTGACATCTCTATTGCTGTAATCCTTTAAAGTTATATCCCAAAGAGGTATACGAAAACTTATTTCATTGATAAAAATATCAGTGTCAAAAGGCATGGTTATTCCAAAAAGAGAAATGAGTTAACACTGAACTAGCATCAAAGCGCACATAAAGCAGGTGGAGCAGAGAAGGGTGGGGGAGCGACATGTAGCGACATGTCGCCAAGCGTGGCCAGCTTCATTAAGATAACATGGGGAGCGTATTTGTCACCGCGACCAGAAAACACGCTCGATCGCGTTCTATTTGCTGTCGCTGGTCGCGGGTCGCGGGTCGCCTAGCGTGGCCGTATCTATATCATTCAATGCATTCCACTTTTTTTCTTTGTCGCAGCGACCAGGTCGCCTAGCGTGGCCGTAGCCTATCACAATGAAAACAATATCTACCTTGATACTAAACCTGTGATATTAAGCTTGCCGGCACGGTGAGAACCAATTGTGTGCAATTGAATTAAAACATCGCAGTTTGATCAATGCCTTCTCTAAACCTTATTCTAATAATTTCTTTATGGATTTTTGTTTGTAGAAACATTTTTAGGTATTGTTAACTCCTTCACCAAGTATTCAAGTTTATTGTTGTGAAGTATTAAATACCTGTATTTTAATCTTGAACTTAGTCACTATTCGATTAATCGAATCTCCGGTAAATTTTTATTTTTTTATTTTTTTTTATTTGAGACTACAACTAAGTACAAACTTATCTAGTAGTATTAAAATAAAGTAGGTCACTGTGTGTCAGATGTTTATTCCACTGAATGGTTCTGAGTTATCTGCAGTAGCTTCTTAACTAGGTTGTCACTTGCACCAGGTCATAGGGTTTAGTCCTCCTCAGTCTTCGTATTGAATTTCTGTTGGCCAACATCTGCTGTACCCCAGTATTAGGATGAGTCCGGAGTCGTCCCTCATGCTTCATCGCCGCTGCTTTTATCTCATCAACAATCGTGTTTATTTTAAGATCTCTATGAATGTTTTCATTGCGTATGTACCATGGCGCTCTTACAATTATCCGAAGTATTTTATTTTGAACTGTTTGAATTTTCTTTACATTACTTCTCTTAGCGCATCCCCATATTTGAAGGCCGTAGCTCCAAACCGGCTTAAGAACCTGTTTGTATAAAAGTAATTTATTGCTTATACTTAGTCCTGAATTATTTCTAAAAAGCCAATACATATTTTTAAACTTAATATCAAGCTCCTTTCTTTTCTTTGTGATGTGCGACTTCCAGTTTAGTTTTGAATCCAAATTCATTCCGAGATATTTAACTTCATTTTTATATGGAATAACCTTGTTGTTTAATAGTACTGGGACTTCTTTCTCTCTTTTATAAGTGAAGTTTACATGAGTAGACTTAAACTCGTTTAGTTTTATACGCCACCTTTTAGTCCATACATTGACTTTCCGGATGGCTTTCTGCAGTTTTTCTGTTGCTTCTTTAACATTCTCACCAACAGCTAATATAGAAGTATCATCTGCGAAAGTAGCTATTGTAAATAGATTGTGTTGTCAGTGCTGTTCAATTTAGTTTATAAAGCTCCAAATTAATATGCTGGCTAACCGTATCCTCGTGAGGCCTCTGAGAATCGGGGACGGTTTGATGAGATATGTACAGTCCATGAATTAAAATTACGGCTAAATTAGGTTGACGGAGTCTGGCCAATTTTAAGCCAATTTATGACTAGTTGTTACAATTTCCAGACAATACACTCGTGTTGGTCACTTACTATAGTTTATTAAATGACAGTATGAAAAAGCTTGTTTTACGAGTTTGGTAGATTGTAAGTGAAGAGATTCGTGGGCCTAGAGGATAAATTATGCGGTCAAAAATATATATGTTTGGCGTTGAATATTACAACACTATTAATGTAAAAATAAACACTGTACTATTTTAACGTTTTTAGTAAATCTTTAAATAATTAACTGTTACTTAATATACAAAATATGTCTCCTGGATATATTTATTTGTGATACGTTGTAACTCAAACTCATTTAAGTAAATAATCATTTCTGAGAATCTATTTATTATTACGCCATTTCGTCGATACATGTAACTCGTACTTATTTAAGCCTGCCGGCACCTGTTGGTGAGAATCAATTGTGTGCAACTGAATTAATAAAACATCGCAGTTTGATCAATGCCTTCTCTAAAGCTTATTCATAAGCACATTCATTTCTTTATGAATTTTTGTTTGTTAGAAACAGTTCTAGATATTGTTGACTCCTTTTCAGGTTTGTATTCAAGACCTGCATCTTAATCTTGAACTCCGGTAAACAGGTTGTGTTGTCAGTGGTGTTGAATTTAGTTTATAAAGCTTTAATTAATTAATATGCTATCTATTTGTGTCCTCGCGGGACTGTTTGATGAGACATGAATCGAAATTATGGCTAAATTATGCAGACGATTCCAACTAATTTATGACTAATTGATACAATTTCCAATTTATTCAATCGCGTTAATTACTTTCTATAGTTTATTAAATGATAGTATGAAAAAGCTGGTTTTACAAGTGTGGTAGATTGTAAGTGGAAAGTGAAAAGATTCATGGGCCTATAGATTAAATTATGCTGTAAAATGTAGGCCTATATCTGCCAGGCGTTGCACGTTACAACCATGCACGTAAAAATAAACACTGTGTACTATTTTAACCAGTAGCCTTACAGGAAAATGTATGTAGCAATTCTTTAAATAATTAACTGTTAATACTTCTATATACAAAACATGGTTTCTTGATAGGTTTACAATATTAAACATTGTAACTCGGTTTAAGTAAATAAACAGGTGTGAGAATCTATTTTATTATTAACGTTATTTCGTCGACACAAGTAACTCAATACTTACAACTTCAACTTTTAAAATTAAATGCTTAGTTATCTTTTTCTATAACAAGTTTTACAAACTTTTATCCTCATACAACTGTTATTTTAGTATTGTTGTTAAATAAAATAATTTTCCTTCAGTTGTTAGTGAAATGTTGACGTTTCATATAAAGTTTGTTTATTTGAAATTGTAGAACTTTGAAAAATAAACTTGTTTTAAAGGTTAACTCTCAAGATAGTGATTCTATTTTTGGAAAACTTATAAAATATATTTTCAACTAGTTCAATAATAACTGAGCAATTGTTTTCTGTAAACGCTGTAGACTTTGATTGGTCAGGAAAGTAAACGTTCTATAAATATATCATATGTAATTTGTTATCTTAATAAAAGTTTCAGTTTTTAGGCAAACAAAAATTTCTATTACCATAGTAACTGCGAAAAGTATATTAATTTATCGTCAGCTGATATGGGTCTATTGGATTTTGTCTATAGATTTGATTTAGGGTAATCAAAATTTTTCAGTTATAAGTTTAATTTTAAATTCAAATGATAAAAATATCTTAAATCATGTCTTGTACTTGTAAAAATTAGTAAATTTGATGATTGTATCGAACTCGTAGTATATTATTTGTGAAAATTTGTGTTGAAGTATTATTCTATTTAATATAAGTACTGAATCAACTGCGACGGACAAATTATTCCAAAAGTAAAGGCACAGGCAATATACGTTTTATATAAATTTGGTGTCCAGTTATATACTCTTCTGTTCGTGTTTTTCATGTCCTGATTAGGTTCGATCTCGCTATAGTCCAGGAATAAAATAAATTTTAAAGGAAGGGACGAATTTGATCAATTAATTATTTTCCTTTACGCGGTTTGGTAGATTTTTCACGATAAAGGCTCATTTAGTAACTAAAGAATTTACTTTAATAGATCCTAAATATATGTGTATTTTATTCTGGTTATTTTATATTTAAGGGGCAATTATCCAGACTAAGCTCACTTGTCTCCATAGAAAAATGTTGATACTGTATTAATATATCAATCTACATGGCAGATTAAACCACAGCTGATTACTAAGACAGATGTTTAAAGTTTAATGTTTTGTACAATTTATAACTAATATTGTAAAGATTTATAAATCTGGTTTATTTGTTGTTTGTTGTTAATCTGTTTTGCTTCGTGTTATAATAAAATGTAGTGAAGCAGACACAATTCTCTTTGATGTTTTTAGCATGGTCTAGTACTATCCTTTGAGTGGAAGCAACTTATAAAAATTTATTTGAAAACTCAATCATTGCACTGCTTTGAAATTTAAGTTTAAAAATATAACTCATCATAAATTAATTATATTTTAATTTAAGTACCTCTTGCTTTTAACATAAACATTAATTAAATAATAAATTTACGAAGTGTTTGATTATATTAAAAATGGAAACATACCTCTAATGTTTTTGTTTATAGTGAAACAACTTGCTGTGCCGGCAAATTCAGTTCTAAACTTTATAAGGTTGGTTAAGGCTCTTTGCTTTCTTCAATACAATTATTCTCAACACGTTCTTCAAAGAAGATGTAATTCGTAACTTTTCCCAATACTTTGTAAAGGAAAGTTTTGAAATCGTGCTTTAATAAATAAAACATTCGTGACCGGTCATACACGGGGAAAAAACCGAATCGACCAAGTAAACAACAAAATAAGTACAATTACGAAACCTTGGTCAAAACTTTGTTTTGTTAGTATTAATCAAAATCTGCAGAGTCAGCACAAACTTGGGGAAGGTTGAAACACCCCATTTGGGGGGGGGGGGGGTTGAAAGTCGATTTGAAAAATAAATTTATCAAAGTAGTTCCGTTGCGGTAGGTGCGAGTACGGTCCCGTTTCATTTTTCGTTTCTGAATCAAATGAGACCATTCAAAGTCAAAGTTTCAAATTTATGACTGATTTTAGATGAAAGACATAAACATCACAATATATTTTGGCTGAACAATATTATAACAATTAAATACAAAAATGAATATATAGTATTTTAATCTATTTATATAAAATCCAATTACCCAATCTCACTCATCACGAAATCTCAAAAACCACCTAACGGATTGGAATTAAATTTGATATGTACCTTCCTCTAGGGCCGTAGGTGCGCGCTAAGAAAGGTTTTCAAAAAAATTCGAAATTTCTGGGGGGTTTGGGGAGGTAAAAGTTACTAAAAATCCCCATAAGATTTTTTATAGGCGAAAACCCTGGGGGGTTATCATCGCCATAAGAAATACATAGTATAATATATTTATTGATATATTTTTTTGGTTAATATACATTTAACTTTGATTTGTCTATTAGTGCTAAGCCGGATCGGGTCAGCTAGTTATGCATATAAAATACTGGCGTCATGGGTAGTAACTGTTTTATTATGGTCCCTCAAGTGAATCATACAATTCCTCAAAATCATCGCTCCAAACTCCAGGGAAGAGCCAGGCTCGTCAAAATCCGAATAGGAGCAGGACTGTACCTCGCAGATTGACGAACCCTTCTAGAGCCAAATGTCATAACATATTAATGCAATATATATATAAAGCATTTAACATGAACGATATGAATTGTTAAAAGGTAAACACAATTCCTATTCAAATTCAATCTGCTGTGAGAATTCAAGCCGAGATAACAAGCAGGGATAGATTAGTTCCTTTAAACGCCTTGGAGCGCACATGTTGAGCTGTCTCGTTGCAACATGTATGTTGTAAATCTAATACGTTTAATTTAACGTCTTTTAACGTTAAACGACCTTACTTAAGCAAACCTTTAGATGCGGGGACATTATTTCTGATAACGTCAAAAGATACTTTGGATTAAGTTAGTATCGTTTCCCAAAAGATATTTGTTTGTTTTAATAAGCAAAAAATTAAAGAGGGGGACGGACTTTTTTCACACATAGTATAACCCGACTATAAGGCAAAACAATGTCTCACTAGCACCAAGTAGTTTATCACCA
>JAGFPH010000248.1:135457-146430 GCA_018207615.1 Philaenus spumarius | reverse complement strand
CGTCTATAAGGCAAAACAATGTCTCACTAGCACCAAGTAGTTTATCATCAGCCACTCCTGTATGTAATACATAATACGATCTTAAAACAGTATGACGACAATCAAATCGATATCTGTAGCTGCAATGAGCGTAGTTTCAGTGAATTACACCCTCTCTCATTTAATTAACTTTAAAGAAAGGGTTTAATTTCCTGTTTATAACAGTACTAACAGATAAAGTATTGTTTTACCTTTGATATCTTATTCCTCTTGACATAAAGAAGGACGGACATCAACAAAGATAAAACGTTATACTAGTATAAAAGGGAAATGTGTGGATATATCTTAACTGTAAGTGGTTTTATTAGCATTTTAAATTTGGAGGATATTTCTTTCTATAATCCATAAATTAGTTTTATCACGATCTAAAGGTGGTAGAATTCAAAATTCTAATTTACTCCCATTAGCCAATCATTGAACAAACTTATTTGGTTTTTGAGCTAAGGGTTATACTTAGTTCAAACAAGAGTTATCAAACAAGATTCAGTCAAAAGGTTTTGGTAATATTTATAAGATTTACAACAATATTTTACGAATTAATATTATACCTACTAAGAGAGTAATGCATGAGAGCGGCTTCATTTTGTATACTTTTGGCACTAAGGATTATTGGTATGAAAAATTATGTCAGGCAACTGTTTTGCTTATATTTATAAGGTCTACAATAACAGATCAAATATTTTGCCTACTAATTTTGTGTCTTTTGGCCCCTATTTGAGCTGACGGTTAGTAAACTTTAGATGTAATAGTTAACATTCCCAAAACGTTTAGACATTTAAGATATTAGAAGGGTGAACTTGAGGTAGGGACTTTATTAACAAACTTTGCCTTTATCTTTTTATTAACTTTAATTTGACACTTCACGAGATGAGGGTTGCTTAAGTGTTGAATACACCAACATTTTCCAAGAAATGTTACTCATCCTCAAGCCAGTCTCAGCCTGGTCTTGTCCAATCGGCGGTAGCCTAAATTGCTGTTGTTTTTGACATGGCACAAAACGGTTCAGGTGCTGTGAATTTAGTTTGGAAGCTTATTTGCACACTCATTTCTACCGTGACGTTGTTGATACCTGCCAGTAGTATTGTGGTTTTGACAAATTCCCAGACTTGTTTCGACCTGAACTCATACAAGTTCAAAGCTGCCTGGCTGTGTGGGTATAAACAGATTTCTGTATTCATGTGTTTGGTTCTGAGTTTTACTGACATATTACAATAAATCTACAACTTCTGTTTAAAACACTGGTGGGTGCTTGCCCATTGGCAGGGCGTATATCTGCATTGAGTTGCTTCTATAGGCTATGCGCACTTTTCCTTACTGCTACATTTGCGGAAGAATGTGCAGTCAGAAGTCCAGAGCAGCATTGGGAGCATTATCAACTCTTCTTGTGGTGGCGAGGCAGGCCAGTCGTTGGATTTTCACTAGCCTCTCCACTACACTCCGGTCCTCTGGTTTGTCCACTAACAGAAGTTGTGATCACCATTTATTGCATTAGAAAAGCGAATTGGGCTTTAGTTTTAAAATTTGACGAGTACAACGCTTCTTCACAAAAGTATCACCCTCGCTTGTCTGCTACTAAGAACATGATGGTATTCCGGATTGAGACTCGTCTTAAAGTATTTTACTCCCTCTTAATTTTGTATAAATTAATTTCTTGCTTTTAAAGTTTTAAAAATATATATACTCTATTAATTAAGGATGTACAGAATTAATTTATCTTAACTATACTTTTAGTGTGATGTGTTTTTCTTTAATTTTTATAATAATGTTAGAAAATGTTTGAAATGTATTTTACTGTTACATTGAAGGTAAGTGTATACATTTACAATATTTATAAATATACTCATACGATAAAAATGCTAATAAAGAAGCTAATTTACAATATTCTGCATATTATTTGCAGTTTGAATATGGATATTTGGAGATTAAATTAGATTTTGCTAAAGAACTAAAACGTTTTATGTCTATTTTCGTAAGTAGTATTATTTGGTTATACTTTGATATAAATGAATACCATCGTTTAAGGGGCATAATTTTATTTTATGAAGCCTATTTTAAGGATGTGGAATAAAAATTACTTATATCACTCCATCATAGTACATGACTATTTTGTGTGCAGAAATTTATTGAATGAAATGTAAGGAAGAACATTGACGCAAAATAAATTACGAAAGATTTAACCAAACGCCATCTGTTTGTAAAGTTTAATTAAAATTACACAATTAAGAAACAATTTTCAATCAGGGACAAAACTGTACTATTTCCAACACTAATTACGTGCAAGAAGACTGTTGTGCGCGTCCTGTTTCCTTCGCTTCATTAAACTGGCTAAGTAGTCAGGCGTCGAAACAATGATGTTTAATGTTTGCACTTTGTCTTACCGTTTATAATTTTCTTAATGAAGTAGGAAGTTTCCAAATTGCTTCGTTTATTAATGTACGACAACAATATAACTGCACAACGCTATAAATTATAAAGACGAAAAGTGTGTGATATATTTCCAGTTAAGGAAGTTTTTGTAATGGGTCCTACAGTAAAAATATAATTTTTAATGTATTTTACGGTTCAAGGTCACTGCAGTATTTCTACATTATTATTAGAAGGATGTATGAGTGTATATGGAAATTTGTTGAAAACTTTCACCTCTATTATTTAAAAGATGGAAGGAGGTATACAAAATCTTGGAACAGTTATCCACAGTCAGGATTAACCTTAGAAAACCTATTTACAAAATTCCAAACCCCTCCCATTATAATTTTGCAATTATAATTGCTTATTCTCAAAAATGTTTAATGGACATATATGTGTTGTAATACTTTAAATTAAGGCTCAAAACACAAATCTTAATCGGTCGCTACGCTAAAAAATGTTATTTTGGAAGTTAATATTATAGCTTTATTTAATTTGAAAGACGGACAATTTTCCGTTATTTGTCTTCAACATAAAATAGTTATTTTTTTATTTTGTCTTAAATTAACCATTGGTTAATTTACAATCAAAATGACTGCCGCATAGTTTCTCTAAGTGTAAGCTTTTTTTCC
Organism: Philaenus spumarius; assembly: GCA_018207615.1. NCBI lineage: Eukaryota > Metazoa > Arthropoda > Insecta > Hemiptera > Aphrophoridae > Philaenus > Philaenus spumarius. Next base: position 143,353 of record JAGFPH010000248.1, on the reverse strand, counting down.
ATAGCCAGTTTGTGGCTTGACCGAAAGTCGAATTGAAAAACTAATAATATATCGCGGTTAGAAAATTTTATGTTCTACAAAATCGTTTCCTTGACTTTTTCCGTATCTCTAACGCTAGCTCACAAAATGGCAGCAAACTTAAAATATGTTAAAAGGTTTTTTAAATTTTAACCATGTTTTTATACGTGTATTCTTTAGATATTTTCATAAAACCTTATAATTTTAAGGAGAGGGAGAGAGAGAGCGCTACCTGCTGTCTTGCTCTTTCCTGCGCTACGCCAGTGTGGCCGCTGTGACTGTGAGTGAGTAGTGGGTCCTTTACAAACTAAATTATCTTATTCATTGCACCACACAGTATTTAGAGTCGAACTGATACAATAAATAGTAAAAAAACTATACAAAAACATTAAAAAACAAAAACCTTAAAAACATATATAAAAAATGGGGTTATAGAAGTACCTCCCCGAGAGACATTTTATGTCCGGTGTCCCTGGAAACAGTGAAAAAACTAATAAATTGCAAAATAATGTTTCACTGGCTAAACATGCTTCTTACTTCCTCACTGGCACACTATTTTTAACTTAATATCAAAATCACATTTGTTATTTCAACGAGCGAGGTCTACTGTTCACAGAACTACTATTATATGTTTTTAATGGACACGAACATTGCTGAATTTCACAAATAATTTATAGACTCAAACAAGAAACATAATTATGGAAACTACCGGTCGCGTTTGTTAGTTTGTAAAATTGAACCAAGGGATAAAAATGAATAGGATTTGTGAAAAATAAAACATTTTTATAACTGCCTAGTGAAAATGATCGAATCTGCTTTATGATAACTGCATTTGCAAGAAACGTTACGAGGAACACTTAGCTGCTAAATCCAAGCACACCCTAAAGAATAGTAACAAAACTTTAAACCTTTACACGCACGGAACAAGGGCAAATACATGGACGCCATTGAGGAGTTCAGAATATATAAAGCATTTAAAACTAACAAATATGAATTGTTAAATGCTATACTCAATTTCCGTTCAAATTCGTTTACGACACAGCGATGAGAATACAAGATTAACAAACAAAGATAAACATCCGCCGCACATAAACTTAATTAAACACCTCTCGATTTGTCTGGCTGCAACGTGGATTCTGTATTGTATGATGTGTGTGTTTTTGGTGTTTTAATGTTAAACGACCTCTCTTAAAAAATAACCTTCTGATCCAGGGACATAATTTCTGAAGCGTTTAAATAATAAAATAACAAATCAGTTACAGAAGGAGTAAGTATATTAAGAATCAAATCAGTGGGCCCTCTATCTTGAATATGATTTCAAAGCGTCATTTCAGGAGAAAATCAATGGTGACAACTGTGCATCACTATCTCAAACCATTTTGAAGATATTACCATGTTTGGGCGTTGAAAATTATGTTTTACGAAAAGTCATGATTTATTTTTATTTTAACATTGTTGATATTTTCCTATTTACTTAATCACATTGTTTAGTAATTAATTTATTTACTTAATCAGTTTACTTCAATCACGTAAATCAAAATTATAAACATAAACTATAGAATTTTCTTCTCATTTAATATTATAATCCTACTAATATTATAAATGTGAAAGTTTGTATGTTTGTCTGTCTGTTTGACTGTCAATCACGCAAAAAGTACTGGATGGATTTGAATGAAATTTGGCCTGGATCACATATAGATCATAACCTGGAGTCATAGGCTATAAATCATAGCCTATGAGTCATAGGCTATAAATCGTTTTGATTTAATTGTTGAAACAAACCCTAAAACAACAAATATTTATTATTATACATCCATTAATACTAGAGGGCTAGAAATTGGTACATTTATTTCTTACAAGGTACATATAAAATGTAAACCATATTTGCATTTTATACTGAGCTGCTAAGGGGTGAAATTGTGATAACAACCCCTAAAACAATACAAATTAATTATTACACTTCCCATAAAACTAGAGGGCTGGAAATTGGTATATTTATTTCTTACAAGGTACACATAAAATGTAAACCATATTTGCATTTTATGCTGTGCTGCTAAGGGGTGAAAATGTACAACATCCCGTAAAACAATACGAATGAATTATTATACTGTACTTAATTTAAAGCTCGAAAGCTGGAAATTGGTACATTTATTTCTTACAAGACATTTATACAATGTAAACCATATTTCCTTTTATTCACGTGTTGCTTAAGGATGAAAATGAGATAAAAACCCCTAAAACAATACAAATTAATTATTATACTACATATAAAGCTAGAGAGTTATAATTTAAGATAAATTTGAACACCTTCAAAAAGGTTTGAGATACATACGCACAGTTTTTACTGAAACAAATTACATTCAAGATGATGAGATCAAAATGGCGGACCATACTTTTAAGCTCATCTTAAAATTCAATTTTGTAACAAAGAATCTGCCACTCTTAAATTTTCTTAATTGTTTTCGAAAAATTGGTTCGTTAAATATTCATCTACCTTAAACTGATAACTTAATTGTTCTAGGTATTTTACAATTTTTAATAACAAAGGCAAATGCATATTAGCATAGATCATGAATAATAAATAGATCTTGCATCCATACGGGGGCTGTGTGCCGGAAAAAAGGTTGTCGCGAAAATAGTACATGATCGCGCCGCGAGGTAGCGCTAGGGAGAAATCATTGGTAGCATTGGTGTTTCAAACAGCTTCCAACGTTTCACCAATAGATAGCGCCAAAAAAGTCGAATTTCCAGTGGAACAAAATATTGCATTGGATCGGAGTTCTATTAGGTTATCCAAATACAATGATATTAGTCTCGTATTCAAGAGCATTCAATGTCAATATAAAATAATCAATATATCTATATATATATATACTAGGGGAAACCTCTGCGTGCCTGCACGCCAATCCCGTCGAAACCTTCTATACACATAATCATGTTATGTTTTCTTTATAATAAAAGTGTAGGATTAATAATAACCCTAAAGCTAAGATGATAAATAATGTTAAATGTTCATATCAAACTATTTCGTATATTTTATAACAGCAGTTATAATAAAGGTTAAAAGAACCAGCAAGGCTCAGGTCTACATTTTAATAAAAACCTAACCTAAAAGTTAGAAATATAAATAGTTGCTTCAAAGTGTGAAATCAGGTGTTAATGGCAATATTAAAGCAAATAGCTGTTTTATCTGTTATTTTATTCAATTGGTTGCTATGGTAATTCATCAGTCTATGCCTAACCTAAGAATTTGTTCCGACTAAATTTACAAATATTGAAATAAAAAGGTTTAAATCAAAATGAATTATAGCCTGTGCTACTCAGTAATGCTTTTTATTAGTAAAACTATTTTTTCAATCGGTTCAGTATTTCCAAAGATTACCCCGTACATACATACAAACAAAAAAACAAAAAGATTTTACCTCTTTATAATATTAGTATAGATGAAATAGGTGTGGGCTTTCACACAGGATTTTACTATGTTTTGTAATTGATTCAAACAAAATATGGTTGTGACATAAAATCCAATATTGTAGACAATAGCTTAATTCACAGAATTAATTAAATTACTTTTCAAAATCATTTACAGCAGGTTCATTCAAACACACTTGTCTAGTCAATGCCATGCTTTTGTTAGTATATTTTCATTCAATAACAATAATAATATTGTTTTGTAATAATATTGGCATCGTCATTTCAGGATGTCTTAGTGAATTTAGGATTCAGACTTATTAGTATTATGGTAATCGTTCAGTTGCATTCAAAGTTGTTGGCTCTAATCAACGTCGTTTAATAAGGCAAACTGTTTCCTTGTATCAACTGATTCAATTTGTAATTTAAATTGCACAGTTTGTTTACTAATTGGTCTTACTAGAGACAAATCAAATTGTAGTTTTTCTATCGTATTGCATTATTCATCTTATAAGGAATATTAAGAAAAGAATACATTATATTAACACAGAAAACATCTTGTAATAACAATAGTTGTTTTGGTGTGTCATTCTTTTTTTGTCATCCACTTCATCTTAAGTCACTTCATATATTATTGAAATAAGATACAGGATTTTTTTAAACTTGTTGTTCGTACATTTGTCATAATTTGTCTATAAAGATAGTAATACACGAAGTTTTGAGAGTATAAATCAACTTTTTTTATCAAGTTAAAAACATAAAACTAACACACACATATGTGTAAACTGAATAGAAAACATAAACCTAGATGACTAGGTTAGATGTCTAATCTAGATATACAACTAAAGTTAAGATAAAGGAGAACCCTGAAATAGAATACTAGGGATGAGGTGTCAAGTAAATGTGAGCAGTGGTGAGACCAACGTCAGGAACTAAGTTCATCACGACTTTTCTTCAATACTTTTACCAGCCTTAACGAAAACATACACACATAATCTTAATCTTTCAATTGCCGTTTATTATTAGATTGTTTTTTATACAACTATTTAATGTTTTCATACGTTTAATGTTATTATAATAAAGATGTAGAATTAATTATAACATCGAATCTAAGATGGTAAACACAATTAAATGTCCATTCATTGTGTATACATTCAATAAACATAAAATATTCTTTCATTAGTCTAGGAATAACCTAAAATTATTGTGTGTGTGTTTAATTTATTTTACCTGTCTTATCGGCCACATACATACAAATGATTTTAGGTTAGGCCTATACTTATACTTCCTAGGGTACATGTTATTCTGCATTGTTCGTTAAAGCTATGTGAAATGTAATATGGGCCTTTTCACTTGTTTTCAGAGGAAGTTCTTCTAATGTAGCTGACTTGATTGCAATTTCTGGGAACGTAACCTAATAGTTTACACGTGTGTTGATAGTATCAGTTTTAATATGTTAACTGTGTGCTTAATTTGTTTTATTTTTCATTTTAATTATTTAAGTCTTTTGGGATATTGGTATCTCCCAATCCCTGACAAGCTATTTTAAATAGAAAACAATAGTAGTAAAAAAAATAAAAACAATGGTAGTAAAAAAAAAAAATATATAACAAGCCGACCAGCTTTAATAGATATAGAAGATAAATAAAACACGCATAAAGTATATTTAAAGAAAATAGGTTTAGAGTTTATGAGGCTAAAACATATTGTATCTATTATATTATACACTCACAATAACAATTAATTAAACAATTATACAAAACACATACTAATAGACAAATTTGTCTACCTTTGCTACACAAAGTCAATATATGGTTAAAATTTAAACTTATATATAAATTTCACAAAAAACAACAACATATTTGTTACAGCTGTTTCGCCGTTAAGCATAATCAGAATAGATATGTTTATGTCAATACCATAACTGCTACTTAGTAACTGTGATTAAATGTGACTCGTGATTGCTGTCTTGTTACTTGTTGGAAAAACTCCGCATTATGAGTAGGACCATTATGATGCGACAACCTCCTACTGCTACTTGCTTAAAATTCTAAGTTGTGGATTCCCGCTTGTGATTGGTTGTTCAGTAGCAATAAGGGTTAGAAACTTGTTATATGTAGAAATAGAACAGATGTAGTATTTCTGTTATTGCTGTACTGGGTTATATATCATACTCAGCACTTCACTTCAGGACACGGACGGCTACATAACACAGCAGGACCCGGGGTAGTGCCTTCTTCTGAGCTTCTCGAGAGACATCCAGCGAGGTTATGGACTTGCCTTGAAGTTCCGAGGTTGGGTTATAATAGGGAGCGCTTCACATCGAACACGCCTAACGGACGCACACTCATCGTCACTGGCGGACGCCTTCATTGGGGAGTTCTCCTGGTACCTGATGTCGGTTACTGCGGGCAGCGAATTCACCCAGAACAATCCACGTTTTTTTTATGGACGATCACAACACGACGCCGGCGGACTCTCCCTTGAAGTCTCCCGTAGTCCGATTGTCGGTCGGGCAGCGGGTAGCGACTTCTTCTAGCGCTATTTCATTGTTCTATCTCTTTCAATCTGAACTTCTGAACTCGAGACGGGCCATCATCTTAGCTCCGGGATCCCCAGTATGCCAGTGATGTTTTGGGCATGGATCTTGGAATTTCGTTGATGGCTGGTCTCGAGTAGATACTTCTTCTTGCCGCCACCGCCAATCACTATGTTTTTTCCGTAATGTTTGAGATTGACTCTTACAGTCATTAGGGATATTCCCTAGATGCTCTTACACCTCCCCCGTGAGCAGTTTGGGGAGAGGGGGATGGTTTAGTGGATAGTTGGGTCCGCGCGGCAGCGGATCGAGTCCCACAGTACCTTTTCTCTTGGCCGAGAAGTCTGCGTAAGAGTATTCCATCCTCTAAAACAAAAAAAAAACAAAAACGGTCTCTGTTGTGTTACTTCTGCCTATTCGCTTAACGCTATCGCCGTTTAAATATTTTAAGTTTCACATTTTTATTTCTATTATCGTAGTATTATCTTTATTTTTATTTTTAAATAAATATTTACTAACATTTCAAATATTATTTAATATTATCAAAACTAAACCAAAGTCATTTACTTTACAATCTTTACATTTTATCTTCGAGTGGCTGAGTGGTCATTTAATACTACTTTTACAATGAGGTTCATTCGTATATACTAAGATCTTATAATACTAACAAACTTGATAATGCTACCCCAAGACGAAACACCCAGAATAGCTATCTATGCTCATCTAATACTATTTCTGATTCGAACGATCTTCTACGTTAATTGCACCGAAGCACAAATACTTTAGCGATGAATGTTGGACAGTCTGTTTGGTTATCTTCTCTACCAGTTCTTCCACAGTGCGTTTCCGTGGCACCCTCTCTCAGAATGTCCAACCAAAGATAGATCCCCGATCAACAGAGCCTCCGCCGTCTCACAAAATACAGGCTTCTTAACTAGGTCAGTAACCCCCCTCCCAGGGAACCTTTTATAGCCTACTAGGTTGTAAAAGTATGTCTCTTTAAGTGTGCTTTGCTCTTGTCAGCTATTTCATAACATTTTGCAGTATTAACCAATGTTACTCTACTTTCTGTGTCTTCGTCTTGGGCTAGTAAATCCTAAACTATTCTTTATTATAATAGTTGTATATTTATTTCTTAATCCTACCCTATTAATCCTAACACAGGTATGGTTAAAAACCTACGCACCATTCTATTACAAGCTAAATGTTTATGACTAAGTCCATTAATGAAAGTTAGATGTTTGTCACGACTACTAAACGTGACTGTCTTATCTTACTTTTTATCTCCTTCTGTTAATGCAAGTTGTCACTAAATAATGAATGGATATATCATTATAACAATATGTTATGTGAATGGAAATAGATTATTTGTATTGTACGTTTCAAAGAGTACATTCCATTAGAATTGCTGTCAAAGAGCAAATTGCTTTATCAACAATCACACATTGACATCATTCGTCAGTAAAACTTACAAACCTTGTATGCCACTATAAATACAGAGTGATCAAAAAAGGGTTTTGCAGTGTTCTTTCTTCTGTTTGATATAATGGTTTGGCCAGACAAACCACTCAAAGACATCGAATAGCTTTTCTACTTCTAACCTTAATCAAATCAAATCAAACAAGCAATAAAACCAAATAATAAAAACACAATAAACCAGTAAATAAATTGAACAAACAATAAAATAATCAAATCAAATCAAACAAACAAATAAAACAAACTAACAAAAACACAATAAACCAGTAAATAATTTGAACAAGCAATAAAATAAAACAAACAAGGAAATGAAAAACAAACAAATAAAACAAACAATAAAGTAAAACAAACTAACAAAAATACAATAAACCAATAAATAAATTAAAGAAACAATTCAATAAAACAAACAAGGAAATAAAAAACAAACAAATAAAACAAACAATAAAGTAAAA